>KK502451.1:841390-879040 GCA_000688735.1 Glossina austeni
TTTTCGGCATAATTTTCAATCATTTTATGTTATGCCTTGAAAAGCGTAAGAAATTTTTGATTAATATATCATCAATTTGTCTCGACCATCTTTTCAAAAGATTATGCAGGAAAAAAAAATAAAACAAAGAACAAAAATATCTATGTCCTTACAAAACACCCTTATTTTGCCTCCTGCTCGCTCTCTTTCTCTCTCTCTCTCTCTCTCTCTCTCTGTCTTTCTTTCTTTCTTTCTCCTTCTCTTTCTCTTTCTTTCTCTATCCTTATCATTCTTCTAACTTTTTTCTTCTTCTTCTTCTTCTTACGTTTCTTAATTGCGGTTTTGCGATATCCATCCATCTGCTAAACATGTATATATATATATATATATATATATATATATAGGCATATATATGGAATATATATATATATATATATATATATATATGTATCTATGTTTGTATATAATTAACGACAATTTTCCCTTTACCGTTTAATAAAAATAAAGTCACGCACTCCACTTACATTTACACTGCATTACACTTATTTTGCTACATAAAGTTTAACACTTGTTATGTTAACAAGTATTTAATGAGTGTTTTCACTAATTTTGACACGTGTGTGTGTAAATATTTTTAAACTGTTTAATGAACACACACACACACACACGCACACACGCGCGCACAGGTTTATATAGTTTTTGTTTCGTCGTTTTTATTTTATGTTTCTTTTATTTTTTTTCCACATTTATTATGTCACAGAATTTTGAAAACATAATTCTCACTTAAGTAAACAGGCGCCATGCCGCCATAATTCAAGTGTCGTTAAAGTGAACCGTTTTAAGAACTGATTGATTTTCACAGATTTTAGAAAAGGACATACGTATGTACGTAGGCTGATACTTTTATTTCTATACAAATGTTTTTAAAAGAAAAGAAACACACACACATGCACACACGCACACGCACATATTTCCAAGAAACCTCTTGAACTTATCGAAAAAAAACATCAATAAATAAAATAAAACTTCTTTAAACATATTTTACTAAAAAAAAAAAAAAACCAAAAAAATATTTTCCAAATTTTTCAAACTTTTTTTTTTTATACCCAAGTTGCCCGAATACATTCATACAGCAATATATTCAACACTAACTACTGTAAGTAGGTTTGCTGTCATCTCATCTTTTTATCCTGAAACTTGAAACTGTTCCAATCTGTACTTGCACTGCTCTATAAATCCACTTCCATTTACTTTACTTTCATAAAGTTTGAAATCTCTCTTCTCGAATTAATTCCCGAAGACTTCATTACGAAGAATTTCGCACAGACTACACGAGACTACGCGGTTTACTTTATTTCAACTTCTCTCAAACAGTTGTATAGAGTTAACGCATACATTAATCATACTTGAAACGACTTCTTACCTTTCGATTATCATCGTAGGACAATCCACTCTCGTCGTTCTAAACCTGCTTGGTCGGGCCAACGATTTTCTTGTGAAATAGATGGTGCAGCATAATGCAAGATAGGAGTGGCCGCTTTCAGCATGCATGGACGGATGCAAGTGTATTTTTGGCCTCTCAAAATGAGAGGATGGACTTAAATTATGCTATAGATCCTTGTTCGGAACAAAATGATTTCTTGTTACTTCCATATCTTAGAAATATTTTCTCGTTGCCGAAAACGTCGCTTGATAACTGCAGACGCTTTCTTTTAGACATGACTGATGCCTTGTCCTTAGGAAATGAAAAGTTGTGCAAACTAAAGTTGAGTCCCCTCTTGGTCCCGTACTGTCCGATTCTATGTTCTATTCTATGTATGGTAAGATCGGATCAAACAATTTGTCACGATGTGATTTTTTATCTCATTCGAAGATGGAACAGCTGACTTCGAATGAGGACAGCTGACGAAGATGGAACAGCTGACTTCGAATGAAATTCGGAAATTCGGCTATCGATGTTCGAATTCGTTTGGTCGATCTTGTTTTATGGTTAATCCTCGATCTGACCAAACCTATGCTTGCACCTTAGTCCCGCGAACAGTAAATATTTGTTATTCTTGTAAAGGCATATCTACAGGTATTGGGATAAGGAGACGGCTTAATTAATGCCGGAATTAGAAAATAACCTAATATGACATCTAAACTGTATTATACTATCGAAGGATCGGTATGTCTAAATATAGGGAGTGGAATGAATCCCATATGAATATTTTGCTGTGAAACAACTAATGCGCCATTAACAGGCACATTAGGAATACAAAGGTGATAGAAGTATCCTAGTAATTAATCAAAAGGCGTTAACCTAGTCTAAATAAATACCTAGAAATATCATTAGAGAGTCCAAGAAGTAAAAGGATCCTGGTATACCCGCTGAGTATTACCCCAGTCCAAGCAAACGGACGAATAAGAAAATGTTATGTCCTTGCGACGTGCTATGAAAATTGATTTCAGCTTAGCGGGAAATATATCTAACAATCATTAGGGAAAATATTTCATTATTATTGTTGTGTCGGCGATCCTTACGATCAGCAATCTAAGAGGTCTTCAGCACTCTCGGAAAAGTACTTTGAAGAATAATGAAAAAGACTTCAAAGCTAACCACTCACTGAAGGTGTACTCGGTGCAGGAACTCAAAAGGTAATACCCAAAAGGGACCCTTTCAGATACACACATTTACACATTCCTCACCAGTATCAAATTCTGAACCGATTTAGCAAAATTTGTCCATCCTTCTGTCCGTATACTCTCTTGCGTGCATACGCGTAATAAAAGCACCTTCGAAGTCACACCTACGAAGATATCAACTATGAAATTTGACCGAAACATTGTAAGGTCCTGTGTAAATATTGCTATCGGAAATGAATCAAATCGATCATCGGGCACACTTACTGTACAAGACTAAGATAATCTGTGGAAAGAAGCAGAAACAAAAAATTTGATTTTATGCTCATTTTTCATAAACTATTGCACAACCGGTATAACAATAAAAATTTCCGCACACACATACGAACCTATAGCAATTTTAGAAAAAAGGAAAATTTCGTCCCACCTCACCCCTTATTATAGAATATCGATTTGGAGGCGATCCATTTTCACACATCTTTAGCTTTGCAGATCTGCTGATCTACTAAATATCACCCCATCGATCTGAATAAGTGGCGGTAACACTTTCCAGCCTGAGTTTAAAATTATTTTTTTGATTATTTTTACGGGGAAGATAATTCCATCCTTTCCACGAACAACATATTTCACCCGAAATGTTTCTTTCTAACTATCTATTGCTTTTATTGCTTTTCTTCTCTTTAAAATTCATTTCACTTCGAGACGCCTTTTATACCCATCATCGAAGGCTGATTCATTTTATCAAAACGCTTGCAACGTCCAGAAGGAAGTTTCAGAGGCTCCCAAAAGTATTGTACACTCTCTTGATCAACATCATATTACGAATCGATTCGAGCATGTCCGTCTGTCTGTCCGTGCCATGTCTATTGTAAACACTCTCCTGGCCGCAAAAATGAAGCTACTGGCAGGTCGGTGTTGAAAATGCACCAAATCGGTCGAAGGATACGCGTGCAGGGCCACGTAAACTGGTACCGCAATTTTAGTAAATATATTTTCAGTATTATTTTCAGTTCGGTGGAATAGGGACAAATGCCTAAATACAAGCTGGACTCAAATGAAATGAAATTTTAAATTATAACGACCATCACGGGATAATCTATTTTATGTTGCTTTGTATGTGAAGGTAATAAAGACCCTTTTCTTTTTTTCTTTTTTTCTTTTTTTCTTTTTTTTTAATTTAAAACCTGACTGCAAATCGATCCTTTACAACAAAAAAATTCGATAAAATCCATTATCACTACAACTGGAGTCTTTTCTTGTTAATGCATTGTTTGAAAGGATTTCTTATAAAAGTTTCTTTTTCACATATTATTATATTTTCATACAAGCACTCGAGAAGAGGAAGAATATTTATAGCAAAAACCTTCGTATCTAAATAATTTGATAATATTGACTTATAGAACAAGACTTAATATTAAAAGGCTTTGACATATTTGCAAATCAAGTTGAGTTAAAAGAATAGCGAGGAGACGGATGCGAGAGTGAGTGGGTGGGTGGAGATGGAATAAACGACATAAAATGAATCCCTTAAGTCTTTAGTGTCAAATGGCCAACAAAAATGATGCGGAATAGGTGGAGGGCAGCATTGAAAAAGGTTTACAATTGGTTTTCTCTTTTACAAAAATTATCTACACAGGTTCGGTAAATATTTACGGTGTGGCTAAGCCGTATATGGAGCAATTTAAAGAAGCAAAAAAAAAAAAAAAATAAAATAAAAAGTAACGTAAATGCAGAGAAATCGACCAGCAGCTAACCATAATCAACCTCAGTGGCCAGAAATCACATTTATATATAGCCGAGGAATACACATCTGTGGGAACTGATTAAATGGGTACGTGTCGATTTTATATAAAATATTAAAAACCAAATGAATAAACAGAAGAAGAAGAAGAAGAAGGAAGAAAGCAAATCAAAAGGAAAAAAGGATATCCGTTAATCATGTGTAAGAATAATGAAAACTCTAGTCTAACCAATGAATGATAAGGTAAAGGTGTCAGTATACGTATATATACAGGCGTCCCTCGTACAACATATTTAATTGTTAACATATATAGAGTATAAAATAATATAATTTAAACTTAGATATCATATAAACCAAGGCAATGTATGGCGCATCGAAATCTTCTTTTGTGTTTTATCGAAGCCATGTTATGCATGCGAGGCATAATATAAAGACAAGCCAATATGCACCGTGTTATATCGAAACTAAGTGCAACGTAGAAAATTGTAAAACTCAAATTTCATTCCAAGCCTTTATAGTTTCTATAAGAAAGCACTATTTCGCTTAATAAAATTATTCATATAATAACTTTTCAAGGTAAAGCTTTATATGGATGGATATGGGGATGTAGGTCCTTGGGCCAAAACACGTCAGCGTGCCAAATTTCATCACATACGTCAGAAATTGCGATCCATAGGTTGAACGCAAAAATACATGGACAGAAATCAGATGGACAAATGGACAGACAAGCTTAGATCGATTTGGAAAGCGATTATGAACGGATCAGTCAGATTTACCTCAAATCCTTTTGGGGGTTGCATTCGTCCGTACAAACACAATGTTCCCTGTCACGCAAGTGATGTAAGGTATGGAAAACATATCCAGTTGAACACATATTCTGAAATCGTGTTATATCCAAAACGGTGGAAAAATATTCACAAATTTCGTACCGCGTTGAATAAGTGCCATGTGATACGAGGTATACCTGTATATTATATGTTTTGGTAACATATGTGTTGAGAATTTAAGGTAACATCCGGTCAATTTGTTGGTATTGTTCAGGAACATTTCACAGAATAAAAGAAAATTGAAAAAAACAAAAAAAAAAACAAATTATAATAAAAATATAAAAATAAAATAAAAATTTTTTTTTATTAAAAAAAAAATATAATAATAATAATAAAAAAAGTTTGAGTTTACTTGGTCTTAGATTAAAACAGATTTTGTGAAAATAATCTTGGAAGAATTAATGCCAAAAGGAAAGATTGAATTTGTTATTGTTTTTTAGGTGTTTTCTAAGGGAATAACACACAGGTTCCGGTTTAACAAAATCGATTTAAATCGACAAAAATGCTGGTAAAAATATTGAGTTTACTTTAATACTATTACATATCCGAATAAACATTAAAAAAAAAAAAAAAAAAAAAAAAGAAAAACAAACGAAAAAAAATTCGTCTATAGACATGCATTTATCAACACACTGTTACACAATTGGAAAATAGAATTTGTGAAGCTGCATAATACAGATAGCATCTAGTCCCCTGTTTGGAGTTGGCTTACCATCATGATATGATTTTGCATTCACTCTAATTAGTCTGATTAAATAAATGTCAAAGGACTGCTTGTGCGGGTACAGATTTTTTTTGATTTTTTTGTTTTTTTTTTTTTTTTTGTTTTTGCTGTTGTTATTTATTGCTGTTGGTGTTGTTGTTGTTGTTTTTATATATATATATTTTTTTTATTTAACATATTCCCTGTTTCGGTGTAAAACTAAACAAGGATATCATGTAACAGGCAGTAAACAGTAAAAAGTACCAATGATCCGAATATTCAGATAACAGCTTATTGTCACTAAATTCACACCATTGTAAGCATTTGAAAATAAATCGCCGTATATGGCAAACGGAGAAGAGATAAATAGGGTGCTTGGCCATAAATAATAGGTTCCTGTTTTAAAGTAGAGCAAAATCAGATAACTCGGCTTAAATGAAATCATAGACATTTCAAGAGTTTTCTAATTCTTTTTTTGCTTTATTGACACTTTTGGGTAAATTTATGCAACAAAGGACAGGAAACGTTTTGCCAACAATACAAATTCAAATAAAATGCGAAAATTTCTGAAGCCTCATTTGTCTAATACCTGTTACAAGGCTTCCCTGACTCGAAACGAATCACTCTCACTTACTCATTGCACTACCCATCGGCACCATTCCACCCGTTCGATAATTGGCAAAAAAAAAAAAAAAATGATTAAATAAATAAAAAATCCCTTAAATTTCCTTCCACTTCTTTACAAGCACACATTACTGAAAATCTATTCAAATGTAAAATTACAATTACTTCAGTCAACATATATACAAATAATAACGAGACATGTGTAATTTACTCGAGTAAACTTGAAAATATACAAAAAAACAGAAAAACAGAAAAAAATGTTAAGTAAATGTTATTGCTACGATGAAATGGATACATTTACCAAAAAAAAAAATTTTTTTTTTTTTTTTTTTTTTTTTGTTTGCACATGAAGGGGAACCAAGTAACATTAACACATACTTATTATCAGATGACATTGTAAAATTATTTGCAAATAAATATCAGGTGACATCGTGTACAAAAATACATAAAAATTAACCGAAAATGTTAAATGAGTGTAAGATGAAAAAAAAAAAAACAGACAAAAAAGGAATGATAGAAGTAGTCAAACGAGAACGTCAAAGTCGGTGACTATCAAAGGTATTCGGCCCTACTAAGGGCTTTGTTACGTTGTTACATATTTTGGCCCAACGGCGAATGCTATTGAAAATGTATCGAATCGGAACACTTTTTCAACTACTTCCACACAACCTTTTAAAGCCTTATTTTGCAATGTCGTTGCATAGAAAAGTGTAGAATGGTGTAGGGCACGTAGGGCTTTCAGTTATCTCTTAATGCAATAATCGAAGAAATTAGTCTTTAAGAAGATAATCCAAACGGTCGAATTCACGGATTACAGCAGTAGAAGAAATTTCGCAAGTTTAAGTTATTCAGCGAAAGAAAAGCGTAAATGTCTCCTGGAGATTGCTGAACAACCTGATCAGAACAGCAAATGATAAGCGCAAAGAAACGTATGAATCCGTCGTTAACATACATGGACATCCCTATATAGCGTAGTCCCATGATTGCTTCATCCAATAGCAATCTAGAGGGATTGCTTTCTCTTGGCATTCTTTGGAAACATCTAAAACGACGTCGTTTGTAGAACTACATGCTAGAGTTCCATATGCCATAGCCCTTAAAAAAAAATACTCCTCATGCTGATATTTTGAAAGAATTGACTTAAGATCGTAATATACGGGAAATCTTCTGCCTCTTATTCGAATTTTTAATGTGAAAAAAATTGAAATATGGAGCTAAACGTAGACAAATGCGTTCTCAGTGACTAAGAGAATGAATCGTTCTTAAAAAAACACGACGGATACTAGACATAAAAAGCAGTGCGAAAATATCATTGCAGGCCATTGTTGAAAAATGTTTTTTCATAAAAACCAAAAAATAATTCAATCGTCTCAAAATCTACTCACGTCACGCAATTTGCACTTGTTTTCAACTTTTTCAAAAATATTGTAATTCTTTGTCGAAAGGCATTTTACTTTTCTAAAGCTGTATTCCTTTCTTGTGTTGTTTCTTATACTTGGCGTTTGTCCGTGAAAGGAAAAGTACGAAAAAAGTGAAGCGTATGGCGTATGAAAAGGTTGTAAGTTTTCTTTTACAAGCACAAAGGTCAAGTCCAATCAATCAACCGAGACACCTACACTTGATGAAATATTTCAGTACTTGAGTGCGTATTGCTTTAAGTTGACGGGCGAGAGTATTTTCGGCAGATAAACTGATTATTAGCATACTACTGCAGGTAAGTTTAACAATAATTTTTGTTTACATTATGTCCTCCATTAAATTGGTGAGGATTACAAGGACAGCGACAAAAGAAGTAAAAACACTATGATAATTATAATTATTCATATTGCGAGTCTTCAAAACAATGCTTTTTATGGGACGCGGTCGAAAAGGCACACCGATCCGAACCAGTTTACCAAGGTTCACTAAAACATCCCGAAAATTGGCGATCTATAGGTAGAACACAAAAAAAACCTGATGGACAGACGGACAGACAAGCTTATATGGATTTAGAAAGTGCATCTGAGTCGATCGGCACATAAGAACACACAAACTTAATTAGACTTTGTACCGCAAGTGCCGTAACGTATAATTATCAAAGTCTCACTAGATAACTGATTATCTCTTCTTGGACAGATTTGAAAACATTGTTTATATCATATTTTGCACATTCTTCTCGATATGCTTAGGTCGAATTGTAAGCTTCACCTTGCATTTAACAACGAAGACGAAAGAGAGGTCCATAGGTCAATAAGTGTTGCGAATAGCGTAATATATTTAATACGCTTCGTAAAGAAAAGCAATTACTTAGAAGTGTGTACATGTGTACATATTGATGTGTACGTGTGGATCATATAATCCTGATAATTACCAAAAGCAACCTACGTAAACAATGAAAAATGTCAAAGTCCAGATATTGTCATTGTCCCCCAAACAAAACCTAAAATTAACAAAAAAAAAGAGGAAAAAAAAAACAAAAAAAAAGGGTTAAATTATCGAGTCGGGTTAATTAGTATGAGTTCGTAAGGACGCAGAGTGACTTACTAAAGTTTGTAATTACAGACAATTAACACAACAGTCATTATGTATACAAAGGATTTGTTCTTGTTGTAATGTTATGTTATAATAAAACTTGTAAAAAATAACAGTCAGTCAATATTATTTCAAACGCAAAGACAAACAAGACCGTTATACCGTCAACATAGGCCTTATGTCTGTGCGAGAGTAATAAGGAAAGAGCAAAGAATCACTCTATCACTATGCACATATACATATACATATATATATATATATGAAAATATATATTTCTCGCTACAATTATTTCAAATTAGACTTTTTTTTCACACTTGTGAAATTAGACACAATCTTACCGAAGCATATTTTTCCTTTATTTAAGCGCGCTCCGTATGTGGCGCTAACGAATTCACGCTGCGTCAATACAAATGTTGACACAACAAAAATCAAACCGAACGCAACTTTTCAAATTACAAGAGGAGCAGCAGAATTTATATCAAATATCACACCACGCGATGATTTGTTAATAATGATTGCATTAGTATGGCCATGTGCGTGTATAAGTGTGCGTTTAGCATATACGCAATTCTATATATATATATATATATATATATATGTAAAGTTTTGTTTAAAAACAAAAAAACAAAAAATCTTTTTTGTTAAACGGCAATGAATTGAATTTATTCACGTTGTGTCCTGCAAAAGGACTCAGCATGATTTTAAAAAATAGAAGAAAAAAAAAAAAAAAATTTAAATGTATTTTTTACGTCACATTGATATTAAAGCTTTTTCTCCTGTTTAAAGGGGTATATTTTGTGTGATAGTTGTTGTTTTTGCTTTTGTTACTGTTGTACTGTTACAAGCAGCAGTAGAAGAAAATAAAGAGGAAACCAGAACAGCCACGTTGTGGGCTTGTGACCCCGGCCACAAATGTTGGGCTACCAAAGCAACCCTCTTGTAAAACAATAAAAAAAAAAAAAAAAAAAAAAAAAAAAAAAAAAAAAAAAAAAAAAAAAAAAAAAAAAAAAAAAAAAAAAAAAAAAAAAAAAAAAAAAAAAAAAAAAATAAAAATAAATTAAAAAAAAAAACACATCGGAATATATTCGCTTTCCTTTCCTGTCTCCGCTACTTTATACACCATTCACCGTTCACTGAATACAATGCTAAAATATTGAAAACAAAATACTGCCTCATGCGAACGCTAGTCAATGCGAGCGAGGGCTTGCTTCAATGTATTTATTTATTGTATTGTACGAGCATAGGTCCAATTTTTAATAGTGTTGCGATTGGGAAAAATTTTAAAAAACCAAAAAAAAAATTTAATTCAAATAAAATTATATTACGTTTGCTTGAATGCTTATAAATGAGTGACGTAATGTTATCACGATGGGATGACTGTCGTTGCTAAAAAACAACGAAAGCCAAACTGGTGCTTGAGCCTTATTATCCTTTGAATGGCTGCCTCGTATGTTTGCGTGACTGTTTGAAAACATATTGCAACAAAATATTTTACACTTTACTGGAAGCGCAGCAAGACTTTACGTTGATTGAGTGATTGAGTCTCACATTATCACACAGAGTACGTGTGTGATGCCGATTGATTGGCAAATATTAAAACGGAAATGCGAGAGAAAAAAGTTTATGGAAAAAAAAAAAAAAAAAAAATATGAAAAAAAAGGGGAATCGGTTTTACAAATTTCATGAACAAGGTACTCAGGCTATAAATAGGGAACAACACTAACTAAGGGACTTGCCGTCACCTCATCTATCCCCAACTTCTCTCAAATTGTAAAATTTAGATTTTTATTAAATTGCGGCTGCAATCTTTTCCCTACTTCCATAAGTAGACTTTGGTTAGCGACTCCGCTATGTACATAGTTGTGTTTAGTTCAAAATCTTCTCGAAAATTGTAATTTGATGCACAGATGTTCACTTAAGGTAGGTATGCAGTCGATTAAATGGAAAAGGTTTGCACAGCAATTTGGATCGAAGACCAAAAGCTTAATAAGAAAATATCGATCAACATGTTCGTTACTAACTGACTTATGCGGGGACCATTCAAACTTGACAAACTGTGTGGCTGTGGGTGTGCGAAGCAAAAACGTCTCCAACAAGTAAAACAGCATCGGACATTTATCAGTTCAAGCTGAGGAATGATCGAATCTGCAGAATATTTTATTAATGAATATTTTCCGGCTGAGTTGAAACGATTTCCATTTGTTACCAATACTGTCTGTCCGTCTGTGTAAAATCTATTATAAACATTCTCCTGGTCACCAAAAGGAAACTATCGACTTTAAATTTGGCAGATGCATGGAAAGTTCTCGCGCGCATGTTTCCGTTGCAAATGGGCCAAATCGGTTAAAGGACACGCCTGCAGTACCACGTAAACTGAAAACATTTCTGTTTTTTAAAAGGAATAAAAAATTGGGTTTTTACTTGACATTCATAGACTAAAACAGAAAAATGTACAACAATCTGAACATATATTCTATAGGCAATGCTCTAGTTTCTCTGTAAAAAGGGTTAAAGTTGGCCACGCCTACCCAAATTTATAATTTGCAATTAATTAATTTGCTTTTTCAATGCCTTTATAACGCGCAGAAACAACCTTTAACCTAAACCCCATTCGAAATGCACCCAAGGATGTCCAGCTGTTCGTCTGTTCAATTGTCCGTCTGCCCAACTGTGTACTATCTCTTGTACACATTCACCCGTTTGGACCTACACTGACCTAAACTTTGCAAAGGACACGGCTACAATGCCGACGTACCTATGCAGCGAAAATTTTTATATTGAAAGTAAAGCAGTCACGCCCACTTCACTTCATAGAGCTTTTGCTTTTTTGCGTCTTTTTTAAAATAGCGTTGATGGATAGAAGAGATTCGATCACGACCGAATATAATTTTCTTACTTGTGGTTGTTTGTGTTCGTTTTTTCATTTTACCCCAACAAATATTGAATTTATAGGTAAATGCAAAAGTTTTAACACTATTTCGGGTAATGCAATGGAAGCTCGTATTAAGAAAGAATTTTTTAAATAATTTCGATTTTTCAATTCTCTCGTTATTACTAAATTTTAGTACTCTTTCTCTCTATCTTAGTTCGTATGATAATCTTTCAATTATGTAAATAAGAAGTTTCTCTCTTCCTCCTCTCCTCGTATTTGTCCAACACATATGCAATTAAGTGTTCCTTAGAATAGGCATAAATGAAACATGGTTTTATAAGCGCTTCTTTTTCTTTTCTTTTCTTTTCTTCTCTTTTCTTTCTTGTTTTCTTTTTTTTTGTGCTGTGTAACATTAAAGCAATGAGTTAAAATAAATCTAAAAATATTTTATTTTTTATTTATTTATTGTAAATAAATTTATAATGTATGGATGTTTAAAGGCTGCCAGACAATTTAAAAAAAATTTATTCTCGCCGGTGTTGAAAGCTCTAACGCAGTTGAGAGATTTCTATCCGCGACCATTGAATTCTTAATTGCTATCCTGCTGTGCGAATAAAAAGTATTTTGAGAATAAGAAGAAGAAGAACAAGAAGAAGAACAAGAAGAAGAAGAAGAAGAAGAAGGAGAAGAAGAAGAAGAACAGGAAGAAGAAGAACAAGAAGAAGCAGAAGCAGAAGAAGAAGAAGAACAACAACAACAACAACAACAACAACAACAACAACAACAACAAGAAGAAGAAGAAGAAGAAGAAGAAGAAGAAGAAGAAGAAGAAGAAGAAGAAGAAGAACAATAAGAAGAAGAAGAAGAAGAAGAAGAAGAAGAACAATAAGAAGAAGAACAATAAGAAGAAGAAGAAGAAGAAGAAGAAGAAGAAGAAGAAGAAAACTGGAAAAGAAATAAGAAAAGAAAGCAAGATAATGTTAATAGAAAACTTTCAACTACGAGTCAATTTTATTTCATTGAAGAACATATTTGATTATTGTACGCCTCCATTGTACGCCAACTGGGTAGCTTCTAGATGAACAGGAGCCAAAAAGGTTTTCATTCCAATTAGCAGGAAATCTTTCTTCTTCACCAGTCTAGTCATGAACTCAACTTTGCAATAATGATTCCGACTCATTTTAGACTCCGATATCAAAGAAAGTAAATTTTCTTTTCCCGAGCCCATACTCTACTTAAACCAATAGAAGGAAAAACGTTTCTATTCATATTTATATTTAGAAATTTTAATCAGATAGTTCATGAGCAGGCTTAGAAAGTAAAAACAATTTTCATAAAGCACAGGAAAGTCTAAGTTGAGAAGGGCGAACGAAGTCTATCAGCAGCAGGCCGACACAATCCTAGAATGCGGATCCATTTTCATAGTCAGTAATCGACCCTTTTCAAAAGCGATTCATTGTGCAACAATTTCAAGATCTGAACCCCAGTCAATGCTGCTTAATGTACACTGCGTTTAGTAATCGGACTTATTGATTAGGCCACGCATCCGAAAAGATCTCAAAACAGTTTACTGCTCAATGTTGAGTTTACATGTCCGTACGCATGCAGATGTGGATCGCCTGTCAGAATGATTTGAGCATCAACATCAGTGTCGGAGCAGAGTATCTGCGAGATGAAAATCTCTGCCACTTGCCACACCCATTGTTTTTGGGAATTTGCATTGGATACATTTATTACATACATGAAGTAAGATTAGGAAGTTTTCAGCTGAAGAAAGTTTCCTTAGCTCTATATACTGCAGTCAGATGTCAGTTTAAGTTGGAAATCAAATGAATTCAGATGCAAAATAAATTTATAGGTTTTACGATAAATTCTGATAGGTGAAGTGATGCCAATGGTTATCAAGAGAGAGAGAGAGAGAGAGAGAGAGTCTTTGACAATTATAAACCTTTGTCTGCTTTTTTTCTTTTTTTTTATCTCGCACGCCTTTTAACACGCCATACCTTAAAACAACATCTGCTTTCAAATAAAATAAAAAAAAATAAATAAATAAAAATAAAAAAAAAATGTCAAATCAACACCTTTTTAAGAATTTCTTAAATCAGTGAAAAATTCATTGTTTACTCGCAGCACGTGTTTATCAAGACTTATTACGTTTGTAATGTTGTGCCATACCTTTGCAAGTATCCCAAGCTTATAAACGAAACTGTAAAGAGATTTCAAAGAAACAATTAAGAACATTATAATCGGGCAATGCCGACTCTTGAAAACCCTACTACACTGCTTCGCTTAATGCAGTCATTCTTTCGTTTTCATACTTCCCATGAAAGGACTCATATTGCCAGGTGTTTAAAGCCTCAGCTAAGGTGATTCAAATTTAGAAAACTTCGAGGATTTGTCGCGGATTTTATTATCTTTCAGTTGACTTCCGTCATAAAAAACTACAAATCAGTCCTTGTCGCTACAAATCAGTGCTTGCTCTTCATGAGATCGTCTTTATGCGATGACACCTAAAAAATGGCCCAATTTTTATCATAAAATATTTCCCATGGAATCCCATGGCAGGCGATGATGTTCAAAATATAGACCCACTTGATCCAATATTGATGCAGTTAAGATTTATATCAAATTACTCTGAGAAGATGACCCGAAAATTGCGACCTTTAGGTTGAACACAAGAACACATGGACAGACATTAGAAAGATAGACGGACAGACAAGCTTAGATAAATGCAAAACGTGAAAGTAAATGGATCGGGCCTAATAAGACCCAAGTTCTTCTGGATGTTGCATACATTCGCACAAGCTTAGCGTACTGCGTACAGCAAATGACGTATGGTGTAGACATTAAGAGAAGAGAAGTGTGCGCGTTTTGGCGCAAATCGATGGACACCCTTGGCATGCATTGGCATACAGAGAACTTCTAAGGGTTTTCTTAACTCCGTGTACAGCAATGAGTTAATGGCCACTTCAATAACGCCAATAAGTGTACGAGCATAGTAGCAGAGGATTGCCTTTTAATTTTTTTTTTTTTTTTCTTTTTTTCAATTATTTACGGACGTGTCTTTTAAATTTGAATCGACTAGAAAAATAGACTAGCAAGAGGTTACTGTTTAAGCTCTGCTTTTCGTCATTGGATAAAGTTAAGATCACTTATGCCGAGAGCGATCTTTGAGAGAAAGACCTTTAAGACGATTTTCGCTGAAGAGCTTCCAACTGGCAATAGTTTCTCGTTTTAAGAGTGGACTTGACATCTCTTTTATAAGATTCTTTTGAGCTGGAAGAATGGAATCTATAGTGATTTGTAGACATACAGAGTTCTCAGCATTTGCAAAACAATGAAAGGCTATTAAGGCTATTATCGGATCAGGTAATATTAACCCCTATTATCGGATCAGGTAATATTAACCCCTTGTGAAAGAAGACCTAACACGCATGCATAACATGGAAGCCTTATCTTGTTTCTTAGGTGCCGTTTTGTGCAACGTTGTTTAGGATCTGGCAACAGCAGCATTACGATACCTACTTAAAAGGTGGACTCATTAGCCGTATTTAAGTTGAGCGATTTGTTGTAAAAGAGTGGGTTCACACATTTGCCGACATTGGCTATGAAGGCCAGTGAAGTCACTTTCTTCAGAACAAGAGAAATTATTTTGTGTGAACTGTGGGTTTTTTCAACTACAACGCATCTAAAATTTAATAGACATCTTATTGGCCTTGAGCACTGAGCGGTCATTTTGTTAGATTTTGAAGCTTTTGTAACCCGTAACTTAGACTTAGTTTGAGATGAGCAAATGATATATATCAGATGGATAGACGGCGGACAGACGGACAGACAAGATTAGAAAACGAAAATTGAGTCGATTTTGAGCCCTTCTAAGTGTTACCTAACCACACGTAGTGTAGGGTATAAAAAGCATGACATTTCCAACTTGAACTCTAGCTACTAAAGCCAACGAACAGAATTATTGGCGAATATCTTAAAATGAACTTTTTTTTTTAGAATTAATTTTTAAAATTTTTGAATTTATTTTCACTGCCTAACTAACCTTAAATCATTGGTCAAAAATCAGGGCAAGTATTGAAAAATTGAAGAACAAAAAAACGAAACAGCAGATGCAAAAGCCATTATAGGAAGGCAGTCGTAATCAACAGGACATCTTAACAGAATTGACAACAACATTATTACTTATAACAAATGTAAGCAGCACGGCAAAGAATTCAACGATAAAAAGGCCATAACCGTAAATGTCCTGCTAAGTGCGGCAATTAGAATGACATTTGTCGGTATTTATTGTGCCGACGAAAAGTACATGTTCCGGACAAACGTTAGTTACATAGCTCAGCTAAGTTGGCACCGCACGAGGTGCTGCTGATAATGTTATTGTTTTTGATTTTGATAGAATTCTACGCGAGACAACAAAAGTTACAACGGAGCTAGCACTCCGCACATATACATTGACATGAAATCCTCTTTGCACATTTCCAACAACAGATAAGAGTTAAATGTGTCGAAAGCAATTTCATATTACGGAGACATAATATATCTCATGATTTTTAATAGCATCGCAATATGATTGCGAGACGAAAGACAAGATTTTCATATTTTCAGAAATTCAAAGCGAAAAGTGAATAAATAGGAAACAGTTAGTATTCGTTAACTCGTTAGAAAAGACCGATTGACGACACTTGTCAAGGATGCGGAAGGCATTCATTAACATTGCGGTTCCAACTGATATTGATATTGATACCGAAGGCAACTATTCGACGAGCCGAACTCACATTTACGTATAAGTGTTTGAGTTTAGTCCGCTACGCTAAATATCTTCGTATAAATATGTGTTTTTTTTTACGGTAACTCTTTCATACTCGATATGTAAGCACATTTTCACGATCGTCAATTGTCATCGATTCGGGATCTCGAGACGCATTTCGAATTTCAAAATTTTGGAAACTGTTTTCAATAACATTTACTTTGCTCTTTATATTATTCCCCTCTGACTGACAGACGTCAATACGAAAATGATCATAGTTACTACTAATAAGGATCCCCGTTGAAGAATAATCGAATCTTTCAAGCATCCTACTTGAAGAGGAAGAGGAGAGGCCTATGGGGGGTAAGTGTATGTGCCATAGATGTGCTAACTAGGTCGTGAAGTGCGCAAGGAGTTCTATAACTTGCTCACGGACACTCCTAGGATGGTTACACCAAAGAATTTGCATGTGTTTGCCGACGAAACTCTAACTAACCGATCGGGGACTTGCCCCTGATCCTATTCTTCACCCACCCTGCCTGTTGATCTCCCACCAGCCCATAGAAAGGTTTGTGGGGAACCAAATAAATTCATGAAAGAAACTTTACTTTAGTAATAAAAAAAATACTAAACGAAACAGAGAGTTTGCATATGTATCAGGTATGCACATATAAAACCGTAATTTTTCTATAGACTATACATACGTATGTACCACCTTAGCCAAACCGGTCATCAAGTTATCTTCGTATCTTTTCGTAGCAAGTAAATCACTGGTTAGAAGAAGCCGTAATCGAAAGAGCTTGAGTTCGATGAGTAAGCCGTATAAGCTTCGCAAACTGGTTTCTCTGTATGGACAGATGGACAGATGAACAAATGGACAGATGTCATGTGTTGCCTTCTATGGTATTTCGATTGGTTTTTGACCAGCAGTTGGACAAATGGACAGATGGACAAATGTCATGTGTTGCCTTCTATGNAGTTGGACAAATGGACAGATGGACAAATGTCATGTGTTGCCTTCTATGGTATTTCGATTGGTTTTTGACCAGCAGTTGGACAAATGGACAGATGGGCAGATGTCATGTGTTACCTTCTATGGTATTTCGATTGGTTTTTGAGCAGCAGTTAATTGGTGTTGGTAGAGTTTTACATTAACCCTTTCATTAGACTTTGACAGCCGGTCTCACCAAACACGAAAGCGTTTCACTCTCGCATTCGACGTAGATGCGCTGCGATATGTGTTTCGTATTATAGTTGATTATTGTTACCACACGTCCAAGTTTTAAGAGAAACATAATTTCACATAGAAATCTTCCCTATGCCTGGTGTTAGGACCATCCACAGCCAAATTCCGGTTTCATAGTCACATGCCTAGTACGTATCAGGGGCGAACATTAGTTAAGACACATAGCAGCAGCATAGAGATTTCATAACGGATTGTGCAAAAAATTCGTACTTTTTTCTTGTTCTTCTTTTCTTATAAATATTTAATGAGGAAAATTGCTTGCGTTTGCCATATACCTATACATACATATGCATTTATATACATTGTTATGTACATTATGGGAGAAAGAATCATCTGAGAAATTGTATTTTGTATACACACGTATACACACACACACACACACACACATGTATATATATATATATATATAACGAACGACAGAGACTACAGACGGAAATTGGAGGATTACCTCTCCCCGACAATCTGGTGACAAACATGTTGCACGACTTGAAAATATGGAAAGCGGTCGGAGTATTCGCCGCAAACATAATGACAAAACAAAGATACGAAGAGCGTCAGCGTAGGATCTTAAGTAGTGCCTAAACGGCTACCCTCCCTGTGAAGGTATACCTAAACGGTCGTGCCACAGTCTCGCACTGCCCACATGGGCGGCTGTTGATGGTTTTCCACCTCACAAAAAAAAAAATAAATAAATAAATATATATATATATATATATATATATATATATATATATATTATATATTATATATTTATTTATATTTATATATATTTTTATATATTTATTTATATATATTTATATATTTATATATTTATTTATATATTTTATATTCATATATATATTTATTTTTTTATTTAAATTTCGTCGACCTCTGCATGCTCATCGTTTCGTTCATCATTTACTTGGTTGTTGAAGTCTCTTTGCTAAGCCTAAAACCCTAAACTGCTTGGCAAAATTATTACTGCACTCTGCCAAGACTGTATCGAATGATTTGGTATTGAAAACTCTTGCCATTAGTCTAGGGGTAGGGAGGGGGCGAGTGAGAGAGCTTCGTACAATTGAAAATATGAGAGACGAAAAAAGTCGACTCTCAATAATTCAAAGCTAACGACAATGAATCCGAACTGATGCTTATAATAAAAAAAGAGGTTTTTTCTCGAAACATTCCAACACACACAACAACACAACATTAAACCAAATTTCGAGACTCTGTAATATTACATGGGCGTGGCTGATTTTTTTCGAATTTTGTACAGATACAGGGAGAAAGTTTATCGTAGACACTAGTCAGCCGGACAGGCGAGCATGCCGCAAATCAATTCAGAACTTGATGATGATCCAGAACATACTCGTATAGCTTATGGGATAAAAAATTTTGAAACCCCCTTTTTCGTATAGCATATAGCGAACATTCTGACAAAATCAATGTACTCTCAAGCCGCGGTAGTGGATACAAAAACATAATTAATGGCCCTAACCGTTGTAGGGGATACATAAAAATTGTGAAATGTATGTAACGCATAAAATTACCCGTCGGACACTTTTCCAGTTATATATACGCGAAGCCATGAAAGTGAATGCGCATTAGCTAAGTCAAGTTAGTAACTGCCAGTTAGTGACTAACCACACATTAATGTTTAATAAAATTTTAAGCATCATTGAGTTACGGATTCGAGGCCTTGCTTGGTTCTTGCCTTCGACATCATTGCATTGCGGTGCATCACCTGTGGTGCATGCGTAACGCCCAGAAGGGCTTCAGGTAGACCCATGTTTTTTCATTTTACCAAGCGATTCAGAATCATGTGAGCTTTCTGTGTCCCTCTGTCCATGTATTTGCGTGCTCCACCTACAGGTCGCAATATTTGGGATATTTCGATTAAATATGGGGCACCGACATGGCTTGGCCTCCGACGACGACGAATGCTATTGAAAATTGGCTCGACCAGCTTCCCATATAACGGTTCACTTAGAAAGGTTGTTATATATAGACAAACGATCGTATTAAGCGAAGCGGTTTAGGGTATTTGATTGTGGATCGTGGTTTTCAATTCCCAAGGTCATCATTTCGCTCCGGAGCTCGTTGTTTTTTATTTGCCAGATGCCTTTGCATCATTTGTATGAAGAAGAACTTTGCACTTTCAATGGAATGGATGTTTGATCCGTTCTACGGTCTACTTGTAGCAATTCATTCAATACATCAAGTTTTCTATATCAATAGTTACAACGAAAATGTCGTCTTAGAGAAGGACATGTGAAAACGCCTGGTTACCTAAACGTCTCTAATCAAATTTCACAATCAATTTCAAAATTATTTTTTTTTTTTTTTTTTTTTTGTGTTTTCTTTAATAAGCTGAACAACGATTTTATTTACGATAAGAATTACGTAACACAAGTAATTGAATTTATTTTATGTAAACAATAGTTTGAATATTGAATACCGAGCAATATGATGTCAAACGGAGTTGGAAACACTTGATAATCATCTAATAAATAAATGAAATAAAAGAAAAGAAAAGAAAATAAAAGAAAACAAAACAAAAGAACAAAAAGCAAAAAATTTAAATTTCACTATGTTTGTCTTTAACAACAAATGCTCCCGAAATTATTCGCAAAGTAAATAATACCTCGGAATAGACAACAGAAAGGCATTAACAGGAATAAGTATGTACGGCTTGCTAGACATCATCATAAGCCGAATCATGGATACTCGACGCCTGCATACAATAAATCCATGATGGGAAATAAGTTTTACATAATTGTTGATCGATTTAATTGAGGTTTAACGAAAGTATTGCGATTAGCAAAATATCCGATTGGCTTCCACTTCCTCTTCTCGCTACTCGGTGTTTCTCTCTAGCCTCTTTAGGTCCTCCCTAGAGCACCTGGGGCACAAAGTCGTTAAGAGTGCCCTACGCTTAAGGGCGCTAGTCCATGTTGCCTAGTGTGTCGTGCGGACCATGTCTAGGTCACGAATTTCGGGCAATTGAAATTCGTGTGCTCCATATCGTCTTCCGCGTGTACACAACTCTGGCACTCTGGCGAACCGGTGTAGATAGCGTCGGACGCAACCATGACGGGGATAAGTGGGAAGTGAGTGCATTTACCTTTCGTTGTAGCCTTCCATCGAGCCTACCGCCAAGCGCTCCTTCTTCTTGAGGACGGTCCTCTTCGCTTCTTTTTCGTAGATGCGTCGCATCTCAGCCGTCAGAATATCAATCGGGATCGCATCCATGATGTGTGTGGGCGTGTGCGTGTGCGTGTGCTTATGCGTACGCGTACGATTGATGTCGCAAACGACAGCACAAAGTTAGCATATTTTCATTATCATCTATCGATGTTGCGTTTAAATATTATCCGGTTTTAGTAAATATCTGCGCAACACCACCGATCCAATTACACAAAATAATTATAAGGTGTAAAGTACACCAATGCACAGACAATCAAACATAACGAGTGCTTGTCGGCCTACATATAATCTCTTATAATAAATGATTGTTTGTGCTTATGTGTATGTGTGTGTGTGTGTGTGTGCTTGTGTGTGTGCTTGTGCTTATGTGTTTTCTTTTACGAGTTCAATTTCAACGTAAGGCGTGGGCTCTGCACGCCTTATGTCAAAACACATTGAGAGCATAATTTGTGAAATAAAGAAAGGAAAGCGGAAAACTGTTAAGGATAATAACGTAACACTACTGATTAAGTTGTTTTCCTGTTAAACTAAAAATCATTTGTTATTCAATTGAATTAATTAGAATTTAAATATTCAAGTGAGTTGAAATAACACTCGAAGTGCGGATTTGACACATTTGTTCAACTCGTAACTCCTAAGTGCATGCTTCTCTCATTTCATTCTACTTTTTTCCATTGAAAATGTATTAAATGTATTTCTCTCTCTCTCTCTCTCTCTCTCGCTCTATCTCTCTCTCTCTTTTATTATTTCGCTAGACTTCTTAAAATGACAAAAAGTTGATGTCTTTTTTTTTTTTCTTATTTTCTCACTAGTGACCACATCATTATCGTCAGCATCAACAGCAGCATCAACAGCAGCAACAGCAGCAGCAGCAGCATCATCATCATCCATTGGCAGTTGGCACATAAATCTTTTTGAAGAAGAGAAAAAGAAAAAAAAGAAAAGAGATGACAAAACTTTTCCGTTTGATGCTGCAACAGTTTTTAAGACAATTTGGTCATGTTTAAGTGGCTACTGGCGCCGCTCAAATTTGTTTTCCCCGTAAATATTCACCGATAAGAATCTAAACTAAGATTTTGTGTAAATTACGTAATAGTGTCAATTGTAGACGCAGTATAGCAATAAACCGACAAAAAAAGAAAACTCTGAAAAATTCTTAATAAAAAGTAAATTTTCGCAATTTTTTCTAAAACATTTGGTTTTTGGAAGAAATTTTAACGATTCCACTAAGCCATGCATCCCATGTTCACACATCAGTATCCAATAGTTATATACGGTACATATATACGGTACAGTTGGGGGCACGTAAATAAATGGCACAAATTTCTCCCATCACAACGAGAGCGCAAAGCCATTGACAAGATATTTGGAAAAAAGAATATAAAAAATTTAAGCTCACCGTGTAAACGGAAATTGTAAATGTATTGGAATAATGGACACAAAATGTTCCCATAGAGGGAACAATTAAAAACACTTTAGTCGAACAGTGCACGCACTGTTAAACACCGTACACCACATTTTGCTAACGACTTTTCAAAAATAGGCATTACATGGAAGGCGTTCGAAAAATTGGTCCGATTCAATGAAATCGCTCGTCCTTGGTGCAAAAAAAAAACCCATCTCTCTACCATATTTCATTAAAAGATTGATTGAAAAGATCCTCTAAGAAATAATAATAGATTGAGTGCGGACTGATGGACGAACAAGCTTAGATCAATGCAGAAAGTGATTATGAATCGATCCGTATACTAAAAGATGCTTCCGTTTCGATGCCTACCGGGTGTTGCACACATCCACAAATCCATCCAATATGCCCTTGCCTCACAAGTGCTGTAGGGTCGGTATAATAATAGATTGAGTGCGGACTGATGGACGAACAAGCTTAGATCGATGCAGAAAGTGATTATGAATCGATCCGCATACTAAAAGATGCTTCCATTTCGATGCCTACCGGGTGTTGCATACATCCACAAATCCATCCAACATGATCTTGCCTCACAAGTGCTGTAGTGCGGTCGGATAAGAATCTCAATAAATATGAAAATTCTATAGATTGAAGCAGAAATATAGCACAAAAACCTATAGAGACAATTTTCGAATAAAACAGTTTTTGGAATCAGTTGTGATCGCTTTGCATAATAAATAATTTAATTGTTTTGCTAAAAATTCTGCAAAAACAAGAAAAAGAATTAAAGAAACAAAATTTCTTCTTCTTCAACTGCATTGTGTTTATATGTCTGCCAGATTTCAAGGAACATTTGCATTTCGCACAAGACGGCGGCATCGATCATCGCTGGTATGATATCAACCCAGAGAATGGCAGAACCGCTACAGAAGGTTGAATAAAACTACAGGGACTTTGATGGACATCGACCCGCACAAGAGCTGAAACCATGATGAAGTTGACATTGACTTCCGCCTAACATTGTAGTTATTTCTGAGCGTACTTACGTACGTGTAAGATAGAATAGCACCAACTTCGACTGCGCTGAGCAGCGAGTGAACGGTGAGTTTCGTTTCCCCGACAATCGCTGGAAAAACATGCTGCAACAATGAAACGAGAAGCGTGAACCTAGAGTGACTAAACGGCAGACCGCTTCCTAAACTTAGACATTCGTGCGAGGGTAACTTTGGGAATTTTGACGGCCTACAATTTCGCACTGCAGCGAAAACGGCTGAGTTCTGCATGCTTCCGCATCGAATGTTCAAAAACGGTTCTGTAATTAGAATGAAAAGCTCAGTATGTAGAGATCGGGCTTCGGTCTCCGGTACTTCTCAAGAAACGGTTTCCCATTTCTCTTCAAGACATCAAGCTGGCCGCGTGTATTGCAAGCAGTTTCCGGGCCCTTTAACGGTGAGATCATAATTTTTAATACCACCTGCGCAATACCGCCGAACACTGGACAGACAAAAAGGCCAAATGAGAATAAAATAAAAGTAAATTTCGACAAATCTGTGCCAAATCATTATGTAACACGCGCTTTCAATTTCCCCCTCTTTCGTGCCCAATTAGATGAAATCAAAGAAATGTGCAAAATTTGCAAAATCTGCAGGCGTAACGAATGATTGTAGGGAGACCGAGACGGAGACTGAAATTGAAATTGAAATTGAAACGAAATGCGTGTAAATAATAATGAAAGGAGGCACAATACTGCGTACGATAAATAGGTTGGAAAAGAATTGAGAATTCTCTCGAATTGAACAATAAGAACGACACACACGCACACGCATAATAATAATAATAATAATAATAGAAGAGCGTTTAGTTATGGTCAAGCCTAAAAATGAACGATCTGACCAATGATCATAACAAATGATGTAAAATTTCAAACGCGACCACCATTACCACCACCACCATCACCATCGTCGTCGTCGTCGTCATCGTTGTCGTCTTTGCCCCGATATAATATATATTATAATATAATGTGGCGAGGGTTTCGCTATTGCTATTGCAACTTGGATTACCTAACTTTGAAGACCACCACAACTGACCAACACACACGACGTGCTATAATTTTCAATGAACAGGATTAGAAATATAAATTTCATTAGAGAGGAAAAACTGAAACGAGAAAATTCTAAAGCCTCCATTAGTAAATCACCCATTGTCAAACGATGACAGCAGCACCCTATTATTGTAGTAGATGCGAGTAAGTGCTTATGCTTTAAATTGAAACAAAATAAAGTTGTTACGTCTCTACTATGCACTGTTCGCCCATACAAAGGAATCAAAGCAAAAAAAACCAAAAAAAAAAAAACAAAAAAAATATATACAAAAGAAAGAAGAAAAAAGAAAAAAGAAAGAAGAACAAGAATATAATACAAAAGGCAGGCAACCAACCAGTCATGATCATACTGTGAGAGGCGAAAAACGCCTTCAAATCATTTATGCCAGTGATTAACGACTGCTGTGACTTTTTCTTTTCACTTAAAAAAGGAAGAAAAATAGAAAACACAAAAAATTAATGCACGTTCATAACCGATCGTGCGGTACGCTTGTATATGTTAATAATGTACATGGCGAGCCGCACTGTGGCCAAAATTTGCATTTGAATAACACGCAAAGAAACGGAAATTTCATCTTAATGTGTTATTAAGCATTGAGGGGGAATTTCGTTCACTGCAAAGCTTACATTTCTATGAGCGCAGAAATGTGTGTATGTGTTGCTTTTTCCCTTTTTTTTTTTTTTTTGAGTACGCGAACGTCCAAAGCAAGTCGAGTTAGTTACAAGTTTTATTTTTTATTTAATTTTTTTATCTCAAGCAATCTAAGAGCGATGTAAGACTACGGCTGACTAAACTGGGCGTAACCAACAACTTGGCGTACAAGTTGCTAAATCAATGAAATTATGTCCGACCCTACACATGGCATCCACAACACGAAAGAAGAAAATGTTCAGGCTGTTAACTGTTGGACGTTACTCTTCAATTCCCTGCGAACCGGATCCATTCCGTTAATCTAATACTCAACTCTCTCAGTTCCACATTGATAAAATTTCTGCGCCAAATTTATCTTACGGTACGAAAATCTTGAAATCAATTTGACTCGATATTTACCTCCTCGAGTTAAACATACCATTACGCCCTTACTCTCTTCTCATGTCGCATATTAGCTTTCAAATAAAGTGTCATATGAAGAGTAATCGAAAAAGTGGGCCGATCTGAATCATTTCCATTCTTGGGTCAAAACACGCCCGTGTACTAAAGTTCATGGAATTGTCTCAAAAATTGCGATATGTAGGCTGAACACAAATACACACCGACAACAATCAGACAGACAGATAAGATTAGTTTTGTTCAGAAAGTGATCCTGAATCGATAGGTTTCATAAAAGGTGAGTCTATCTCAAGTGCTTCTGGCTTTTATTATTCATACACCCGCACAAATTTAACACAACACGTAGGGCATCTCATAATATCCACATTTGCCTGGTTTCTAAAACGTGATTAATATCGCATTTATCTATTAAACATAGGGAATTAAGATTGTGTGTGTGTGTGAATCCACAATGCAATCCTTAGCATACGAGACGTCAGTTGACGATTTCTCCGCCTAAAATGTAATTGATAGGAAGAACATTGGAATCAAAGTCTCTTTATGGAACACTGAATGCATCCATAGATAGTCGCGTCATTTTTCCCATACGCGGATATTTATAAATTAACTCGTCATGGATGAAAATTGTCGGCAGAATTTTTTGGGAATTGTCAACGAATTAATTAACTGAAGTTCTGGATGCGAATCATATGCAATCAATGCATGTATCCATTAAATTCCATCTACGTTCTAAATGATGCAAGCAGATAACCGTCTCTCTACATTAGACTTCTCTCTAAGAAAAATATACCTCAACATATGTCGAAAATTGGATTATGTTCTTGTTATAAATTCGATTAACGCGAGTATTCAGAAGATCAGGAGATTTGTTTTTGCAACTTTATCAAACCCCATCGTCCATATTTTGCACACATCTTCAAAAGCTGGAAAGAAAAAATCTCCCTAAAAATAAATCTAAACTTAATTAGGAGCCATGAGAAACAAAGCGACTGAATCTGCTTTAAACTTACGCCTCTCGAAAATTAAGTATAATTCGTTTCATGAAAGGAAGAAAAACACTCTCCATAGGAAATGAAAATTTCATGCTGTCTTCCTTGGAGAAAACCTCAAGATCATTTTAGAACATTGCATAGATCATTCCTAGAGAAAAAAAGTCCACAAACGAGTAACAGGTTGGCCTTAAAAAAAAAAAAAGGATTTTTTTCCTTTTACACCATTACCTCAACTCCTTGGGTAACTTTGCTATCGTTAATGAAGTGTCAAGAAGTCACGACACTAATAACTTATGTTTAAAGCAATTGTCTAAAAGAGGAGACTAGATTTTGACAAGTATAATGCAGCTTTATCTCAAGTTATTTCACGTTCGGCGAGTAAGCGAGATCTTCAGAAGTAACCTCAAAACTGCTACTCTTCATATAAGCTGAGAAGCCTGCTTTGCTTCAATTGGTAGAATATTAACGAAAAGCATCAAAACAAAGTTTATTTCCCTAATCGATGCTAATAATATCTTTTTTTCGGAACTATTTGGACTCAAAGAGGAGGATGACATCACCATCAACCACTTGTCAACATTTTTTATGTTACATCCAGAAAATCCAATGAAGTCGGTTTACTGGGCATAAATTACTGCAGAACCACCGATATATTATTTGTAAGTAATGCATAAAATAACCATATTTTATATATATATATATATTATCTTTCGTTTTGACAAAAAGATAATAAAACAATAAATAAAAATTGTCTCCGATAATATACAATAAATTCGTTTAGCGAAGACATCAACTTGTAATACATTTCTATTAAAATTCAGAGAGGGAGCGTATGTTGCTGTCTAAACCATTTAGTAGTGAGACAGAGAACTAACTAATAAAAATGCCTAAGAAATTGTTCACAATAAAATGATGTGAAATTTCGGCGATTTCCGCTGTTTCTGTTATCACAAACAAGAACATTACATATTAAAAGATAAGGCATTTTCATTATTCTGTCTTACTTTTACCGGCTTTAACTACTTTTTACTTGTTTGGTTTGTGTCTTGCAAACGTGCAATAACGGAAAAGAACAAAGTTGAAAATTAAAAACGAAACAAAAGTTATTGTATTTGGTATATGCGCTATGCAGTACAAATTAAAAAAAACATGAAATTGAAACGAAATATTTTCATGTTCCATTTACTGTTGTTTCAAACCCAAACAAAGGTCGTTGTATTTGCTATATACAATACGTAGCGTAAATTCAAAAAAAATAAAAATGAAACGTAATGTGTTTATGTTGTTGTTTTAATCAAGAAGAAAAAGAATGGATAAGAAATTATCTCACAATAAGAGAGCGTACAGAGTAACAGTGAAAACAGTGACGAGATGTAAACTGATCTGTCCGTCTATCCATCTTCTTTTCTTTTCTTCAACTTACACGTCGCAATTTTTGAGATATTTCGATGAAAATTGGTATACTCAACCAATTTTGAAACCGGAGCGCTGTTGAAAATGGTTTGGATCGGACTATTTTGTCGACCAGTTCCCATATAATGCCTGATATATATATAGCTTTTTTTTTTTATGTAAAATATGAATGATGCTGATTCTTGGTGTATTAGGGCTTATTCTTGGTGTAATAGTTTTTTTTTACCATTATGAACAACTATAATAAGCGAAGTGATATAGGACATGATGTAGGATACGAGGCCTAGCTCACCACAGTGATCTTACCTGTTTTTTTTTTCAAATTAAAAAGTAAAATATCAATTTTTTTGTATAGCATGTTTGTAAGTATTTTTTTTCTTAAAATAATTTTATCATATATCACGATATTGATTGCACTGTACTGTTACGTTATTACATTTCTATGAATGCTTTTATTGAATGAAGAAGACAACGCTTTGACACTCGTATTTATTGTGAAAAAGTAGATGAACATAAATTGCAAGAGATTAATTTAAATAAAACCTAGATTAAAATTATTAATGTAATATTTTGAAACATAACTAACAAAATAATAAGTGAAATACGCCTTTTAAACGCTTACTTGAACAAAGAAACGTGCAATTTCTAGCCTAATTTTAAATAAAAAAAAAAAAAACTGTAAAATGGACAGAGGGCTTAAATATGCAATTGACTATTAAACAAATACAAAAAATCTAAAAATAGATACAGCGAAACAATAGAATTTCCATAATTACATTAATCGTCATCAAATCAATAATCAAGTTGGCGCAATGACATCTTTGGGTGGTGCCAAAATACCCACAATATCAGCAACAATTTCAACGATTAGTTTGACTTCAATTATGGACGGTTTGGGAGTGGAAGAAAAACCCTTGAACACATTGCAAATGGTGCAGCAGAAGTTCAAGGATAACGAAAATGTCTTATCGGTATGAATGATACGAACGAAAGCGGAAGCTTTTGTAATGAAGTTGACAAGAAAAAGAATTAATTAATCCATTGCAGATTTTCGAGGCTTATCAAATTGTGGGACAAGAGCACACTAGCCGTATATTGGCTTTAGTTGTATCAGTTGCAGGCGGTACTTATGCAGTGTTCTCATTGACGGTAGCACGTTTGCCACCGCGCAGTAACGCGGATTTAAGTATTGAGAAAGTTTTTGCACTTAATGAAACGTTTGAGATGGGAAATGGTAAGAAAAAGTGACCATCAAACATACTTGACTAAAGCATATTTTATAGATAAAAAAGGTTCCATCTCCCAGTTGCAATTTACATTAAAAACTGCCGAGGAGCCCGTAGTCAAATTTTATTATTATCCAGTAATATCAGCGGAGGGAGCTTCAGATTTTGATACATTTCATGCCCAGGTTATTTCGGCAAAAATGTCGATGTTGCATACGCCGTCTTTGGGTATAAATGATGTCACTGCTTTAAATTTCAGTTGGATAAATGACTATCGGCAGATTGGCGAAGTCAAGCAAGAGTTAAAGAGGAGAGAAAATGAATACATTAAACTCAACGATTTTACGTAAAAACCCCTACTCCACTATTTTAAAGTGAAATTCTTACATATCATTACATTTTAGTATATATTGTGCCACTTGGAATGTTAATAATAAATCGTATTGCGATTCTCCTTTGCATCTGTGGCTTGCTGCTTGTGATGCTCCTCCTGATATATATGCTATAGCGTTACAAGAATTGGATACCTCAGCCAAGGCTATAACATTTAGCGAGAATCGGCCGGATGCCTTATGGATGTAAGTTAATTTGTACACCATCACTGACCATTCTTTGTGACAAAACGAATGCATCTAATATAGCAACAAAATGCTGGAAAGTGTTCATAACAAAGCAGATTATGAGGAATTGGCTTCCGTACGTTTAGTGGGCATGATGTTGACCATTATTATCAAACGTGAATTGCGGCGATATATAGCGCGTTGTCGAGTTAAGAGTATAGCTCGTGGCGTCTTTAATGCTTTAGGCAATAAGGGAGGTGTAGCGGTTAGCATACAACTTAACGAGGGCAATCTCTGTTTTGTCAATTCACACTTGGCAGCTCATTTGGCTTTTGTGGAAGTTCGTAATGAAGATTACTGGGGCATAGTGAAAGGCTTAGTTTTCGATGACGACTTACGACGCACCATTAACGATCACGAGTAAGTAATTTTCCTGCTATTGTCGTCACGCTTAAATAATTACTTGCTTTGATTTTATAGTCACATTTTTTGGATTGGCGATTTGAATTATCGCATTGAAGAGCCACCGGGCTTTCAATTTCCTAACGCACGCGGTGCCCATAATTACCATGATTTGCTACTGCAGTTCGATCAGTTGGGCCAGGAGATGCGTAAAGGAAATTGCTTTGAGGGCTATACTGAAGGCCCTATTACTTTCCGTCCAACTTATAAATATGATCCTGGCACTGATAATTATGACAGCAGTGAAAAGCAAAGAGCTCCGGCTTACTGCGATCGTATTTTATGGAAAGGCTCCAACATTGAACAATTAACTTATAACAGTGTCATGGAAATACGACAAAGTGATCATAAACCCGTGTATGCATTATTTCGGGTGAAAGTCAAAACCAAAGATGACAAACGGTTTAAAAAGATACACGAAGAAGTTCTAAAATTGGTAGACAAACGCGAAAACGAAAATCAACCGCAAATTAACGTAGAAAAGACAGTAATTGATTTCGGTTTAGTGCGCTTCAATGAACTGATTTGCAGAGAGTTTACAGTATCGAATTCTTGCCCAATACCGGTAGAATTTATGTTTAAAATCAAAGATGCTCCATTGAATGATATCTGCGAAAAGTGGTTACAAATTGAGCCTAGAACTGAACGCTTAATGATTGGTAATAATTGAAGAAATCGTCGATCATTTTTATATAAACTTTGTTTTACACCCACCACCAAGAGATATTAACATATGTAAGATCCAGAAATGTACATCTGAGACTATATACTGTATATATGTTCTGCGTTAAAAATCAAATTTGAATGTGGACCGACTCCACTAAAAAACAAATCACACACAAGTAGAAGTCAAGTTCGGCAATTAAATACCTAACATCACTTCGTCCAATACATTCATTTTCCTTGCCAAACATTATACTTTGCTTCCATGTGACTGTATAGTGTTCATGGAACCCCTTACACGCGATGGATTCCAAAAAATAGACTTATGTGATAACTTTTCACGTCAAAATATTACTCTCGGGAAAGTTTCATTATTGAATACTAAAAATTAGCCCTCGCTTTTCGTAGGAACGATTTTATGGCAGGGGGCTGAAAGAGTTTGCCAATTTGATTCAAATCCTTGACATCAATTTCATGCAATAAGGCTTGGCAGCAAAAATGATTCGATCCTATCCACTTCCAATAGAGCTCCTTCTTGGATCAAAACGGTGCATAGTTAGTGAATCAAGTTTGGTGAGAAAACCTGAAAAATTTGTGACTTACACTAAACTTAAACCACGGGGACAGACATCAGACAGATGGTCGGAAATAGTGATGAAGAGATAAGTTTAAATCAATTCAGAGTATAATCGTGATAGAACTGATAGATTTCCTTCTCGGTGTTACATATATCTGCACAAACTTAATGCACCCAATATCTAAACTGGCGTGGGATATAAAAACGCAAATATGAAAATAATTCTAGCAATAGCTTTGTGTTTACAGCAGCTGCCGATTTGAACTTTGGGGTAAATATTTATAAATATTTGGTACCGAAATAGTTCTAATCGGCCGACTGCCCTTCCTATAATTCCTAAATGGACAAATTTTTTTTTTTTTTTTTTGGCATATCCTTGAGACGGTGGGTGTCCAAGATTTACTGAACGTTATTTTCTTAGTTGATTTTTTCCTCTTCGCAGATTCAAGTAAAGCGATACGTGTTAAACTCTTAATCGATTGTAATAGCGTAACCGGTCTGTTGCAGAAAATACGTGCGACAAACTGGAAATTTGATTTCGATATTTTAATTTTACACGTAAAGAATGGTCCCGATATTTTTCTTACTGTAACCGGTGAATATAAACCTAGTTGTTTTGGTCTATCTATAGAAACACTTTGTCGAACCGACCGTCCTCTATGCGAATACTCTCAAGCGGAAATTAAGCGTTTGGTAAATACTTTTTAAAATTATACAAAGCTTTTTTATGAGATCTATATATGTTTTTATGTACATTTAGATGAATGACGAATCACCTGAATTTCGTGTTACAATGCCGCGAGAATTCTTCTTATTAATTGACTATCTGCATAAACAAGGGGCAAGTGTGGAGAGCGCATTTACTTTAAGTTCATTGGAATTTAAACAAGCGAAAAATGCAGATTTTAATGCTATACGGGATTGGCTCGATAGCTGGTCAAATGAAGAATTTCGTAAGTATTGTTTTCGCAGACGCGATGATAGGAGAAAGATCTAAGTGGCTGTGTCAATGAGTTTGAAAATGTAACCAGCTTGGGATGATAGAAACAGTATTCGATTAACATTTTGTACTTTTCTATGCGAAATTAAAACTACTGTAGACAATGTTCTTCAAGGTTACAAAATAAACAGTTTGCTAAGCAGCGTTAAATATCGGCCATAAAATATCGGCAGATAAAATTGCTTTTGGTGTTAAACATACGTCATACGTCGGCTTACGTAAGCAATATGAAATTTATGCGATAATGAAAGTTTCAACAACTTTTTTTTTTTTCTGTAGCTTCAAAGTTGTCTTTCCCTGCTTCGCAAACTAAGATATAACACCTAAAGTTAATTACTAGATTTGTCGTCTTTACGTAATAACGATTAGTCATTTGCAGCGCGAGACAAGTAAGCGAAAAAGAGTCAAATTCTTTCTTCTATATTGGTTGAAGGAGGTTAGCGTCGAAGAGATAAGAGTAGTATAGGTTAAGTTATAAAGCTGTAGGCATTTTTGCTTCTTTCTTTTTCAGATTATTCGATAACGTGGAAGGGCTTGCGTTGAAATTGATCTTTGCAAAATATTCAAGCAAGAACAACAAACAACAGCACGTCTTTCGAGCGTATTCAAACATGTCTAAAGCGTTCAATAACACGACGCAAGGAATTAGGGAATATTTTATGGTTGCCTAAGAGAGTGAGGATGAGAGAAAGTAACATATAGTATAACTCAATGTGAATGATATTCTTCGTCTACGTATGTCGTCTTGTGAAGGTTCCATTAGGTTTCCCAATTATTTGAAACAATAAAAGCAAGACTTGTTAAGATATTCTCATTGTTAGCTCGTCATCGCTCTATTTTCCATTGAAAAAGATAATGACAGAGGTCACCTCAAAATTTATTTGATAAATGTTGTATGTGTGTGTGTGCTTCTTTGTCTCATTTTTCATAATTGAAGTATATTTTTTGTTTATCATCTGACAAAAAAAAAAAGTTGAGTTGTTGTCGAATGTGTACTCAAAAAGACCAATACGTTTGACACTAGCGACGCAATAATTGGTTTTCCTTATCGCTTTGAAAGAATGGAAAAGAGGGTCGGAGATGTTGCGATCCTCATCTGACATCTTATATAAAACCAGAATCTGATTGTGCAGCTGGTACGATTTATATGGCAGTGAGATAGTCACAAAGGAACATAATGCCTAAGGACGATCCTAGTACGGACATTAAACAATATATGTTCTTATAATTCCATGAAACAACAATATCGCCCTAAATTGATTTGATCAAAAATCTCACGCTCAATATTTTACCCGATCTTTGGACAGATAATAAATTGATAATCGCCAAAATATAATTACGTAAGGTCTCAGAAACGACAAGGTATCCTAATCTAAGCCATGCAAAATAAAAACTCAATAAGATCGAAATAGTATCCGTAATTTAGTAATCAGATTACATATGAATTTTCTAAAATTAGCGTAACGATCTAAGCAGTTACAAGAGGCTTAGCTTGATTGACAAGAGTCTTAATACGAATGTTAAACATAAGCTTCGAATGAAGTACGACGACTCTTTAAGTCGTTAAAGCTCGATATGCTCTGAAGAATTTATGTGTTAACTAAATAAGGAACAGGCCAAGAACTTTGCCGAAGACGGAGGCAATTTCTTGCACTTCTTTTTTAGTGCCCTTATCACGGGCCAAGTGTACAAAGTATTTAAATCACACCGGGGATAAATGTATATAAGAAAGTGAACCGAAAGGCATATATATATACATATACATATACATATATCTTCACATCATCGGCAAATAGAACTCTAGAATATTGATTAGATATGGAAAGTTCGTTCACAAATAGAACGAAAAGGATAGCCACGATGGCTACCTTGGCTACGAGGAACACTCGATAAAACGGAAATATGACGAAACAGAAGAGAATTAATGAATTCTCTTGGGAACGATGAGTGCGATAACTTCGAAACTATGAAACCATATTATAAGCCAACTCAAAGCATTTCAATTTAAAAACCAATCAATTAGGATTGACTTGATCGAATGGTTCCAAAAGATGAGTATTAATGTACATCTGTTTGGTTGTAATCATCGAACACCTTAAGTCGCAACAAATTGGTAAATGTTGCAACACCTTTTAGCAAAACCAAATCGACAACATGAGGCTGCCGACCTAATCGCAGACGTAAATTGCTTAATAACTGAATCTACGGGCAGCTTTGCTTATGCTTAGTAATTCTTCAATAGCTTTGAATAGCATTTCTGGGACCACGCTTTTATATGAAGGAGTAAGTGAAACACTCAGTACAATTCTTCATTTATCTTCGGGACAAAATGCTAAAACTTGTGCTTCGTGTCCACGTAAGTAAGTAAGGACATAGTTTTCATAGTAGGCTAGGTAGGTAGAAGAGAAGCTGAAACCTGGACTCACATGGTCAAAACATGGCAAGATTGATCCTTCTCATCTAAAATCATATTGTTATTCAACTATTCTCGTCATAAGATATTAAAAATTAAACTGCTGCTATATGAAGATTTACATCACTGAGTATCCTTATACCGGATGGAATACAAAAAATAAACCTATGTGATCCACATTTGATGCGACTGATTTTTATACCAAATTACTATTATGAAGCAACTCTTACTGCACAATACTACAACATAGACAGTTCTCCCATATGAAGGATTACTCTTTGTAGGAAAAGTTGTGTAGGAGTGGATTCAAAATATCAATCTACCCGATTATATTGTTTGCATCAATTTAAAATACTGAAATACTATTACTCAGCGATTTTTGTCGAGAAATTTTGGAAATTGTAAATTTTTTTTCGTTTAACGACTTTTTCAATATTAAATGTTATGTAAGCAATGGACCTAGAAATGGTTCGATTCAATTCACTTTGAGTAGGATTCGTCTCTGATCTTCTAACAAGTCAGTGCAGCAAATTATGACTTCTAGGTTGCACAAAAAGACACATGAACAGATATCAGATGGACGGATAGACAAGCTTAAACTAAAAAAAAAAAATAGATATAATAAAAGATGGGCCTATCTTAAGCCCTTCTGGATGCTCGACACATCCGCACAAACCTAATAAAGCCGATACAACAAGCACACAATTAGTCGTCCGAATAGAAGTAAAATAGACTTTTCCCGGACAATTATTAAAAAGTAAGAGTTACTAGAATATAAAGTAAATCGATAGATTTTGCTAAGAATGGCGTAATCGTAGCTTATTTTTTTATGAATAACATATAAAAACATAGTCCACCAAACTGTAAGGATTCACTTTTCCTATTGCAGTTGTTATAGTTTATGTTAGGATAATTTTTTTTTTCTTTTATAACACGTTATGGCCGTTAAGTGTTCTGAAAAATAAAATCATTCAAATCGCATAAAATGTTTTGCATAAAAAGACGACTTACTGTCTGTGGTTGTCGAAAAAAAAAAAAGCAAAAAAGAACAATCTAAAGCATGGGACTTCCATAGGAAGTCTGATTTATTTTCCTTTCTTTTTTTTTATTTCAAGGACATATCATAGAGGAGACTAGATAAATTAAGTCATGGACCATAGCGACCATTGACAATCACTGTAATCCCTTTCCCAAGTTCTGCCAGATTTTTAAATCTGTATTAAGCGATTACTTGCCTATCTCCAGGATCTGCATGTCGTGGATTCTTTGGAGAAAGTCGGAAGAATGTGAGCGAATAGTAGGGCGAATTCATTAAATGCATTGAAATTGTAATGTCGGCCAGGTCAGGAAAGATTCTTAAATTTAGCGTAAAAAATGAGATAAAGAAAAGTTAGAAAAGCAATTGTAAGGGGAACAACAATCGTTATGCTGTTTCTGCAGCAAGCAACAAACAAATTCAATTGGTTTGCATTCTATGAAAATGAAAGACCAGCAGGGTATGCTTTAAAAATTCTTTAGCAAAATGACTAAAATTTTTGTTACAACAAAAGTTTTCAATATCTCTCTCTCTCTCTCTCTCTCTCTCTCTTCTATTGTCGTTATTTTTTCAGCTGGTTCGCCGTCAGGTGCAGCAGAAGCATTGCTTATGCTGTTGCATTTATCGGAAACGCCTTTGCTGGACCCCTTAGTTGAAGATATTTTGAATACACAAACAACGGCAGAAGCAATGGAATTAATTTCATTGTTAAGTTCACCTAAACGTAATGTATTCGTACATTTGTGCATGTTCTTGCGTGAGGGTATCGAACGTAAATATTACAATTTAATGCATGTGGGTAAGTTGAAAGAATCAAGAAACGAATTGATACCGCAACAGACTGTGTTGCATAAATTACACATTTGTGTGTTGCTTGTGTACGCATACATTTATTTCAGCTACCATTTTCGGTCGTGTACTGTTGCGTTGCACCACCAAATCGAAAGACTATTATCGTGACACACGTACCAGAGAATTTATGCAACGTTTCATTAGTAGTGATGTGGGCACATTATCCAATGCTACGGTAACACCGACAACAACGACGACGACGACGACGACGACAGCATTGTCTCGAACAACGGTAGCAACGGCAATACCAACAGTAACACCAACAGCAACAGCAACTGGCGCAACAACATCAGAAGAAAGAACGAGATCGGGAACGGGAACGGGAACGGGAGCGGAAGCGGGAGAAAACGGTCAAATAAATTCAGTGGGTGGTAATCAGACAAATTCTAATGCGGCAGCTTTAACTTGAAAAGCAATCGTATGGAAATTATTTATATTGTTTTGTTTATGGCAGGAAAATATTTTGCTCCTCTCTACGGAGCGAAAGCACTTTAAGTAACTCAGATGATTTTTTTTTTTTTTTTTTTTTTTATAATGTTTTTCATGAGAGCAATATATTCACTTTTGAATAATTTCACTTTATTTTTTGCGGAAAATTTCAAGATCTTAGTAAAGAAAAAAAGAAAGGAGAATTTTTTCAAAAAGATACCGAGAAAGTCATTTAACCGTGAACAACGATTTAAAATAAGTTAATAAGTTGTTAGCATTTTCTTTGCACTGTTGAGTTACAGGATGCCATTGTTAAATATTTTAAAAATATTTTAAGTTAAAGCGTCGAACTTTTCATCCGTTAACAAAAATGAATATATATATATATATATATATATATATATAT
>KK502451.1:879147-1031118 GCA_000688735.1 Glossina austeni
ATATTTATATATATTTATATATATGTATATATATTTATATATATTTATATATATGTATATATATTTATATATATTTATATATATGTATATATATGTATATATATTCATATATATGTATATATATGTATATATATTCATATGTATATATATATATATGTATATATGTATATATGTATGTATATATATATGTATATATGTATATATGTATATACATGTATATATATTTATAAATATGTATATATATGTATATATATATATATATATATATTTTATTTTTTTTTTTCAAAATATTTCTAATTATTGTTAATTATGCTTAAAAGCATTTATTTAATGCTCACTTATTACAATGATACTGATATTGTTTAGATAATGTTGTATTTAATAGAAAACAAATATTTATAAATAAATATAAATATAAATTATTACTATAAGACATGTGTCTGCCTCTTCTCACTATCCAAATTACTATTTTGTTCTTGCATTTGTGTAAAACCAAAGAATTCGTCGCAAAAAGTTCCTACACACATCACATTACATTTTCAATTAACGAAAATCTCACATATATTCTCAGTTAGGTTTTTCCTGAAGAAGAATAAGAAGAAGAAAATGTATTTTCATAATATCGCGATCTAAAATTTCATATAAAGAAGAGATTTTTCATATTTTATTCCACATTCGATGGGTCAACGTTTGGCCCATGTCCGTGCCAGTGTTTTAACTCTACGTATATGCCAGGGTTCGTCTTAGCATTATTAGGTAACTTAACGAAACTACATTTTAAATACGTTGGAAGTGGTAGTAAGTCTTAAGTTTTTCTCCCAATTTTTCCTAAATTGAAAATATATACAAGCGATTTATGATTGCCATCGGGATCGAATGCTCTGAGTTCTAATCAGGAAAGAAAAGTTTCATGAAATAATTGTTTATAAATTTTTTATACCTTTGCCTGGGGGATGAGGGGTATACTTGTTTTATCGTAAATAGGAATAATTGTGTTTTTGGTGTAAGAGAACACACACCAGTCAATCCTGACAGACTTTTATGTGTACAAAGGAAAATTTTTAGATATGACCGCCAGAGAAACGTGATAACTGATGCTTTGCGGCACGAAGTACATAATTTTGATTTGGACGATATGCGGCTATACCCGATATTATTGCAGTCAGATAAGATTAGAATCAGCCCATAAAGACATCAATTGTATAAATACATGCTTTGGCCTTTTCAAAACCTAAGTATTTGTCTTTTTTACACTCTATACCAACACTCACACGGTAATTGCGTGTCAGTTTGTCGAAACGTTTGGAACGTCCAGAAGGAAGTTTCAAAAACCCCACAAAAAAAAATAAAATATTTGTACATCAAATATAAACTCAGTATCAAATTCTGAATCGCTTTAAGCATATCCGTCGGTCCGCTTGTTCAACGTTTGTTGTAAACAGTTTCCTTGCCGCAAAAATTAAAATGTCGACTTCAAACTTTCGGACTATTGGAAGCTCTTGCACGCAGGTTTATGTTGAAAAGGGCCCAAATCGGTCGAAGGATATGAATGCAGTATCCTGCAAACCGAGAACACCTCTATTTTCCAAAAAGAATAAAAAATTGGCATTTGCAAAATATGAAAATATATTCTATGGGCGATGCTGTGGTATCTGTACACACACATCTGTAAATGGAAAAAACTGACCACGCCTATTCGATATTATAGTGTCCCAAAATTTAAGTTTTTTTCAATATCCTTCTAACCCACACAAGCAAGTTTCGAAAACCCCATAAAGTGCACTAAATTCGAAATGTACTTAAATAGATCCATCTGTTCGTCTGTCCATCCGTCCGTCTGGGGGGCTAGGCAATTCCCTGGCAATTCTCCCTTTCGCCAAAATTAAGATATCGTCTGCAAATTTGGAAAACATTTGAAAATGACCCGAACCGGTCAAAGGATACGGAAAGGAGAAGGAAAACTGTGAACACCTTTGTTTTCCGAGACTTTTGCGTGTTACTTGTTAAGTGCATAACATAGTACACCAGTACACCACATAAATTTCCACTTTTATTCTCAAAATAGGAAATATCAGCCACGGACCCACGAATCCAATGATATGGAGAGTATGGAGATTTAGTTATTCTCCCTTTCCGACGAGTATAAAATCGATCGAACATAATTTTCTTCCTTGTTTAGTTTATGCTTATGCTATGACTGGCGATTTTCTCTTGGCACTCTTGGCACTTTTAGAGAGGTGCAAATAAGGACAATCTGATGGTCAGATGGTATTGGCAAGAATGCACTGACGTTGGCTTCAAGTTGGTCTCCCAGAAACGTATAGTTCTGAATAAGATGTCGGCGTTACTATAGGGAGTAGCGTTCAACTTGAGTAGATAAACCGATTGAACGGTTCAATGTCTCTATAAAAAATAAGAAAATAATCCATACGCTCGCCATTAGCTTCACGCTAGGCAAAGGAAAAGAATCGGAGTCGCGAGCAAAGGGAAAGGTAAAGGAAATGCGTTTCGTATCAATTCGGGAGACGTAGATCGAAGATCATGATGCAATGCATCTTCAGGCCATACGCTAGACGAGCGTGTTTCCCTTATAACAATTTTTGCATTCAGATGTGACTGGAATTCGTGTAAATTCGAATCGTGTAATTGTATGTCCTGTCATCATTTTGGTCGTGCGATAACACTGGCGGATCATTGTGGCCTCCTACGGCCTAATATTAAAAAGTTGGGTTGATTTTTATCCAGAAACGGAGGTGGGTGATATCACGAATACAGAGAGAGAGCGATAATCGCTTCATAGAAGCTGCCTTCCATCCATTCCATTTAAGTGTAAAAGGATTAATTAACTTTAGCTCTTTAGCGAGCTTTAGTTTTACTCTTAGATCCCATTCTAAACTACGAATCGATTTCTTGAGAATTTTTGCGAAATTCCACTACATACAAATTCATTTTTCCGACTTGAAGTTCTTTTCTTTGTATTAAATTAATTGTTGTGATCGCTTAGGGACGCTTGAGTTGAAAATCAAAATCTTCCCGAAACCGATATTTGCTATCAATTTTCGAACAATTCGAAATTTTTCATTTTCATATATTTTACGATCGTTTGTGTGAGTAGTTTTGAGTGAGCCAGGCTCGTTTTTAGACGTGATCTCTTTTGAATTGAAGCGTCCGCACTCGTATCAAGTTGAAGTTATCGCCGTTTTTCCAACGTTAAGAATTCCCATAATTAGCGGACGGCTGAAGCATTTCGGAATTTGTTGCTTATCGATAATGTGTCTACTTTATAGTATGTATATGTTTGTATATTGTCGATTGTTACAATTTCGAAGGAAAAAATTGGTATATGCTCAGCCAGCTCAATAATAGCCTTCCTTGGGTGGGTTGGTTGTTTACTTCCAACATTTTCTATTATATTGATGTAAAATACGATTTATGCCAGATCTCCTATGCGCTCTGTGTTATAATTAGATAGAATTCAAATTGTACGATGTTTGTGTGATTAATTTAAAATCATATGTAGGTGATGTGGTGATTACTTTAAATATTTGATTTTCAGGATTCAGGAGGATTCAGATTTTTGGTATGTTCTGCGAGTTGTTGTTGTTTTACAATTTTAAAGCATAATACAGATAGACGGGCAAACAAATGTATATATATATATATGTATATATATATTACATATATATATATATACATATATATATATATTATGTAATAGCTACACTTTTACACACTAAGTGCTTTGCGTTGTCTTTGGATGTTGTTCTGTTGCTGTTATGACACAATTAACACCTACTTATGAGACATAATTCAAGCTACACAAGAATGACACACATAATCACGCAGCGACGTTATATAAAAATTATAATTTACGTTTGAGTGACATTGCCGTCCAACTTTTCGGTCTCACTAGGCCACGTTTTTTATATAAAAGTGAACTTTGCGTGTCGCGTAAAATTTTCTTCATACTGACGTTTGCTGACAAGCTAAAGCAATAAAATATATATATATATGTAATAGGTGTGAAAATGAGTTCTTTCCATTTTTAAAAGAAAAAATTCAACTTTTTTTTCTAAGTTCTTTCGCCTTCTATCGAGTAGCATGCGGATGCCGTCACGATAGGAATACTTTCGCATATATTTAATTTTGTCGAGCTGTTGATCTGCCAAGTATGACTGCATCGATCTGAACCAGGGCTAATCAAGAAGAATCAGGTCAGGAGGGTACGCCGCAATTGGCAGATGTTGTCAGAGCAAGTTGAAGATCGTTTCCTGAGCTGTTTTTGCTGCTGACGGATGGAAGCATAGTATGAAGCATAATCGCAACGGTCTTTTTTCCCCAAGCACCCCGCTTAGTTTGACAAGTTAAGCTTGATATCGTTCAGACGTCACGATTTCATCGGACTTCCGAGGATGATTCGTTTCCAATCGTGTTCATTATCAATAACACTAAAATTTGTTGCCTGAATTCCCACAAACTATTTTCTAACCGTTTTATAGCTTACGGCATATTCATCCTAACCTAAGCTAACTCCAATCATTTCTGGAGCTTCAGTTGCATTTTTTTTTTTTTTTTTTTTTTTTTTTGGCCTTAATCCAGTTGAAAATGGCAAAAAACGCCATGTCGTAAATAAGATTCGACAGATCTCTTTACACTTGGATGCACATTGAACGCTAGCTTGTAAACAACTGAAAATAATATCATAAACACACCAATTTCTAAGGTATCTTTCACGTGCGCACGTCTTACGTAGCGACCGATTTCAATGGTCAGAATTCATTTTCGCACCTAATTTATATACATACACATTAATGCATTAGTGTGTGTCAATTGAAAGCATTACGGTGTCGTGTTCGCGGTGTTTTAGAAATAGCATGTCGACACACCTAGCGGCTGTGTGTTCAAATAATTTGGGGTATTTTTAAATTTCAAATTTATTTTCAGCTCTCCAAAAACTTATCATTAACGGAGGTTTACATTGCCCGGCATATTGAACGCATACCTAACGTAACTATTTGCGCTGACCTGATCGTATTCAAGACCTTCACAATTCTTTATCCTTGTTTGCATATAAATGGAATGATTAAGAGTAAGATTTGATGCAAAATTTGACAAGTCCAGCAGATTGATCCAATTAATTTCAAATAAATTCGATAAAAATTGTTTACACGCCGTCGTGTCCTCATATCCACTGAGTCGCCGAGTCCCTAGCAAAACATATGTAAGTTTTCTTCCAGTTAAAAATAAGAGTCTGCGATAATTGCGCCCACAAATCTTCGAGAATTTCAAAAATATCCATCAAATATTTCGTAAAAATCTCTCCTAAAGGGTCACTTGGTCCATATAGCGCCGGCATTTGCAAAAGAGAAAAACTCCCAGAAAATCCAGATCAACGAAAGATTGATTCACTAAGCATTTAATGTTCGTGAAATGTTAAGGCAAGAAACGTCCTTTAGCTTATTAATCGTAGCGGCTATTACGGGAATGAGATAAATAAAAAAACTTATGCTTGCCTTAAGCGTAAATCTCTACAAAATGCTCAACATCTCCTTAATCGTTCTGAACTAGTCTCGCATTGACCTTTTGAATAATCTTAGAAACTAAGTATGTCAAGTTTTTTAATTTTTTTTTTTTTTTTTTCATGGTCTTAATTCCAAAGCTAATACTAGTCATACACACATATGAGTGCGTCATAGTATATGGAAAGGAAAAAAAAGTAACAATTGACTTAACAATATCCTGACATATAGTTATGCTATTAACTGAAATGTTGAAACTAACACTAAAACTCCAGTTAAAATGGGGAAAAAGTATTGGAAATGGTTAAAGTTAAACTGGGTAAAAATCTGAGCTGTAGGTGATAGATATCCAACCTATAAGTATATATCCTTATTAATAACCTAGTAGGTAGGAATCGGCCAGAGTTTATTTTGGTTGTAGTCATAGTGAGAGCTCAGTCGACCGAGTAGGCAGACGCACGCTGGGCTACGGCCAATCACTTCCCCATTTCTTTTTCTCTTTCCTCAGTTCGTTCGGACCTTTACTGTGTCCTAGGGATAGAGGACATCTCCTATGACTGGCTGATTCATGCTGCACTCCGAAATGCATGGCTCTGTGCAAAAGTGTTTAGGTGCCTTTAAACTTATTGGCCGATCAAACCCACGTCAGTGTATCTTCAACCAGACGACCGTCTGGACTGCGAGCAATTCGAAAGTTTTCACTGCTTTTGTGAAGAATTTAAAAAACTTGGGATGTAGTTTTTAGTGCTGGTTATTAATTCGTCTATTAATTAATTAATTAATTCGTCTATTGATTCATACAATTTCCTGCCGTGGTCCGTATCGTTTCATAAAAACGTAAAGTATTCACGTGCGTGCGATTTTCGCTTCGACAAATGCAACAAAAGGTACTCCCTCTCTCTCTCTCTCTCTCTCTACTCTTCCAAGAAAGAGAATGAAGAAGAATATTTAAACGTACAAGGGTCGTTCAAGGGTCCTCATGTCTATAACACCAAATGCCAAAAAAATTCAGCTGCTGACTGAAACTGAAACGCAGTCGTACTGCACGGAATGCCTTCTAAGATACTTAGGATAGATGAAACAAACGACTAACGACTCCATGGCTTATGACAATTGAATCATTGGTTTGTGTTCTGATGTAAAAAATATGAGTTCAAATTTTCTTAAATGCTTTTCAAAACATCAATTAACAGATTTGAATACCAGCAGAGCTAATACCGCAACACGGTAACACCGCAACACCGTAAAAGTTTCTAAATATTTCATATGCTACGGGCTTGCGTAATATCTAATATATTTTGTTAAATAAATTTTAAAACCAACAACAATTTCTTGCCAGACACATTGGAACATCATGTTATTCGTGTTTGCATTGTTTACCCACAAACTCACCGCTACAACTATTTTTGCAATATGAAATTCCCGAGCGAAAATATGTTATCTACCAGGAGAGTACAACTGCAAAGTTAACATCGAATTAAATATACAAAAAAAGAAGAAGAAGAAGAAGAAATGTTCAAACTCTTGCTAAATTGTAAATAACTTCGAAACAGAGTTTGCTGCTGTGGATTATTTTTTTTTTTAGAGCGCAATCGCTATTTCAAAACATGAAAGAACGCCCGCAAGCTCCTAATAGAATGCCTGGCGATCAAAGGCATTTTGGATAATGCTTATCTCTCGGAAGAACAAGTAAAAGAACTACAGCGGGCTACAGCCCAGCATCAAATAGTATTAGAACTTAACTGTTCGGGTCTTATGGGTCCTAGAAAGTCCGACCGGAGACTTTTTAAAATTCGTGTGTAATTCTTTTCTCTTCATTCTGGTACCACGGGTATCAGGAGCCCCCAAAGCATTTCTTCTAGCTAGCTTTGGCCTGACAAAGGGAACGGCCCATAGCGGGAGTTTCGTGGTGGCTGTGGTTACCCCATTAATCGCGGGAAGAGCTTTTGCTCGGTGTGGAGTTGCATTGCAACCGGGTGCCTTACCCACAGAAAGGCAGAGATTTTAGATAGTGCCTCGCCCTCACCAGAGGGGAGATGCGACCATAACGTATCTCGTCTGGTACTCGAGGACCTAATCTTCCTCATGGCAGCGTGTGCGCCGACTTCGGCACCGTATGTTGCGACGATTATTAGCCTCGGGGTGTTCGAGTGTTTCACACTCCGTGTGCCATCGGGCACCGTGGGGTTAAACCTTCACGGTAGTGTACCAGAGACATTACACCTTAACTATGCAATATTTGGACTATGTAAGTCTACTTTCCGGGTCCACTTCGTAAAAGAGTACTCGTGAAACTAATTGCAGTACGCACTACTTGATGGGGAATAACATTAAGCCCTTCAAGGCCGTTAAACTTAAATCACCTCACACGCACATGTTGAACCCACGTTCATATAAAAAGTCGTACAGGAAGTATGCGTTCATATCGAAAGAAAAGGTATGAAAATAAACTGAGAATTGTGTTAGGCCAAGCTGTGTGGGGTATCTAGTGATCAGGCTTAGGCTTACCATAGGTTGACCTAGAACCTAGACTTAGGTGATCTAACGTCAGCGCAGTAAATTCAAATGTCATATCATTTATTTGGTTCAAGAAGAAGAATTTGTCGCCATATATAGAGTCCCGATTTTTGCTTAGGGAGCTTATGCTGAAAAAAGTTGAAAAAGTCTTTCAATCCCATTGAAATTTTGCACATATTTATTTAGCGCGTCAAAACACTGTGTGAGGACCCAAAGTCGTCCCCCGTTTTGGGCTCACGGATTCTCCGTCTCTGGAGAGGGGAAGGAAGTGCTAGTTAAGGTAGAATAGGAGATAAGATGACTTAAGAACAGATTAAGATAGAATAGGAATAGAATATAGGAATAGATTAGGACAGAATAGGAATAGAATCGGGACAGTTTAAGTATAGGGTAAGAATAGGATAGAGAAAGTTAGTTTAAGTTAGTCCAAGTTAGGCTTTCGAGACAGTCAGTTGAAGTTGGGCTCTCGAGCCAGTCAGTTGAAGTTGGGCTCTCGAGCCAGTCAGTTGAAGTTGGGCTCTCGAGCCAGGGAGTTAGAGTTTCGTGAACATCGGAAAATTAACATCGCGATTAAATAAAAGTGATTGAGAGAAAATGAATGTTAAGATATGAGAATAAAATTTACAAGCCTTGAATCAAATTCACTCAATGTGTAATGAATTAAATAAATAAAAGAAGAAGAATCAAGTCGCTGTGAATATAAATTTTCTTGTGTTGTTTTTCCTTCCCTGGGCCGCTGAGCTGCCCCAGCCAAAGCGAAGGGACGAAACGTCCTCACAACTGTCTTCCACTGACTTTTTTCGAGAAATATTGAAAATTTTAAACTTTGGTTAAAGATTGATTAGGAAGCGGTCGTAAAACTTCGATCCGATTTAAAGTTGGGGGGAAATATTTGATAGGTCGTCGTCTACTTATGTTCACCATTTTTTTATTTTTTTTAACGGATTTTTTCAACTATATGACCGATCACTCGGGGGATGGCAGTGAGATGAGATAAAGAAATAGGGAAGCGACCGCAGTTTAGCGATTGTGTTTGCAATCGTTAAGTGTTATGCCTTTAACGACTGAGCGCTCACTGTAAGACTAAGCTGACAAAGTAAACTTTACAACATTGAAATGTGAATCCGTCACCATAGACGTGGTAGTCGCGATCCTTACCCGACTCGCACGATATATGTTTATAAGCGAAGCGTTGAGTTGAAATTAAAGCATGACAACGCTTTTTTGAGAAGGTAATCGAAATTCGCTTTAAGTCAAAATGCTTTTCTGATCGTTTTTTTTTTTTTTTTACCCATTCATACATTATCCAGAACTTGTACAGAAGTTTACTTTTTAACTTGTTGTAACAACTCAATCGCACTTGCACATACACATATACGGGCCGTGAATAATAAGAAAATTAAACAAAAGTGCTACAAGTATGCATGTGTGTTTGTTTATAACCGTTGGTAAGAGTAATTAAAATACGCGTGAAATTATATATAGAACCGAAATTCGGTCCCTCCTCCTCTCGGGGAGTACAACAATTGTAGCGTAATAGAACAACAGGTAGAATGTAGTCATTTTCACAACTTTAACTTATTGCTTGCAACTATGCTATGTATGTGTAGATATATGTACATATATATATATATAGATTGCTTATAATGTGCATATGTATGTAATATAAGAATATTACCTTGAGGCTGAGTGTGGATAGTAGTAAAGTTTGAGAGAAGAAATACGCCAAAAGACTTCTTGTCACATATATATATATATATATATAGGTATATAGGTATATATGGGTATATATATATATATGTGTATAAATTCAAATCAGCAAACGTTAAAGTTATTGTTGGATTTTTAAACCAGCATAAGCCACATCGTCTAACCGTAAGCAGTTGAATGGTTTTGATGTGTATGCTATTAAATGAACGTAAAAAACTTTTTATAAGAAAAAGAAACGCGAGAAATATATTACAATTGCTAGTAGGTAAAGAGATTGAATAACTTGTATAGGAGAAACTCCCGGTATATGTATTTGTTGTATGTAAAACCTGTCGCGTGTAACAAGTTCGTTCCTTTTTTTTTTTTTTTTTATTTTTTTTTGTTTTTCTTGAAATTTGTACATAGGAACGCATGCATCTACGTTTCTTTCTTTGTGCGCATTTTCTAGATTATTTGCATGGCACGTATGAAGTGCTGCGTAAATATAATGCCTCAAGTACTTTTCGTAGTTTTCTTAGTGTGTACTTTTGTGTGTGCGTTCATTACATGCTTCACAAGAATTTGTGTTGAAATGAGTCTATTTGTATAAGGGTTTCGTTGAAAACTTTAAATTAACTGATATTTATACAGACGAACTTTCTGTTACATTTATGTTCTTCTTCTTCTTCTTCTTCTAACTCTTTCGTTTTTTTTTTTTTTTTTTTTTTTTTTTTTTTTTTTTTTAAAAATTTTTTTTTTTTTTTTTTTTTTTATAAAAAGTTTTCTGTTCCTCTTGATATTTTAAACGCTTTTTCGAAAAAATCCATTACAGTTTTTTGTGTGTTTTTGTTTTTTTCAATCACTTACTTATATATAATAATAATTTTTGTATCATTCACTAACATTTTGTAATTTCGAAAGGAAACTTTTTTAAATAACTTGTCAGAGATTTAAACGATTTTAAGCGGCACACGAGATTACAAGGCTTCCCTTCTTCTATGCTTGATTGTGAATTTCTTCATTCATTCGCATACGACGTCAATCAAGTATTGAAATTTAAAAAAAAATACGACTGAATTAGTTTTTATTTTTATTTGCCTTTTTTTTTTTCATATGAATAAAATAAAAATAAAGGAAAGCAAATCGAAAAAGTAAGAACATTATTGTCGGGCAAGGTCGACCATTAGATACCCTACACCATTTCGCTTAGCATAACTGTTCAGTCGTTTTGCTAATTATAAAGCAAACATTAGACATTATTCTCAGGCAAGCTTGCATGTTGGAGGAATTCTTATATGCGGTGATAGCCAAAAAATAGACCCATCTGGTCCAAATTCGGTAAAGTTGATTTCTATATTAATTTACTATTAAGAACTGATTTGCAATAAAAATTATTAAAAATTATATATGTTTTTATATTCATCACCGAAATCTAAGGGGCGTGTATTCAATTTGTCGAAACGTTTGCAACGCCCAAAAGGAAACTTCGGAGACCACCCCAGAAAGTATATACATTCTTGCGCAGCATTAAATTCTGAATCGATTTAAGCATGTCCTTCTGTTCGTCTGTTAAATGTCTGTTGTAAACATTGTCGTCGCCGTAAAAATCAAGCTGCCGAGTGCATATTTGGTTGGATTGAAAACAATCAAAATTTGATCTTATTTGCAATACCTTTACAATGCGTAGAAAGAAACGTCAAAAACCCCATAAATTCAATTTCAAGCTTCGTGTGCAGCTAAGAATGGCCGTCTACTCGTCTCGTTCTCGTAAACTTTTGAAAGGAAAACGCATACAACGTCTATTGTCGCCTATGTCGTCAAAAAATTTTTATTTTGAAAATAAAAAAATCAGCCACGCCCACTTCTTATTAGCATGAAAAGTTTTCTTTTATTTTTTTTTTTTTGTATTTTTTAGAATAACATTGATGGTTATAAAAGATTCGGTTACGACCGAAGAGAAGTTTCTTACTTGTTGCTTTTGTAGGATGGATCGATGGTGGAGGTTTCGAAAAATTCAAATCATACGAACAGACAGTCAGATGGGTCTACCTTAAGTCCTTCTGCGTGTTACATGCGTGCCCTACAGCGCAAGTGATGTAGGGTACAAAAAATCCTATAAATGGGATTAAAATCCCGACCAGGGAAAAACTAACGACCTTAGATTAGGTGTTAGTTCTATTATAGCCCAGAATATTAACTTGGTTCTAACATTTGATCGGGATGATAGCTTTGAACAATTTTGGAAATTTGTGTTTTATTTCATTTATTTGATTGTTAGGAAAATGACGCAATTGGTAAAATAATGGACTGATAAAAAACGAAACTCGTTGAACACGAAACTGCTGAAAGCAAACGCAGATTTACCACGCCTTACTTGTTGGCCTTTGTGTAGCTTTATGAAGTAAAGGGACTTTATGCAGCCGGCGATTGACGGAAGGTTTAACGATAATTTGCAGTAAATTCCGTAGGTAAAGAGATTGACAGGAATAATGGGTTTGAATCTGATGTTGAACTTGTTTTTAAAACGCTTTATAAGCAGAGTACGTAATGAAGGCAAAGATAGTTGGAGCGTCCCAAGAGGTCCCGAGCCGCAATTAGCAAGTCGATGTTTGCGGCTTCAGATCTCAGTGCGGTTGGATCGTGCGTGGTCGTACTCGTAGTGAGAGCTCATTCGATAACGACATAAACTTTACCTATGGGCAACACACCCAGTTTCTCTCCCTTTTTGTTTTCCCATTTCTTTTCGATCAACGCCATGTTACACATACACGAGACGTTCGCTCAGTGATTGGCCATAGGAAAAAAGCGTACATAAGTTCCTGTCAATAATTCATTTGTAAGTCGATCTTCTAAGAGCTGGGATAAATAAGGTTTCCGCTCTCCTAAAAATCACAATTCAGAGACACGTACTTAAGCACACAAAAATAGTTCGATCTCCTTCAATAGTTCAGTCTTACTAGCCTTGCTTGGTGTTTGACGTTGAATTTTTGCAAAGCTCAACGAACCAAAAACACATTTACGTCAATTGCTCCACTTTTTTCTACCGCTCAACTCCAAAAAGGAAGGAAAGGAAAAAGGAGAAAGAAAGACTTTACTCTGTCGATAAGATAAACTTCAGACAAGAGAAAGATAAACTTATGACATTTCACATGAATGTATATGCGTTTAAACCGTTAATGCACAGTAGACACAGTAGATAACAATCCTGTGGGGCTGTGTAGGTCCTGTTAAATATATGAAATGAATTGATGACCGTCTGGGTCCTATACATACGAGTCACGTTTCCCATGGAAGTGAATCAAGTGGAATACGATTTTCACTCTTTACATTCTAATATTATTAAATACATTCATTTTGTTTTATTAAATAATATTCGTGTTCAGTATTAAATTATGTAAAACTCCGTCGTCACTATCCCTCTTGAGATCCATTTCATTACAAATGTCAGGTCAATCTTGGACTTCTTAAAGGAATTTTTATATCTTATACTAGTCACTGTACACACATACACATATATACTGGTTACTGTACAGTACATATGTTAAGTTCGTAGCGACATATGTAACACCCCGAAGGACTTAAGGGCGGATACGCCCTTAAGCTAAGTTTAGCTCAAAGGAGAACCCTATTCAAAATGGATTAGATCGGAGGATCGATACAATCCCGTCGCAGATAAAGCCTTCTCTTGAAAGAGTCTTCAAGAGTCTTGCAGTTTTCGAAATTTGTTGACGAAAATCCCTACCCCTTGGCTTCCCCATATGATGATGGTCCTTACGAAAAGTAAACCCTTGTATAGCAAAAATATCCAATATTTTAAAATTCGTACTCGTAGGAGTGTAATCTGGTACAAATACTAACTATACCGATATTGAAAACTTGGTTGCTATCGGTGTCGAAGACTTGAATAACTCGTCGCTTGTTTTTCCGGTGCTAGTACGATTTGTGTTTCCACCCTACTATGTTGGCGAGAAGATGGCTACATGATAGCCTAGTTCGCCCTCTTGGGAGTGGGCCGTTCGTACTTCCAGTGAAGCGTTGCCGCGCCCCGCGACACATCCAATATTATTATTATTTCCTTTTATGTACTGAACTTATATTGTCTTGGACCTATAAGCCATGTTTGGAGCCGGGGACTTATGGGTTTTCCTGAATATTTCGTCAATCAATACAAAGCCGGAAATAATGAGCTGCCAAGGCTATGGCCCATAGTTCATTAAAGCATGTTCCAAAGACTGTATGATCCGAAGATTGATTTTGTGTGTATTTAACGAAGTAGATGCGAATAAATTCGCAGTTATTTCCTTATCATCCGGTCTCACAGGAATTTGGTAAAATCCCTTAGCCACGTCCAACGCCGTAAAATATTGCCCCGTTCCTAATTTATCTAACAATGTGTTCACCTTTGGAGCTTGGTATTTATCATCGACTGTACGCTAATCAATGACTATTCCCTTCTGAGGTTTTCCTTTTCCTTAATTATTTCATATATTATTGATACGCTTGACAAAAGGATTACAAACTGATTGAAATGAAACGGTGTAAGCGAATACAACGCGAAACACTATAACCGTTCTTTTTTACATATCTTAGCTCATATTGAGAAGTCTCCGCGGTTTCTTCCGCATTTTCACGGTTCGTTTTGTAGCCAACGCTCTTCAAATGATTCCAAACTGTCGTGTGGTTGATGTTTAGTGCTTCTGCTATTTCCGGTCTTGCTGCACCATATGCAACAGTTCATCGAATTTTTCAATGACTGGCCGGCCAGAGAGACGCGCTTCCTTGACATTGAAATTTCCGGAACAGAATCGAGCGAACTACTTCTGGATCCTTTGTTTGCCCAAACCATTCTCACCGTACGTTTCACAAATTTTTTTTTACACGCTTTTAACCCCTTTTTTTTTTAGCAAAAAAGCATGACATAGCGTGTTCCTCCAGATATTTTACTCATTTTCAAATCAATACAACTTTTCACACGAGCAAAGAATTAGAAAATTATCGGCACAAAAAATGTTACCTTTTAAGCACATGTTCGTTTCAGACAATCAGGTGAGTGTTGCCCGTTATATAGGCATCAATATCGGCCCGCGGAAAAACCCGCGGAGACTTTTTATAATCAAGTAGATATCGAATGAAAGAGTGGAAAGAATGGAGAATAAAATGTGATAACCTGAGTGCATTAAATCTAAATAAATTATGAGGGATGTCCAGTAGGCGGGGGATTAATTTTTTCTCCACAACCCGCTCGATATAGGTATCAAATAAAAGAACTTGGAGAGTAGATATAGATAGGATAACGGTGAAGCATCTAAAGGTGGTCTTTGGTCGCAGGCCGAATATGATTTTCTTGTTTGTTCTTTTTTTTTTTGTTATATTGTGTTTGAAATCAATTTTATTTTCAACATTTTTCATTACATTTCGCCGTTTTCGCTTTGCATACATTTTCATAATTTTCTTACCAACATTTGCATATTCTTAGCCGTCGAACATATAGCAGCCAATATCCGCTAGAGATTTTAATTTTACACACGTGTTGAATATTCAAACAGGTCTAGCGTTGTCGTCTCCTTTCTTACCTCTTTCTCTTCATTTGCAACCTAAGCGACCTATAATACAATGTCCCGCTATGAATATGTAACGTTAACTACTACGTCTATTAAGGTCGTGCATGCATACGAATGCATGCATAACTTTCATAGCGTGGATGTCTCGTACACGTTTTTCAGCGGATATAAGTGTTGGATAACTTTAACCGTACACAGGATGCATTATAAAGTTCTTCTGTATTTACCACAAAAGTAAAGATGGGAGACAAAAGACAAACTTACATGTTGAACTTAATTTAAACAATTTTGACTGCTGGCTGGTATATGCACCTGAGTGCAATCCAGGGAACCCCTTTAAAATGATTGAGTAAGTTAAACGTTTCATTGACTCTAGTTATTATACTTGAATAGCTTGATAGCTTACTCTCTCATCTGTAAGAGTAAAAATTTTAATTGCCTTTTTAAACAACACATTCAAACAACTTTTTCACTACAATTGGCTGAGAGCAATGTATTGACTCAAAAGGGAAAATTCGTGCCAATTCTTTCCCGTAGATGGCCTTATAGTCGCTATGGTAACTTTGGTACCACTAACTCTATCAGCCCACACAGCCATACAGAGCATGTGTGAGGTAACAAACAGTCCATAAATAATTACAAAACAAAAAAAAAAAAAAATGGACAGTGTTTGAAATTGCGTTTACACTCCACAACGCTTATGGTGTTGTTGTTTATGCGGATGTATGTAACACCTGGAAGAACTTGATAGCAAGTGTAAGCAGGAGACACCCCCAATTTTTTATTCGCTTCAGATCGCTTGAGAATCACCTTCTGAATCGATTTAAAGTTATCTGTCCATTTGTCCGTCTGCCCGTGTTGTAATCTTGTGTTCAAGCTATAGGTCGCATTTTTTTAACTATTTTGACTAAATTTGGTACACTAATGTGCTTTGGCCAAGGGATGAACGCTATCATAATTAGCTCAGCTTGCAGCACTTTTTCAATTATTTCCCACAGGCGCAATTTTGTTGGCCCAAACTTTATCGGGTAATCATTCCATAGGTTGTTAGAATCATACGCCAAATGTCCCAAACGAAAAACATAGAGGAAATCATAATCCATGCGTCTAATCGTAAACATTATTTTGCAGGTTCACGTTGGGAGACCACAAAATTTACTCAATGTTTCTAACGCATAACAATAAACATTTTTGTATATTCTTAGTTAGGGAAAGGGTACGAACTGCCGAGCGGAACCTCAGCAAGCAATTGTTTGTGTGTTCACCAGCGTATTTGGTTGGAGGAAAATCTCAAACATTATCGAGGGCTTGGGTTCGAAACGCAGTTGGGTTCTGTGCTTTTTAAAATGGCATAAAAATTTCGATGATGTTATGCAAGAACAGAGCTGTTAAAAATAGGAGTAATCCTTAGTTATGAAAGGCACTTTCTTTTTTCTTTAACAAATTGAATAAAAATACATCTCTGTTTTAGTTATTTTTTCAGGGTTGAAATTGTTCTTTCTTCTTCTTCTTCTATCAGCATATAATAAAAGAATTTGTTGGCCAGTAATTGGTCACCGCACGGTCTAGTGGTTATGGCTCTCGGCATTTGCGCCAAAAGAAAGGGTTCGAACCCTACGACGGTAAACCGAAAAGTTGTACTTTACTTATAACTAAATAAAGACCTCGATTATTGTGCATGTGGGGATGCTTTTCCTGCTTTCTATGTTTCGATTTTCTTCTAAGTTCTTATTCGTCTGAGTAAACGACAACTTTTTTTTCTTTTATATTTTTATATACACTGTAGGATCTATCGCCTAACAGAGATAGGTAATGCGATCAAAGATCATTTTTTAAGGAAAACCGCTGCGAACCTTTTTCCTTAATACTTGAACTTGACTTTAGATATGTTTTACATTTTCATATACTTACGACCACATGAAACGAACCGAACTCTGCAGCCGCGTAAGACCGATCCAAACGATTCATTTGCATTGAGTAAATTTCGTGTTCTCCCAACGCGAACCTGCAAAATAATGTTTACGATTAGACATCTGGGCGTCCGTTTGGGACGCATATCGTTCTGACAATTCATGGAACGATTACCGTTAAAGTTTGGGTCAACAAAATTATGCCTTTGGTTTTAGAAGGGAGCGTATTATAAATAATTTTTTCTAAAGGATCTTGAACTCAAGAATTGTTCGCGGTACTCGCACATTCATAGGGATTATGAAAATTATTCTGATTGGTACAACAATATAATCTCTATATATGTATCTATGTATATATAAATTTACACTGTTGAGTATTTTCATTATATCCGCATCTAATGACAGACATAACAAAAAGATTACATTTTCCTTGATCCGAGTTTTTTAATGGCCATTAATTTACATATACATAGAGAAGTTGTAGACTTTCACCTGGACAATGATAGCCTTTTTATATAAAGCAATATTTTTAGATCAGCGTGAAATACTATCCGAATTAATGCATAGTCTGTAAAAGCATTTATACAACGCCGACCAAACAGCACATACGAAATGAAATTTTGGATGCTTCGTTTGTTTAAAGGTCATTTTAAGCTCCAAAAGGAACATAATATCCTGATCTCTTAGTGAACGTCAAAGTTTATTTGCGACAACGCATATAATGATCCGGATTCCTTTCGCCTCAGAAAGTGCGGGAATGAGCTCAAGAGTGCTTTAATGATTAAATTGATTTTATCAAGAAAGTTGGAATGGGAAAAATGGTTGAACTCTTAGCGAATCTCACTGCTTGGCCTTAAGGTGTTCACTTATTATACCCTACACCGCTGGTGGTGTCAAGTTTGTGCGGATATGTGCAAAACCCGATCTTAACATTTACTTTCTAAATCGATTCAAGTTTGTCTGTCCATACGTCCGTTTTGTTTTCTTCTGTTCAAAGCGCAATTTTTGAGATATTTTTATGAAATTTGATAGACTGACGTGTTTTGGACCAAAAACACTTATTGGAGCCCTTTCCATATAACCCCTTATATTGAAAAGTCGTTGTATGAATAACTACAGTGTGTTTTACTTGATTTAAATTTTGAGATATATTTGTGTAACTAACTGTATTGGAGAACCGTTTAAATAAATTTTATTTCAATAATAAATTTTTTGTATTGTTTCCATGTTCTTGTTAATTAACCTGATATTTGATGTGATAATTTATGTAAGAATCTTTTCATTTTAAGATAAGTTAGTGGCTTATCTGAAAAGTTTCGCATCAAGTGAAAAGTCTCGTTCATTCCTTTATAGATTTTCGGGTTAAATTCTTTGGCATTCTTTGGTATCTCTTTTACTTTTAGCAAAACATATTAGCGACTATAGCGAAGAATAGGATAGAAGTAGGAGGGGAGGATCTAATTAAATATGTCTCACAGCTACAAGGCTTAAGCATCTTCATTAGACACTTGAGATATACATTTAAAAATGAAAAGTTGCACGCACTGTGTTTGTTTTATTAGCAAGTTTGCGTTGAAGGCATTTAACTGAAATTAAAAATATTAACGTGCAAAGTATAAGGTTTTGAGTAATTTTACACTCATTAAATGTTGCGAAAGTTGCTTACTCGAAACATTTTGCGTGGATGTCATCAGATAAAAAACAAATAATAACACTATAGTAAGCCACGGACGGCCAATAAATACATTACACCATCGTGCAGGTATTCAAAATGAGCCGTATAATGGTATAGGGATCGAAAATGTGACCCGATTCGAACCCTTTTCAGTAGCGTGCGTTCTTGGGCAGAAACATGTCGGTGTACTGTTATGAAAATTCTCAAAAATTTCGGTTTACAGGTTGAACATAGGAAAGCTAGATGGACAGATGGACAGAGAAGCTTCGAATCGATTGACAAAGTGATTTTCAATCGATCGGCATGATAACAAGTGAGTCTAACTAAAGTCCTTCTAAAGTCACATACCTCCGCACTCACGGAAACTCCCCTAGGGTGAGTCACATATCTATATATCGTCTGGGAAAGCCATTATGCAATAAAAATCTTGCAGTTATTGTTAAAAAATATTCAAAAAATGTCTTCTCAATCTCTCAGTTATTTCGGTCATGTCTACAAAGTATTATGACACAAAAACAATAACTAGCCACAAAAATAATTAAAGTTCCTGTCGTTACATACTGTTTGCCAATTGATGAGTTTAACCATAGCAAGATTGATATACGGACATGTGTGAAACTGTTTTTGAAATTTCATTTTGATCGTATGCAGCTGCATAATAATAGCATTGCGTAGAGAGATTTCGACAGATCGATATGTAAGAAATGAAAAGAAAAAAAATTCGTTGACAGCCAAGCTTCAAGTGACGATTTATAAAAAATCAAAAGAAAAACACTTTTATAAAAATTGTGTTAAAACATCACCGACGTACGAAGTACGTACCTATACGTACATAAATTAATAATAAACTCATTAAAAGTGCTTTTTTATGTTTTATCGCATATAATATAAAACAAAAAAAAAAACAAAAAAAAAAAAGAACGTAGAAAAAACTTTTAATCAAAATTTAAGTTAATTTATTTATTTATTTACTGGTAGAGAAGACTATCGCAGAGAGACAAACTGTCTGAACAAGTTTAATGGGAAAAGTGAAATTAACTTTTTAAAGAGGGAAAGAGAAGATGAACAAAGCAAGTTAAGTGTAAACATTTATAATAAGAACGCATCCTCGCTAATGCCGCGTCATCATCAGCGTCATACTCTGCACTTTATTGCCAGCGTTTTCTCACTGCTTCTCTATGAAAAAATTACAACGTTTTTATACTTCACATAAAGCGTAAAATTAAAATAAAATTAAATTGCATGTCATGTCTTTTTATATTACATATATATATATATATATATATATATATACACACACACATTTATATAAATATATATATATGTGCATGTTTAGTAAGTAAGAAACACAAACTAATTAGAAAATAACCACTACAGCCATGTCGGCTGTTCATGTGAATAATTAGGACAGATTTCAAATTAAAAAAAAAAAAAAAAAGAAAAAAAGAGAAAAAAAAAAAGAAGAAAACAAAAAGAAAGATTAATAATATATTCATATGTAACGAGTTTATATGGTTTTCTCTAAGTTGATTTTACCGCACGACACTGATGTGAATTCTTTTTTCCTTTTATTTCATTTCATATAAAATGTAATGTAAAAAATGCTTTTGTAACTTTTATGAGAGATTCACAGACGTCGACACACTTAACACACATATGCTTTCACAACACATCCATCCCATGCCAATTGTATGTCTGCTATATAGACAATAAACATATACACACATAACATATGTGATTTGTGCATGCATTGAAATATGGAAAAAAGGTTTCGTGATAGCAACTACTTTTTACTTCATTCTACTTCCGTTACATCCATATCCACAATGGGAGTATATTAACTTTATGATTCCCTTTGCAACACACAAACAAATGAAAACATTTTTGGTCATATTTATTTATCCATCTGTCCGTTTACTCAACGCCACTCTCGCTCAATAAGAAAGCGCCTGAAAGTAAAGTGATTAAGAGATTACCAAATATTAAAAAAAAAAACACAAAAAAACACACAAAAAAAAACCAATAAAAAAAGAAAAGGGAAAGGGAAAGGAAAAGAATTGGAAAATATTTGCATGAAGAATTTATGATTTTCATAAATTAAATCTTGTTACTTGGACTTAGCCTATCAAATTAGAGCACTTGGGTAAAATTGAATCCTACAGACTCGTAGATGTCCAATCAATTTATTTAAAGGACTTAAAGGCGTCAACCCAAAGCAAATTTCCTAAGGTTCGATTACACTTAGCGCTTACTTATCATCATAACATGATTTACTGTCTTTAGCGGCAGAGGAGCCGCGATGCATTTACGCCGACAATCTAGTGGAGTGTGACATGGGGTGTCGGTTAAGTCATGGCCTTTGATAAATCTATCGATCTTAACGGTGCATTTAACAGGGCATCGATTTCCAGCAGTTGGGAATATCGTAAAAAATTGTTTAAAGCCGATAAGGGACAGATGTCTGTGTGTGTTTTACGTCTGCACCTGGTATGAAACCGATAAGGGACATAAGGCAAATAAATTATTCCAAATTGAACATTGTCCGCTTACTCGCAACTCGCAAAAGCCAGAAAAATGAAGCCAAACAATTTCAATATGTGGGCGATTTATTTCACTAAGGTCTGTGTTGAAGTATCCTGCCGTTAAATAAAGCGATAGCACAGCCAAGTGAAACTTTAAAAGTTAGCAGTTATTTCGATCCCGACTTTTATATAATAATTATTCCGATCATCAAGCAACTGAAACCATTCGATTTTTAAATGTGTGCTCATCTTAGATAGAAGGGTATCAAAGATTCGCTGCGAGGCATGTACAGCTATCTTACTTGTTATTTTAGTGCTTTTGATGTTGATGGGACATAACCCACTTTTCTTCTCATACCTATGGCATATACATAAATCCATAGTAATCAACAATTTTAAAGAATAAATTAATACAAGCGCAACTTGTTGGTATTTTTTAAATTACAATTCTCGTCATTTATTAGAAAATTAAATCAAAAGCAGCAGCAGCAGCAGCAGCAGCAGAGCGCTGTATATTTACAGCATTTGATTTTAAAATTTTGCGGAAATTATATTTAGCTTACCTTTGAATCCCTTGATATTCACCACTGAGTTGAGACATAAAATATTCGAGTGAATGATGGAGCGCGAAGATTTGTTCCATACGATATATGTTTTGATTTGCGATAGTGCAACAACTGTTCAAATTATGTCATATCTTCATATCCGCCTTTTCATACTCTACACCAGTTGTGGTGCAGGGTATCTGAAACTTGCGCGGACGGTTGTAACATCCGAAGGGACTTGAGATAGACCGACTTTTCATTATACCGGTCGATTAAAAGAACGATTCCGAAATGATAAGCATGTCTGTCCGTTTGTCGGTTTTGTTTTCTTGTGTTCAATCCATAGGTAGCAAGTTTTGGCGATATTTTGACGAAATTTGGTACACTAAGGTGTTTTGGCCCAAGAACGAACTGTACTGGAAATGCTTAGGATCGGACCACTTTAGTTCGATAGGTCATATTAAAAAAAAAGGAAAATGTTTTTTTTTTCACATTTCCGATGAACATTATTTTAAATGACATATCAGTTTACTTTATTCCCTTTGAATCACATAAGTCTATTGTTCGTCCCCTTTAGCTACTAAGGTGTAATATTAGGTGTGGCATTTTACGACGAAAGTATTGAAGAAGAAGAATAATAAGTTTTCTCGAAAAACAATTAATTGACTTGATTTAGTTTGGATTCCGTCAGTTCGTGTTAAGGGAGGTATCTCTCCTATATAAGTCTTCTCATGAAAAGTAAGATTTTATATAGGAAGGCTTTTGCTATTTTATGTCGAGAATTGTATCAGTTGAGGTCGTTTTTACTTACCGATGAATCACAATTTGTTCGTAAAAGTGAAAAGTTATTAATTCCAAATTTTAAATCTTCACTTAAGTCGTGAGAGAAACAAAACTGCTTGTTCTCTAGTTAAGGTAATTGATGCGGTACCTATTGACTTATTGTCAATACGACTTTCTTATTTCGTGTAGGTGTCTTTGTGTAGTTGACCATGTGGACCCAATTCTTATGTACACTTAATTTTATATCATATTCCATTAGAGATTTTACGATGACTTTATTAAATTCAATTGCTCGTTCCGTTCGAGGATTGTCGGCGAAATCATAATCACCAGCAGCATATCTTCGAAAACAATGCTGACGATTGTTCATCTTCAAGAGATCTGAAATTTTGAAATATTGAAATTTTCTTTGGCTGTTACCGTTGCATGGAGTCTTGAAAATGGAAATGGAAAAGTATGCAATAGCAAGTATGATGTTCGGAAGGTGCGAACGCCGCCATTTTGTTACGGGATTACATAAAGAAATTATCCTTTTTCGAATGCCTTCTACATAGGTTGCTGTACCGAACGCAAAACCAATTCTTCAACTCCAACTAATTCAAATTATTAGGTGGTTGCCCTAACATATACATAAACATATGTATATATATACATATATTGTTAAAAAATTGACTGCTCTCAATAGTCTGGGTTTGGAATAAATCAAGTTTTTCTTACATCTATGAAGTCGTGATTAACTCTTGTATAGAATGAGTTGAATGAATGTGCATGTGTTGGAGATTAAATTCTTTTACGATAGATAGATATGCTTCGGAGAGAGAGTAAAGGATATCTGAAATTAATTATCTGGTAACATTATCCCGTTACTCTGACAACAAAACAAATATAAAATTTTCAAGATCGACCTGAGCTCTGAGGAGGACATTACTGCTCAGCTCAGACAAGTTTGTCCTCCTTTCCTAACGTACGCACGAATAGGCACTCACCCATACTCATACACACTAATACTGACACTAAATACTTACTATTCAGTGCATGTATCATACATAGACTTGCGATAATTGTATTCACAATAGTTTGCATATTCTCTGAGATTAATTTTCTTATTTACTTATTTACTTGTTATTATTACAAAGCTTTTATCTTTGTACTCGTATCAATGAATAGACATTTTTTGTATTTGCTTACAAATCGATAGTCAATCATATGTGAATAAATTTGTGATCGAAATTGAATAAGATTTGAGCATATTTTGCTATTATTTATCTACTCCTATATCCGCAATCAAAGGGTTATTTTATTTTCGTCACTCCGTTTGCATTACAAAATACATTCGAGATCTCACATTATGCATAATTTTACACAATCAATGTAATCCTTAAAATTCCAAAAAAAAAAAAAAAAAAAAAAAAAAAAAAAAAAAAATAGGAAAAATACCAGCACCGTTATGAAGCCATTTTGTAATTACATCGAAAAATGCGGACATTTCATCATACTTTAGAGTTAACCGAATAAAATTCTTCTTAATTTTACATAAAACTTTTGTTTGCAAGTTAAAGCTAAGTAAATCCGGATCATCCGATTTCCAGGTCCTCTACATAACGTATGAAAATCAAAGTGAAATTTCATTTCGTATATGCATATGTATGCACTTATACAATGAAATTTTTGTGTACAGGAAGCTGGGTATTAACAGATTCGATTCAACCCGTATGCAGTCACTTACATATAGACTTTTTTTTTTTTTTTTTTTTTATTCGTTTCCTAAACTTGTTTGGCATCATATTTGTTATTGTTGAGCATACAGTATGAACAAATATTGTGTCAAGTATAGACATATATCGGTACGATACAGCACGTGTATCTATGTATGTATATGTGTTTGTGTGTTAGATGAAGAAAAATATTTTTCTAAACAAACTATTGATGAGATAAATGTTTATTTAAACACAATATAAAGGGGTGTGTGTGTGTGTGTGTGTGTGTGTGTGAGAGAGAGAGAGAGAGACAGAGAGATAGAGAGAGATAGAGAGAGCAAGAAGAGAAAACATATGTAGAGATGAGGTTGATAAATAGATAGATATATAGATAGATAGATAGATAGAAGTACAGAAAACCACTGAGGCGTATAAGTTATATGAAATAATAGGTTTTTATAAAGCATGCAAACTTAGCAGATATTTTATATTGTGAAAATAAATTGAAAAATATTTTACTTTAATTAAATTATAATTTAATAGAAGTTATACCATTAAATTATTTAATATTCTTACTACAAATTTATATATTTTTCTCACCTTTAAAATATAGATAAAAAAAAAAAAAAGAAAAGAAAAGACAAAATATATTTATTTCTCAAGAGCGTAGAGAGATTATAGAAAGAAAACTTAATCACCAAAGAAAACACTTGTCAGTCATTCAATATTAATACATATCATCATTCAAGCCATCATCATAACCCACCACTTAAAACAGCCGCTTTTCACTTAAAGCCATATCAAGTACTCATGTACTGATATCCCATAAATTTGTTAAGCCTAACAATGCATACAAGCATACAGCTCATTTTATTTCTACATATGTGAATGCATATACATATATATATATATATATATATATATATATATATAGTATATTATGTAGGTAGGAAAGATGAATAAACAAAGAGACCTGCACTTATCCTCATGTCATGCTCTTCTTATGAATGTCTGAAAAGTGTTGAAATGTGATTTTCAAACACTTAAGTATATTAAAGACTTCTTTCTTTTCAACCAGACACACAAGTTACAAAGAGACAGATCGAAAGCAAAAAACCGAATGCGAATAAATGAAATAGAAGTACAAATAGAACATTGTCTACATGCATTTGCTTTTCATCCTCTCGATGCTTTCATTCTTTTGTAAAGTTGTCACTTATCAATGGAAGTATTAAAGGTTTTTGCTGCTTGTATCCCTTCGGTCGGTTGACTGGTTGGTTACACAGGCCTTCTCTACTTTTCCATTGCACATGGATAATGCCGTTTCAAAGCTAAGGAATGGTTATCACTAACACATGTCTATGTCTATGTCTATGTGCACTCTCATGTCGAGGGTAAAGCAAAGTGGAAATTGTTAAAGTGGTTGCGCTCGAATAATCAGTAAATATTTAGCAGATAGAATTTAGAACAAAGTAAAAGAAGGCAAATAAAGACATAGTAAAAGTACGGGGAATAGAGAATTGATGAAGACAATGTTAACATTGTTGTTGATGATAAAGTGTACAAATTTCATGGATGGAACGCGTATTTCCTTTTATTTCTTATATTATTTGGAGACAAATTTATACTCAAACGATTTAGGGTTGAAAAGCCTTAGAGGAAAAAAAAAAAACAAAAAACAAAAAACAAAAAATAAAAAGAAAAAACGATACAAAAAAAATAAAAAAGAAGAAGATCTCTACTACTATTGTCATTGTATGGTTCGACAAAAACTTATGCGCTTCAATGTTAAGACTTAAGAAATAAATAGTTTCCCTATGTTTAATAACACCGAAGACATGACCGTTAAACAATTTCACGAAAGACTTAAAGGAATTTTAGAATTTCTCTTTTTTCATTTACTTACTACATTTTCCTAATCTAATTATTCAGATCCAATATGCAGTTTAACGTATTAGAATAATTTCGATGTGGTCTGGTTTGCAGAGAGGTTGGCGTTTCCTTAATTTTTGAATATCTTCCTAGCATTATAGTCTAGTCTATCTAGTTATTCCGTATTCCTTCTATTACTCAATTCTCTGTCAGTATCGATGTCTGTACGTCTGTATTTCTTGTGCAGCAACATTGTTTAACAAATACTTCATTTAATATTTTCAGCTGCATGCTGCTACGCTATGTCAGTTATGCGAACTTCTCTTGATTGCATTGCGTTTTATAAAAACATTGATACTACAGAGGTGACTAATAGCAACGACTATTTTCGTTGTCATTATACAATAATTTCAAAGTATGAGTTGTTGTTTTTTTTGCCTTCTCTTTTAACTTATATGCTTGTTTACATAAGAAAAACTGTAGCTTTTCTCCTATGAATCAACTCAAGCCACATTTATTACAATGTATTTGTAAATAATGCATTATTGACTTTGTCTATCTAATAAAATTTTTATGAATGTTTGTATGCTTTTATGTGCAAAAGGATGGACGTACTTAATAGCTCATACTCATTTGAAATATATATATATATATATGGGATATGGGGTATATATATGTAACTAAATGTATTGGCATTACATATTTATATGTGTTGGTATGTCCAAAAGAATTTTTGGATCAATTTTTCTCACAAGTCTTAAATATTTGTGAATTTCTTAAATTTTGTTTAAATTGTGAAGATTTCAGCTAAAATACATTTTTCGCATTTTTTTACGCATTGCATTTGCTGGCTCCTCGTTACTGGATCCTGGAATGCATACACGTTGGAGCGGGTAGGTCGTAGTGATAGCCTAAAAATAAGTGTTTTCTTGATAACTTTTTTTTGAATGAAAGGAACGGTAATAAAATAACAATATTTAAGGAGTTTATTAATCACAGCTTTAAGTATTATAAAAACATGTAAGCAAGCCTCGGCCCATTATAAAATACTTTACACTATTTTGCATTTATTCGTGTAATGAGTTTTCAAAACAATAAACAAAGCCAACTAGTTTACCAAATTTTACCAAAATATCTCAAAAATTGCGATCTGTAAGTTGAACATAAAAGTACGTGTGGATGGATGGACAGACAGACGGACAGACAAGTTTAGGTGGATTCACGGATTCACAATCATTTTCGGTATAATAGAAGATAGTTCTGCCTTAAGCCATTCTGGGTGTTACACACGTGCGCACAAACTTAATATACCCTATACCATAAAATTACTAAAAAATGCACATAATGGCCTACTCGTTCAAAGCGATTGACTGTAAGCGGTATATTTTAATGTTACATATGAAATGAAAAGTTTTGATGTACTTTTTACTGAAATCCCCCTTACTTTGTTTTTTGAATAGTCACTTAAATAAAGTCAATAAAACAATTTTTCTTTCTTTAAATCCGTTTTCTACATCAATTCACTTTCGATTTTTATGTAGATTTCTCCTTTGTGTGTGTGTGTGTGTGTGTGTGTGTGTGTGTGTGTGTGTGTGTGTGTTTGTGTTACATAAATTGAAATCAAAGCATTTAACCGGCAATTAGAGAAAATTGTTAAGGAATTATTTAAGCAAAACTAAAGGATTGTTTAGTTTTTTTTTACAAACACAATACAAGGCAAAGGCCTTGATTTCTTCCTTTTTTTTTCATTTCATTTTTCGCTAAAAAAAACTAGTGAACGATTTTCATTTCAGCGGAATAAAATCAATGTATTTTTGACCTAATTTCAACTGGTGTACTACTAGCAAAAATTGTCGTTTTTCTCCAATGAGATTTACTTGGCAATAGGCACAAAGTAATGCACTGAGTGTTGTTAGAATTTGAAAAAAAAAAAGCAAAATTGGAAAAAAGCCAAGAGAACCAATTTTGTTTTATATACAGAAAAACCGAAAATTGCAAACCAAAGCATTTTAATAAAAAGTACAATGAATTTATTGAAATATTTCCCCCACATTGATTATAATCCCTTAGTAAAAAGTGTATTGAAATAAATCAAAAACATTTAATATTTTATATATTAAAATAATTAACAATATTAATATATAATGAGCAGAATGAATGAAACTGCAAAGATATATGGAATAAATCAAAAGTATTAAATTAAATACAAAAAAAAAAAAAGTGAAAATGAAATGAAATGAAATGAAATTTCCCTTCAACTCTTTGACGTTTCCTTTTTTTATTTTTATTTTTTTTTTTTCTTTCTTTTAAATTAACATATTTTATCTGACCTATACTGTATTGTACACTGTACACTACAGCGATATAAATTTGTGTAAATGCATTTAATTTTCATTTTTTTGCATTTCTTTAAACATTAACGCTTTTCAACGATTTTTAAAGTTTTGTGTGCTATTATGCAATAGATTAAAGTAAATGCGGGCGTAGGGTGTCCAGGTCATGCATGGGGACACTTGATCGCGTACAACAAAAGACTGCGATAGTCATGAGCGACGAGAATACGTTAAATACTCTTAAAACTCTTGAGCATAAGCGTAGTGTAGGTAGGGTATAGATATGTGCCTGCAAAGAGAAAGGGCGCTACAGATCACTAAACACTCTTTCTCTCTCTCTCTCTTATCCACTCGTTCTGAAGTTGTTCGTGGACCGATGGGACGATACTGTGAAGACAACATATTCTTGCTCGCCTCTAAAGTAATTTATCTTCCATAGCTTTGCACACGACCAAGTCGAACACATACATAAGCACAATTCCTTTTCTACCCTTTAACCATCACGCATGGTACATTTGTAGGAGACGTTTCCTCAGTGGTTGATCAAATAAAAACCAACTCATCAATAAATACCCTACACCGTTTTGTTTGATACAGTTATTCATATGACGATTTTTCCAAATAAGGCCTTATATTGGAAGTGATCGAAAAACTGATCCGATTCGAGCCATTTTCAATAGTCTTCAATATATGTCGCTTGAGCATTGGAAAATAAGACAGATGGACAGACACGGTTAGATCAAGTCAGAAAACGATTCGTAATCAATTGGTATTATAAAAAGTCGGTCTATGTCTGGGTCTTTCCGGGTGTCCTTAATACTTAACATAAGGGTATATAAGTGTTGTACCATCAGTGTTGTATGATACAAAAAGAGAAACTGGTTCACTGCTACTTTGACACAGATTTTTTTCTGAGTAGTGTCATTACAGTCATGTATTACAACTTCTTCAGAGATATGCACAAAACACAATACGTTGCGATGAACTAGAATGTTAGCGAAAGCATATAACAAATCTGATCTCTACAAATAACATAAAATTCACTTTATATTGCTTGATATTGGCGCAATAAGGCTCATCCGAATATGTTAGCTTGAGGCGAATCCGTAGGCATTTTCAACCCTCTCATTGTCTACGATGTCATTGATTGAACCAACACCTGTGTGTAATGCAATTTGCATTCACTTGAATGGTCATCGCTGTACCTGAAAAAGCATTGTATTGTAAGCATTGTGGATATTATATGATGGCGTTTAATTGTTTATTTAGTTTTTTATATGTACTTTTCACTAACAAATAGAAATACATTAGTTTTACAATGACTTTTGTGACGGCTATATGTCCATATGGCCAAAGGTCATTCTACCAATATTTGCTTAAGTTTATAATTATTTCGTTTAAACTGAAGTTTAATATTTTGAACGAAAAGTGTTAAGTTATTCCTTAATTATTTTTTCCCCAGTAACTTTGGTAACTTTGGTATTGAAAACGGGGGGGAAGGCAACGACATCCACTACATTCACTTTCGATACAAAAGCAATATTTCAAGCATTCTATCGGGCGGTGAAAGATTGATTTTCTTGTTTGTTTCGTCTATTTCCCGAACGAAAGTATTGATTGAGAAATATAGAAAAAGATGCGGAGACAATGCATTACTAAAATTGTCAGAGATCGCGGAAATGTCTAAAATATTGCGATAAAATAAATTATTAATATTTTTTCGGTTTTTTTTCATAAGACCGATCGATATTTTATTCAATCTTCTCTCTCCCCGTTACCGGATAAGAGGATTCAAGTTAAGTGAAAGTCAAGTTTGTTTATCAGCTCTCTTCCGTCTATCTTCCATTTGTCTTCAATCAGCATTAGCGTTTTCAATTTCAATTACGCAAGCAAGAAATTAAAATTTATACTTCTTTTGGTAAAATACAAGCCTATCTAAATAATATCGTATCGTATATGAAATGGAAGAGTGAAAGATATTGACAGCTTTGCTCATTTCAATTCGAATTGAATGCAATTGTGCTGACAACAATAAAAATAATAAAAAAAAAAAAAAAACATGACATTTTTTCATACATTCCGTTGAATACCACACATGTCGTGCATGCCTAATTCTGCAGATCGCTGCAATATTTATTTAAAAAATTTATTTAAAAAAAAAAAACAAAAAAGAAAAGCAAGCAATAAAGCGAGTTTAGCTAACAAATATCATAGTATTAGTCCGATTTGCCTATGGAGGGTATGCGCAATTCTCCCTTTAGGCGAATGTTGCTTTCCTATAATACTTGTTGTTATTCAACAGAATTTTTGCAATATTTTCCCCCTTTTTGTTATTCAAACATACGGGGAATATTTTTATATAGTTTTTTTTTTTTTTTTTATATTTTATTTTATTTTTATTTTATTTTATTTTATTTATTTTTTTTTTTTTAAGAGAATACTATACAATAAAATTTGTAAAGATTGTGTGTGTGTGTGTGTGTGTGTGTGTACATTTAACGTTTTTATTATTCTAGGCCAAGTGCACTTATATTTTTACAGTATTATTATTTTTTATGATAAATTTTTAAATATTTATTCAATTCAACCAAAACATTTACGTGTTATTGAATATAAATTATTTTATTGCAGCTTTGGATAACAATACACATAAATAAGATAAGGATTTCGTAAATATGGCTTCAGTCGAATATTTTAATATCTAACTAAATAGACGGGATAGTGACTGTGAGTCCTTTGAATATAAAACGGTAAAGAAGCACGATGATGATGATGGCATATGTACTTTGTCAGAACGCTTGCAACGCCCATAAGGAAGCCCCCAGGGACCCGATAAAGAATATATATAGTCATGATTGTCTGCCTGTCTGTCTGTGATAAACATTCGCCTGGTGGTGAAAATGTAGTGAATGGCTTCAAATTTTGCTCAAAGATTGGAAATTCTTTCACGCAAATTGATATTGAAATTGGGCCAAATCGGTTAAAGGACACACGATGACAATACAACATAATTTAAGATCCCATCTGTTTTTTAAAATTAAAAAAAAATTTGGTTTTTTCCTCGTTACTCCTGCAGCATTTGTACACAAAGGAAGAAAAACGACCACACCTACTCAATCTTTTATTCTTTCATCAAAACGTTTGCAGCACCCAGAAAAAAGCATCAGCGACTTTACAAAGTCATCATTAAGGGTTAGTGGATATAAAAGACTCGTTCGCGGCCGAGTATAATTTCCTTTATGTCTTTATGACTAGCGTTACAAGGGACGGTCCACTGTACCTGTATATAGACATGGTGATGATTAGAACGGAGTAAAGTCAAAGGAGGGAAGCTAGAAGAAGATGAATACTTAATAGTATTTTCTTATTATTATGTTATGCAGTAGGCACGCCTTTAGTTTATAGTACTTTTGTAATTAAATTTTAACTCGCAAGTATTTGTTGTTAAAAATATATTTCTTATTAAATTATCTTTGCTCTTCTCTCCCATCTCCCATTCCTACCTCTTGTCTGAATCGCATTTTTCCATGATTCTATTCACAAAATCCTTCTTAAATAGACAGATGGACAGGCAGACAGATGAAAACCGCCTCAATTTTTTCGTGATTTCAACTACAAACACTGTCTGAACTCTCCCATGAAAGGCGTTTCCAAGTATTGCAAATGAGTTGAAAAAGTTAATATGTGCGATGGCCACGTATGCACGAAAAATTTATTTAAGATAAAAAACATTTAATTTAACGATTGCAAAACAATTATGCAATTAACTAAACATGTATCAGAATTTATGCGGAACATCCAGCTGCACTTGTTTTAAAGCACATTAATCCGCTCGCCAACCAATTACTTTGCAAAGCAATAATTTATAGATTGGTTGCAGGTGTCGAGAGAAATTTGAAAAACACAACTTTTTCTCTATATACGCTTTCAAGCAAGTTTATGTTTGAATTTTTGACTTATTTTGACATTATTTTAGTTATGAAATATTCGATCGATGCCGTATGGAATTTTCTTCTTTTTTTTTTTTTTTATCAAGACTGCGCTTTGCTTTCTTTCACTTGTTTGTTATCTCTTTACTTATCGGAGGGTGAAATTTTAAAAGGTCAGAATACTTAATTTCCCGAGCGTAGTAGAGTAGAGCCGTGGGAGAAGCACATTTTGAGTGCACGGGAGAACGTGGAAAGTGTAAAAGAAAAATTCGAAACTCAACCCTCGTAGAATGTAGAAGCGTTTGAAATCATTAAGTCAATTGTTTTGTGCTCACAAAGCCGTTTAGAGCTAACCAAAAATTTCGTTTCTCAAAATGAAAATAAAAACGAATTTCACTTGAAATCACTTTTTTCGGGCTTATTCGGACTATTTCAACTTTCATCCTAGCGACCATCATTCCATTTTCTCAATAAATTAAAATTTTGTCAATTGTTCGGTCGACCTTCAAGACACTTTTAAAAAATACTAGAAGTCTCTAGAAGGTAAAACAGGTCGATCAAAAAAAGCTAATACGCGTTCCTACAAAACCTGAAAACAGTTTTGTTATGTATTTTAAGACTGTTGCACCACTTATGGTACTTTTTACTATATATATAGTTTCAGAATCATTTTCTGAATAGGTCTAAGCTAGTCTGTCCGTTCGTCCATCTGTCTTGTTTTCTTGTGTTTAACCTATAGTTCTCAATTTTTGAATAAAATTTGGAACATCGATTTCCTTTGGCCCAAAGACGAAGTCAGTTGAAAATGGTTCCGATCGGACCAATCTTTCGAGCACCTTCCATATAAAACCTTGTTTTGAAAAGTCGTTATATAAATACTTATATTAAATAAAGTGGTGTAGGGTGTTTAATTGTGCGCCGCCTCGTAGTATATGTTTTTATAGGTAAAGGCCTATTCAAACAAATCTTTTCACTTTTTTACATGAATTCAGGTAGGGCTGAGCCCAATTCCTACCTTACACAAGCTGTAGAATAAGGTTTATAAGGTTGCCTTAAGGCTTAAGATACGTCGACGTTTTATTATACCAATCGAGACGTTATCACTTTCTGAATCTATTCAAATTTCCGTGTCCGTCTGCCAGTCAGCATCATTGTGTTCAATCTATAGGCCATAATTTTAGAAATATTTTCACCAAATTTCGTACATTGTCAAGAACTATACGGCGTGGAAAATACACTATAAGCAACCGTTTTATCAACCATCGCATATAATCGTTTGCCCGAAATGTAGGTGAGAGAAAGAACGTTTATTCCTTAATTAGTAAACTAAGTATTTATTTGATATGGAAATTAACTTTACAAAATTCGGTCCGTGCAGGACTATTCGCCTCTGCGTATACAATGTTTTTATGAAAAGATCGGCTTTTATACAGAAATATAGCGTACTTTTTATTAGTTTATTAGAAAATCAAATCAAGAATTATTATATCTTCGGTAGGAAAAGTAATTTTGGTAAATTTGGACTATGCGCGATTCACATTCTCTGGGCCTCCATCCATGTAGGGGCTCGAATGCAAGTTATGCTATAAAGTATTTTATCAGGACAAATAAATAAAAAAGTTCAGTAGATGAAGAGATGGTGGTAGAGTACTTAGCTGTCGACTATGGCCGATAATAATTACTTGTTTTAATGAAAACAAATATGTCATCGCATTGTTGCAGCATTTTGAATTACATGGGTAAATAGAGTTGAAATGCTACGTCAATCAAGGATCTAAACACCTCATATAATCTCTAATCCTTTTGCCAGGGAATTACGCACTTAATTATAAAGTTAGTATTCGTTTTTTGTTTTTTTTTTTTTCACAAAGTTTTTGAAATATTTCAATTCGTGTTTTTCTAACCAAATGCTGTGTTTACAATAAATCTATTTATATAGTGAATCCTTTACATTTATAAAAGCGCTGCATATATAAATGAATGCTTAACTAAATTGCCAAAAATAGCTTAAGTTGCAAATACAGGCGTCTATGCATACGCATGCATGAACGTATACACCTACATGGTTTCGTAAAACCTATTATAAAAATTTTTTGAAAAATCAGTGAAGTGTATTTCAGCGTAAAATTTTTAATGTATAATAAATAATAATAAATATTGAGAATTTATAAAATATTAAAACATGAATTTCAATATTAAATGTAATGTTTACGCATTGAATCTATTTAACCTAATGCTAATGTGAATGCGGCACGAGAACGAATGTTTCACTACTTATTGCTCTCTTTGGTGCTTTTCGAAACAATATCTTCAGACTTTTTAATCCGGGCGATCAATCAACCGATCAAGCAATAAAAAAGCTAAAGGTTAGCATTATTAATTTACCTTTTGGTCTATGAAAATCAGTTGTTTTTTGTCCGATTATATGATATACATTTACGATTTTTATTAATAATACTTTAAGAACGATGTAAAAAGTTTTATTTAAACAAGAGCAAGATCGTAATGCTATTGATATTTTGTTTGATTTGAAATCTATTTTTTGCTTGCATTTCAATTCAATAAAGACCGCAATTTTATAAAAAATTTAGAATTTAATTTATCGTTAATGAATTCATTTAAGAAGAGCGATTTATTTCCCGTGTTTCCCTAGCAATGCAAACGAAACGAATTAGAGACTCACGATGTCGTCCTGTCGTCCTGGATATTTCATGAAATATAAATAGTATTTACGGACAAAAGAATTTTCATGCTTTTAAAACATGGCCAGAAGAATAGTTTTTTTTTTTAGTTCTTCCTTTCTCTCATGAAATGTGAACCGTAATTACGGACATGATAATTTCCATGCACTTAAAACATGGTCAGAAGAATAGTTTTCTAATTTTTTCTTCATGAAATGTAAACCGTAATTACGGACAAAACAGTCTTAAATGTTGGCCAGAACAGTTCTTCTTGTTTCTAATTATCATTAAAAGCAATTTTAATACTAAGCTAAGAAGAAGGCTAACTCTTTCTCTAATCCAATTTTCTTCCTTTCAATTTTGCGTACAGTAGTAGAGGCACGTAGATGTAAATTAACTTTAATTTTTTGTCCTGTCTTATGTGAAGACGATATATGCAAAGTTTATTGAAATGTTTTCATCTTAATGGCACATACGAGACGATAAATTCATAGTATCCTCCGTTAACTATTACTGATTATAACGTAATAGGCACGTTCGATGTATAATCATTACGCAATTCATTTCTACAAAGTGCTTTGCATTTAATATACATTTTTGTTTTTTTTTTTACCAAAATATTTAAATGAGGAGATTTTATATATTAGAAGTTTAAAAAAAAAAAAAAAAGAAAGGAGAGAAATGAAGCCCGAGTATAACGCAATACATAAAACATCAACAAATGTGTTTATTATCTGTCATTTGGTTCATTACCTTAAATGAATTTTGATAATTTCACCAGATGTACACAGAGATTTGTTCATTTAAATGGTTGTTAAAATTTATTATTATTATTACACGACGACTCATACTCGCAACATTAACTAACATTGTGTTGACAATGGTTTCAATATTTGTAAATATAATCAAACCTTCAGTTTTTTTCTTTTTTTTTTGCATATTTGCCTATTATTTTACTCGTAGCAAGATTATGTTTAGTATGACCAGTCGTTAGATTTTCAGCAGCATAGCACTGCTTGCTAAACAACTTTTCACTTTTCTATGTTTCCTATGTATCCTACTGAGTTATTGATGTTTTGTCATTCTACTGTTTCTTTTCTATTAAATGTGTTTTCGTTTTGAAGGAAAACAAAATTGTTGCGATTTTTACATTTTTCTATATATGCACCTACGATAGTTATGTTATATTGAATTCATTGTTCAATTTATTACATCCAGAAATACGTGTTTCAGAGTTCTCATAAACTATAAAACTTCCCGATCAGCGTAAATCAATTTATCCGTTTATTAGTCCGTACGTACATGTGTTCGTACATCGTTTGTTGTTAGAATCTTTGTGGGTTGTGATAGGAATACCCCCTTGCCATGCATACTCTTAGCCGCTGTCCACAGATTAAAACTGAAAAATGTCGGAAATTACAACCGAATCACGAGACATAAACAAGAACGAGTCACAACTCTTTAAAAATCTACAATTTAAAGCAAACGCTCACTAGATCCACGGAAGTAAATGTGCGTCTTGAGTTAAGTGTCTAAGAGGGCTGTTGAACTAAAACTTCGTGCAGATATTCGCTGGTTTCACAATATCTTTGTCGATTAATGGGTGTGGTGCGCCAAGAAGTTCTAACTACAAGAGGCATCGACTTAATGTTGGCCAAATAGCAAAAAGAGTGATAGAACTATTCTATGTACAAATATATAAAAATATTAGGGAGGGCCACGGCCCACCATTGAACACCTTACACCACTTTGCTTAATACGGTTACAGACCCAGACATATAAACTTAGCTCAATTTAGAAAGTAATTCTGGTTCGATCGATGTAATCAAAGTCTACCTCAAGTCCTTCTGGCTGTTGAATATAGCCGCACAAAGTTAAAATACCGTTGCACTGCAAGGGTTGTGGACTATGATAAAGTTCTTCGAATGTGTACAAGAGAGAAAATTATTTCCGTCCTGGACCCCGTAAGGCTGTTATTCGATAAGAAGTAACTTTGTCGCGGTCAGCATCGACACGACCGGCATGGGTTTGAAAATATTTATTTCTTGTTAAGCCCTTTATGCTAAACGCGTTATTGAACTATAGCCTTAATAGTCAATAACTGCTGTTTTTGGAGTTTTAGATAAGCAATTACTTTTTAAATAACTCCGCGAGTTCAACGAAGAGAGAGCGGCATGCTAAGCAGTTAGCAAAAGACATTCACATTTGCCTCAAGTTTGAATATAGACGAGTCCTTATGATTCTTAGATGGCAGCCATCTTCAAGCGAATTGCTTCAGAATTTCATGATGTTCCAATCGTTAGTTCACAAGTTAAAGTTGTTTGCATGACGCTATTTTTGTTTTTGTACAACAGTAAAAAGGATGTGAGTTTCATGAGCAAGGGCTTTATTATTTTACTTTTGTATCCTTGCAATGCTCTTTCAAAGATTACGTACTGCTTTGATTGTGTTTAGAGAAAGTTGGTCACACTAAAATGCTGCTCACTCATGTACGTGTTATAAACTAATTAGTTAGTTGTCGTCATTGTTGCTGTTGTTTTCTGTGTTGAAAACCGCATGACAGCTGTCAATAAATTCATTGTTACCACACCACAAATTATTGCATTATAGTTTTCATTTTTTTTTTTAATTTTTTTATATTTTTTATTTTTAGTTTTTAAATTTTTTTAAAGCTCTGATCATTTTCTGCATTGTTTGTTAGCAATTAAAAATAATTATTATTATTTTATGCGGTTTACATGTGTGTATGCTATGCACATTGCTGATTGTGAATATATATATATATATATATATAACTGTGTAAAAGACGTTTATAATTAATAAAAAAAAAAAAAAAAAAAAATTGTTGATTATAAATAATTAAAGCAAAAGTAAAGCATATATAAAAATATGAATGAAATAATGGAGTCGAAAATTTTCGGTATATTTGTGTTAAGATCTTCGTGTGCTCCCGTTTCTCGGTTGTTTTCTCGAAGCTGTACTCGTACGATTGACTACCTTTTGGTAGAGAAAGTATATCTACTTTGAATTTTTAATTTATAAATTATGTAAAGATCAGAAACATGAGGTAGCGCTTATATGGACGCTTCGAAGTGCATCTGTTGTCCATCTGTGAAGGACACCTAGAAAGACGCTCTTCCTTTTTTCGTATGATTTGCAAATTATTCTCTTTCCTTGGTTCCCTGGTTCTCTTAGTATTTTAAAATATTTTGATCGATTATTACAGAATTGCTTGTCGAGCATTCCGCGTGCTAATACGGTATCAATAACGAGGTGTACATAGGAGATATGCAAGACAATTTTAGGAAAAAACATAAAAGCCAAGTAAAAATACTATAGTGGCAAGTGATTGGAAACGTGGTCCGGGGATCTGAAGTAGATTCAACACAAGACAACAAGACAAACAGTCGGGCCTATAGACAGACAAGCGTAGAGATCGACTCAGAATCATTTTCAGATCAGAGTCATTTTCTGAATCAATCGGTATCATAAAAGCTGGGTCTATGTCAAGCCCCTTTGGATGCTGCATACATCCGGCTTATACCATGAGCGGCGTAGGGGTTTTTCGATTATTTTCTTTTATTTTTTTTTTTTTTTTTTTTAACGAGAACCAACTCTCTCTACTCTTACTCGAAGATATATTCATCTTTTTGCATTCCTATGACTAGCGTGGTTTCACATCGTGTTTCTTACACCCGACGTGACATTATTTGACTTACAATTGTTTAATGTTTCGCTTTTCGTTTTCCCTCAAACACTGAATGTATCGTAGTTCGAATATTTAATTTTTTTTTAAATTAGAATTTTGTGATGCTCCGGTTTTCTGGTAAATTAATCAAATTCTTGTCACGAACTTTGCTTTTGCTTCTTATGACTTTTTTGCAAAGTACTTTAAAAAGTTAGTGATAGATAAAAAAAAAAAACAAATGTTAGAAGTGCATTAGAAATAAAAAACTGATGCTTTTTCTTTCATATAGGGGTTTTTCCGCAACATGGCATCAAGGGGGAGTGGTCGTAAACTTGATCCTATCAGAATCATTTTGAAGTAAGATTTTTCTTCGGTCAAAGCAACCCAGTTGATTAAATAAACGAAACATGGACAAGCATCAGAAAGACGGACAAACTAACTTTATCTTAACAAATGTCCGATTCTCGTAAAATTGTTACTAATATTAAATAAAAAAAATAAATAAATGGCTACAACATTTTATTTTTCCACTGGTTTTTTTAAAAGAAATTGTAAATTAAATTAAAAAAATTGAAAATGCAAATGTCTTACCCGATGATCTGAATAAACGAAACGATGATATGAATAAACGGAACATGGACAAGCATCAGAAAGACGGACAAACTAACCTTATCTTAACAAATGTCCGATTCTCGTAAAATTGTTACTAATATTAAATAAAAAAAAAAATAAATAAATGGCTACAACATATTATTTTTCCACTGCTTTTTCCACTGATTAAAAGAAATTGAAATTAATTACATCTCGCATGTAAGAAAGTGCAAATGTCTTACCCCACGATCTAAACACTAAATCATACGGCAGCTAATAAGAATTGAACTAATTCTCTGCAAGTATTTAAGGTGAAAAAATAAAGAGACAACAATATATGAAGGAATGATTAAAAGTGTTAGGTGTTTATTTAAAAAAAAAAAAAAAAAAAAAAATGCTTTTTATTATTAACGATTACTATAATTTTTGATAGTTTGGTTCGCAAATCGACCCACCATCAATCGGAGAAAAGGGTTTATTAGTTTGAGATCGTCTACCTATGGCGTGTTTGTATTATTACTTTAAATAATCGTGGACGTGGGTGGAATTTACTCTCACGAGTCCTTGGCAACGCAAGACCATTAAATTTCAATTTGCACATAATATGCTTATCTTCTCTTCTTCTTTTGACACGCCTAAATATTTAAATATTTCATAAGTATTTCATTTCTGCTGTTGCTATGTTTTATAAGACCTTACTTTAAATTGCAAAATCATCTGACTATGAGTTAAACGTATGCCATTCACTTATAAAGATTTAAAAATATTATAAAAGGACATGCGATGAACGTATGTTGAACGTATGCCGCAACTAAACGTATAGTTGAGCAATTTGTTACCTTGCGGTAATACTGTAAAATAGTTTTATGACTTTGTAAATGATGCCAGCCATCGTAAGCACACGGCTCTCATATATATGTACGCCTGTGTAATTTACACTTACACACTAAGTAAAACATGAAAATTGAATTTTCTCGCCTTCATTTACGACTTTTCGTCCTTTGCCGATAATACATTTAAGCATTTTCTTTGAAACTCTTACATATAAAGCAAGACATTTGAAGCACAAAAGCGTCAAATAATTAAATTAAAAATGCACGGAACAAATAAATGAATAAAGTGTTAAGTAAAAGATTGATCAAAAGCGATTGACGTTTCGTGCAAACACATTGTCTTTGAAGTGTTTCGTCTTCTAAAGGGAGAGAAAAGGAAAAGACTCCCAAAGCAGAGCTCGGTTTACATAGCTAGCGGCAACAACGACTCGTTGCAACGTTATGTCGGGTTCTGAGTTCACAAGTATCGAAAAAGTATTCATTTGTCTTACTCGCAAATGGAAAATTTTACGACCTTGCAATTGCTGCCGAATAACTCAGCCACCTTACGATCAAGTTTACAGCTCGACAGTTCTAGGAGCCCGCCTCAGTTCAATTAACTTAAGGCCAGAAAATTGGAGATAGCGGCTGAAGAGCACAAACAAAAAAAAAAAAAAAGAAAGAGAACAACTGCCGCGTATAAAGTAAAATAAGACCAAAGTCGGAAATGGTGCTCCCTACAATCGTGCACAAGAATCTGGAACTGTATCTATTGGATTCCATGTCGACGTCTTGTTACTTATCTTGAAATAGGCCCTAGGGCTGACTGAAGTACATTTGCCGCTGGAATATTGAAATCCGTATTTACTCTCAATCACTGACGAATACATAGAATCTGTTAATATATATAAACCAAATTTGATTATTTAAACTCCTGATTTTTTACTTCCGCCTAAACGAATCAAGCGGATAGGCTCTGTAGATAAATAGAGAATCAGCGATCACTGTATTCATACATTCCCCAAATTTTATAGGTTACACTGTACGTGGCAATAACTTTGCATAGGTTTGAAGTTAAAATTTTTTGTGTATTCCGAACACACAACACACTATAAAAGCAAAATATAAACTCAGCTGGACATGGCTAGTCAGAGTCTTAATCGAACCTAAGAGAAAAAGGAAAAATTTTATTTACCAAATCATTCAGTATGTTCGCAAGATCACATATAGATGTAGGGTGATTTTTATATGACATCAATCTTTAAGCAAAATGTGTCAAAATTTCAGAACATTCCGTGCATTAGTTCACAAGGTGTTGACGCTATAAACGACAATCAAATGTTTCCATTACTCTATCGAATATTTTAAAAACCTTTCGTTTCACTCTATAACAAGCAAGAAGTCTATGTGCACCCACACATACTCACCCACACACACAACTTTTCCTTAATTCTTAATATATAGTTTAGGAGCGCGAACACCTTTTTCATTTGCGTGCACAGACTGCCACCGTCGTAAATGATGGAGCGAAATATCTTCGCGAGTTGCGAGTCACGACTTTGATTAGTGAAACTTTACTGAAGTTCGCCAATTTCTTTGTACACATTTGCGCTTTTCAACGTTTATGGAAACATTTCGTGAAAAGTTATTTAAAAGCTTATCTTTCGCACATGATCCATAGGCACATCATTCATTACATTTTCACTTACAAATTATGCGGCCATGAAACTATTATTACGAAATGAGTAGAAGTGACACACTAAGCAAGAATACATTTACGTATTGCTTCATAGACTGACTGATACGTAGTTTCGGTTTTTACGAATCAATAACAAAAGTTTCTCCCATACCTCGACCATGTATACAGTGCAATGGGCTATGGCGCGCTAATAGATACCTAATGTGATATCTTATAGGGGAAGTGTTCGAAAAGTATTCAAAATATTTCAGATTAGAAAATTTTATGAAATTATTTCAAAAATTACGATCTGTAGATTGAACACAAGAAAACAAGATGGACGGATGGACAGACAGGAAGGGTGGATCGATTCAGTTAGCGATTCTAAATTGTTCGACATAATAAAAGGCGGATGTTGCATACATCCGCACAAACTTAATATACCCTTGCACCATAATTGGTACAAATAGTAAATGACTTCAACGGACAGACGCTAATCACAACTAAATGAATTCTAATGTTTACCGTTAATCGAAAATCTAAACCATTTTTCTCAAGCATTGCAAGCTCTTGATGAGCTTCCGATTCCCCCCTTTGGTATATATTGTATATGTATGTGTATGTGTCTGTGTTAATGTGTAATAATCAAAAATATAAAATATTTTATATTATTTCACTAACCTTGATATTAATTTGTTGCCGCTCTCGTTCCATTCCCTTCACTCTAATTTCTTCTTCTTTTTTTCTTCTCATTTCGAACATTTGTTCAACAATTGTTAAGGATTTGTTATTCAATCAACTTTAACCGACTACAACGGACCTCTCCCGCCAATGCGAAGGTGTATGCAAATGTTTTTACTCGCATAAATGAATGGACGTATATTTGATAAAAAATATTGTGTATGTATGTATGTATACGCAATTGTATGTAATATCATTTTTAATGTTACCCATGAACGCTGAGCTTTAGGAAAGAAAGCATACAGTGGCGAGATTGTGTAAATGGATATAAATTTTTAGTTGTGTTGGTTCTACGCTTTTTCCTACTCATTAGTGGCTTTTTGCTATTTTTACAGTAACTAAAATTTTTACTCGTTTTTCCTGTGTACACGTACTTTCTCTAAAGTGATATAAAGACGATGCTAAACTGCGGGATAAGCGAAAAAAAAAAGCATAAAAAGAAACATAAAATGCAAAAGCCATTTTCCCCAGTTGAATTTAAATAATGTGAACGATATGCAGATGTGTGTGTGTGTCTGTGTTTTATGGTCTTTATAATGGTGGGTTTTAGTTAAATAGTTGTTGTTCAAGTATTCTGCAAATTTTCGCTGCCCGACTTTATTCCAACTCTTGTATACAGTGATTTTTTTGAAGTAGTTAGAAAGTATTGTACTATTTTTTTTTATTTTTGTATACGTGACTTTCACAATGACCTTGAAATATTAAATACGTTTTGAAATAACAAAAAAAAAAAAAGATGATTTGTCATATATCCCGGACCACTAGGTGCGCGGCAGATGCTTCGACCTCACAAAATTCTACAAGTGGACCGATGTCCTTAATCCAGATGTTAAGATGGTTTCATAATTGAAAAGCCAGTAGCAGTGCACTCTCACTCACTATCGCTTAAGGGTAGACACAGCGCTCTTGCTAAATACTTGTGTGTACATAAAATTTTTAATGACTGCAACATTAGCGTGTTCTTAAACTAGTTACTAGAGACGAACTGTGATAGCAAAAAAAACTGATCCTCATTTCTATCATGATTTGCACATCAAGTGCCAGGGTAATGTATGTAAAGATAAACCCGTCCTTATGCTTATGCATTCATAAAAAGAAGGCTGACAAGCAACGCAGCAAAATCTTGACTGCTCAAGCTGAACCTTGACAGACAGGAAGTACGTGAAGCATGACGAGCCCATCGCTTGAACAAAGTCAGAATCTTTAATTCGGCCTACAAGGAAAGATGAACTGATCGCTCAAGCAACTGCAACCAGCAAAAGGTAAATCAAGTCACAAAGTTCGCCTTATGAAAGAAAAAAAATTGTTTCGATAATAAAATTTTACGGTTATTTAATTAATAGGTGCTTACATATATTTTGATTAACGCCATCTTTTGGTTAAAGTATGAATGTACACAGCGTTCAAATTCGATGATTTCGACATTTTTCTAGTCATGACATTTATGAGTCAAGGCTTAGTCTAGCAGCACCAATCAACGACGACACCGAAGCGTAATATTCATGGCCATAAAGTTTTACTGTGCATATCGTGTAATGTATTATCGGCTGCTAGAATCAAATGAAACGGTTACTGCAGACGTCTAATGACGTCAATCGAACAAATTTAACGATTTATTGCTTGCAAAAAAGATCAGCAACAGCGGTTAACGTATGCAACCTTGTATGCGTCCTCTTCCACGACAATGCTCGGCCGCACATTTGCAAGTGTCTTCAAGGATACCCTGGTACAACAGGGAAGACGTTCTGCGGCAGCCAGCATACTCACACGACCTCCAGCGCCTTCTGATGATCATTTGCTCAGGTCGATGCAGCATAGCTTGACTGCTAAGCTGTTGTGGGAATGCTGAAGAAGTGCGAGACGATGGGTCGATAATTGAGTTGCTGTCAAAACAATATCGTTCTTACCGGAAATCAATCAATACGACCTTTTTAACACATTGCCGACCGCTCGGGCAAATCTCCCCATTTTTTAAAATGTCCGTGCACGACCGATCGGGGAAATCTCCCCGTTTGACAATTTATATCTATTGCATATAATTTGATGCCCGCTTCCCTTCGTTGATCCCTATAGCGAGAATAGACTATAAAAAATTCTTACTCAAAATTGCAATACAACTAATAGAGGAAAAAGAAACGCAAAATCTGGACAACATGGAAGAAGAACCTTCAACAAGTAAGGAAAGAAGAAAGCAGTCGCCCAGATCGCCATTGATCCACCAGATAGACTTTCGATGGATATGCATAAACATTTCACTTATTCAAATTGTTACTGGCGGCAAGAAAAACTATCCCCCCAGACAATGTAAAGTCTGTTCTGCGCATAAAAATACAGGAAATACTCGATATATTTGCAAAAGCTGTGAAGTACCGCTACATAAACTTAAATGCTTCCAACGACATCATACTCTAAACCAATATTAAATTTTACAAACTTGATTTTGTCACTTGAATGAAAATAAATAAATATTAGGTTGGGGAAAAAGAAATCCATTATTTCTTCTTCTTCTTCTTCTTCAACAACAAAAGAATTTTTTTTACTGCTAAATGTCACCTTTCCAACGAGCATAAATCTGAAATTGTCTAATCATTACTCATTACGAGAAATCTACCAGTGCAGCCATCTGCCGAAAAAATAATGGATTTCTTTTTCCCCAACCTAATATTAATTAATTCTATTAACACTATTTTACTATTTTATTTCTTTCAATATTTATAAATACGTAACTGTTCTCTACATGTATTTGAGAACTTCACTAGTTATCACACATAAAAAATGCCCGATGGGTAGCCAATATATTGAGGTGCAATTTGTGCGGTCGGCAATGTGTTAAGTGAATAAATGATCACAATACATGCAAGCATCTATTATTTTCTAATTTAATGTTAAAAAAAAAAAAAATGAAACTCACTTATTGACACCACTTTAATCATTTGTCATATATGGCCGCTTGTTTTTATTCTATTTGCACCGCATTGAAAGAGACCTCTAGTCAAGCTCTGCTGGCCCCACTAGGCAGGAATTAAACGCATTTTCAGCGTAAGGTTGCAGCGATATTGAACTAAAAAGTAAAAAAAGAATTTCAAAATTCAAAACACAAAATTGGTTTCATTGTAAAACCTGTACATTAACACGATTTACTTATACATTTATTTAAAATTATTACATACTTACTTAGTTCCATATTAGTTCTATCTGTTCTATTGAAAAGCTAGCGAGTCTTAGAAAAAAGAATTTTATTTACAGTGCTAGGCTTAGAATTTGTGTGTTTGTTAATGTGTAAAGTGTTTATAATATGTGGCAATGTTGCTCTTCTTTTTGATACGCTGACATGAAACATAATTGCAGAAGATTAACTTCCAAGTACGTAAAAGGGGTAAAAAAAAAAAACAAAAAAAGAGCAAAAAAAAAGCTGGAATTTCATGGCATTGAACTGTCAAATTAGATGAAGGGAGAAAGCAAGGGCTCGGCCCAACTTTTTTGAAAATAAAAAGTTGGCTGGTTGCGTCTTATCTGCATTTAACTTTATTTCCCATTTATTTAGATAATTAGCTATAGTTACGAAGATCCTGCATTTGCTGATTTAAGTTTTCATGAAAACCGGTCGGGAAAACCAAAGACACATTCATGACGTCGTGTCTGCATAGCTTTAACAACAACTAGCAGAACATTTAGTGGAAAGAGGAATTAACACAGACATGCTTGGGAAAGCAGGCACAGAATGTTTGCGAAAGGCAAAGTCAGTGAAACCAAGAGAGTTTAATATTAATTTTCAAACGGACAAGAGCGGAAGAATAAACAAAAAATATCTTTGAGAGCAAAAACGCTTCGAATTAATTTAATTTCGAAACGCGGAAAATCAAAAGCTACGATTTTAAAAATCATACCATTATGCCAAACAGAATCAAAGGCTTTTTCAATATCAAAAAGAGCTAAGCCAATGGATTGCTTGGTCTCAAATTTGTTTTTAACCTGCCAGGTATATGCTTAACAGCTGGTGTATGAATTCTTATACTGACTTTATTTGGAATCATATTTTCCTATGTCTTCGACGTTTGATGATGAATAGTTTGCCTTTAATAACCCGTTCAAATATCTTGTGTAGAGAGTTTAGGAGACTGCACACTATTGCTTGTCAAAGCGAACTTGACTTAAGTAACAATAAATGTTGTTATTCCCTTCCACGGTTGGGTCCTTGAATCTCCAAAAAAATGATGAGAAAATCAAGAGGTGCATTAAGTTAAAAAGATAACATAGATGCGATTTCAACAAAGAAATGAAAGAATTCGTCCTTGAATTCGAAGGAAGGCGGCTGCCAAACTTGCATGTTTGCCTATTTTTTTTTTACTTCAGCCCCTTTTTTAATGCAGTCACTGTTAAAGAGGCAAGAGGCAAGTATAAAATTTTCAGAAAAAAATTTGAATGTTCCCCTGAACTTTTTGCAAATCTTTTCATTCAAACTTCAAGCCTTCACGTGTTAAGCAAATTGTTGCCGATAAGTTATAGCCTAATGCCATATTTTTCAATTTCCATTTTCTTTAATGCGCTAGCAGATGCCTTTGAAAACTTTTTATGTTAGTTTAAAAAGCATTCAAAAAGCAAAATATATTAGTGGAATATTATAAAGGTGAGCATTGATTAGATATGAGGTTGACAGCGATGCGTAAGCTTTCAACGCTTCTATTAAGAAATTAAAAGTTTTCGATGGACTTTTCATCGGTTATGATTATGAATTCATCTCTCGTCAACAAAATTGCGTGCAATTCTGTCTTCAAAAGACGCAGGAAAAAGAGCACTTCTCCGAGGTAAGAGAATGAGAAAAAATATTTGAACGTTCGAAGGACTGGTTCAGGGTCCTAAAATTGCATATTTTTCGAGAATTAAACATGAAAAATATTCTCTTGCAAGACAACATCTATACTACGTACATCTGTAATACATTTCGGAACTTGAAAAATGTTTTTCTCGCAACAACAAACAGGATAAGTCCAAGAATTTTCATTTTTTTTCATTCGCATTTCCCATGATTTGTTTAAAATAATATTCTAAAAAAAAAAGCACGAAAAATATTTTTAATTCCTTTGTTGTTAATACATTTTATTATTTTTTCATTTAAAAATTAATTTTTGTCGAAACGTCCAGCGGATTTCTCTGCCTATGGGCACTAGATTCAACTTCGACAGTTTGCAGTGCTTGACCCAGAGTACCTCAAATTTAACACTTTACCAATCGGCCGCAGAGGTTCCGTGATGCCGATCGCCCTGTCTGCCTATCGCTCGGGTTATCTGTAGTTTTTTTAGACTCGCTTTTTGCTTTCATAGCATAATTAGATTTAATAAAGGGTTTCATTTTCCTGATATTAGTGATAAATTGTGACGTATATATATCATCTAATGCAGGGGGCCCTTGTCAAGCACTGTTTCGATACAATACTGTACAAATTTCTCTGATTACATATCCGTTATATCCCAATTTAAATAATAATTTATTCTGTATTAGATCTTAGCTTAAAGTTAAAAAGCTTTCGTATAACACGGATTCGATAGAGCGCTAGTGTTAAGCGAGGGCGAGGGCGAGTGCGATGCCTGTCTGCCTACTTGTGTGATAGCTTATAGAGCAAAGTATGGACATCAATACTAATAACTGTTTATAACCATGACAATCGACTGTCGCTATGTAAGCGTCAACGGCAACAAATACTATCGATCGGTAAAGCTTTAAGATGACTCGCGAAAATGGCTCCGGTGCTGTCACTTTTTAGAATTTTGAATATATATTTAGTAACCTCCTCGAACATTGTTATTCTGTTACCTGTAAGCTAACGTAGCTTCTCCCCTTAAAAGCTATTTTCCGTAAACTGATAAATTTAACTTTCAGTTAATACTAAATTTATTTAACGATATCCAGTTATACATGAACTGATAGCAAATTTTGCTGTAAGTTTTGCTCCAATTAACCACCAATTGTTAGAACAAAGAAGAAAAGACGAAAGCATGATGAAAGCATAAAAGACATAAGGAGAACTGTGTGGGAAGACATTCAGAAGAGGCACAAAAGTCAATCTCAATATTATGGCAACTCAAACACAATAATTTAACTAAGAGTTAGCCAACTTTATGTTATTGAAAAGCAAATGATTTCACTTTTCAGTTAAATTCACATAAATTTACAGTTTAAATAGATCGAAATTGAAAAGTGTGCTAAATGGAATGGAAAAAGTTGCACATTTCCGACTTTAATCCAAATAGAAGACTATTTCGATATTCGTAAAGTGTCCACATAGCAGATCGCATCTAAAATTTCCTGTAATGTTGTATGCATTCGAAGAGTGCATGGCTTGATCTAAGTCAGTTGACATGGATCCTGATTCTTACTTAATCTTGGCCATAAGTCATAGGGAATTAATTCACAAACTTATTCACGCGATAATTTCAATCATAATGAAACTGAAACGTATAGCGATCTTCTGAGTACTTCGAAGAGGATGAAAAAAAAAAAACAAAACAAATTTAGAAAACATCAGATCATTACATGAACGGTAATATTGCCGACTGAAGAGTGTATGACGGCGAAATGGAAAATTAAACTCAACGGATCTGAACATCGGCAGATTACTGTCAACACAAGCTTTAAATATTCGAAAGCATTTTCAAGCTGAAACGCAATCGTACTGCACGCAATTCCTTTAAAAGGTACTTAGGGTAGATGAAAGCATTCTTCTATGGCTTATCAGCATCGGATGTAACAAATATGAGATGAGATTTTCTTCAGTGATTTCGAAAAGATCGAAAAACTGATTTAAATAGCAGCAGAGCTTAATATTCGTTGTATTCAGAAGAATACCGTAAAAGTTCCTGAATATTTGATGCGCTATGGCTTTGTCTAATATCTCTCATATATATTTTTAAATAAATTTTAAAAGCAAAAGTAATTACATGTATTGTTGTTTACACACAACCTTACACCGCTACAACCATTTCTGCAATACGAAATTCTCTCAAACGAAAATACGTATGTGTTCGCTGCCAGCAGAGCCCAAGTGGAATAAATATATGAAAAACATTTTCAAACTCTTGCTAAATTGAATCGAATTTGACTTTTTCTTCTTCTTCTTCTTCTTCTTTGTTGTTTTTTTGCAACGCACCCTAGCAGAGAGGATAACAGCAAGAGCAAGTTAACTGTGCTGGATTATTTTCTTAGCGCGTAATCACTGTTTCAAAACACGAAAAAACGCCCGCAGCTCATAATAGAAATTTGCGGCTGTCAAAGATATTTGGAATAATGTTTATCTGTAGAAAGAAAAACAAAAAGCAAAAAAAACATTTTTCATATTTCGTATCCTGCAAAAGCGAAAAGGTGTACCGAAGCGTTACTTTTGAACTTTGTTTCTACAACGTATTCAACAACAACTGCACAAATGGAATAAATAATATTATAATCTATTAAATAATAACAAGCAAGAAAGTGATATTTGAGGCTGAGGTCGAATCGTGCACACCCACCACCCATTAACATCTTTGCTGCTCCATGCTTTTTATCACCGAAAGGTGTTGTTAAGTAAAATCACTCTAGCACGTCGTGACATTCACCGCAATTAATTTAGAATTAACGCATTCAGTTTTTCGCTTTCTACCTTCCAAGCCCTTTCATTTGATATCCATGTTGCTGGTATTCTTAAGAAAACATTTATCCATCACATCGTGATGTCCGCCGCTTTTCCGGTTTTTTAAAATGAACGCATTTCTAGGCACACAGTATAGGCGGATTTATTCGCGGAATGTGCAAAAACAATTTACACATTTTGTCTCGTTTATGTTATGATAAAAAAGCAAGAAAGTGAAAAAAAGAAATTTTAGCCGCTCGTAAGTGTGTGTGGGCATGGCATGTATGTGGGATTTTTCCCATTTTTGCACATAATTTCCAATGTTTCGATCACATTTAAAATCGAACGGGAAGATGGACATATGGACAGACGGACAGACAAACATATATGGATTCAGGCAGTGATTCCGAGTCAATCGGTTAACCAAATCTTCCATAACAAGTGGTGTAGAGTATAAAAAAAAAAAACACAGTTCACAAATCTCCTTCTACATCAAATCTGTCCATCTATCCATCTATCTATCTGTCTGTCTATCAATAGGCGAAAATGGCTCGCGACATGTTGGGTTGCACACAATTGAGAAGCGCTAGCCGAGGTGAGTTATTCAGTAGACTCGAGTCCTTGCTAAGCGCCGCTTGACTTCACTTCACTATGAAAATATGCGAAAATCGCTCGACAACTGCTCTGACTCAAAGGGGCAATAGTTGTTTGCCGTTACAAAAATGTGTAACTGGCAATGGGTAACACTTGCAATACAATATTTTTGACCATTTTTCGACAATGAACTCGCAGTTTATGGACACAAATTCAATTTTTACGTTCTTCTATAGAACGCCGCCTCATTTCTATTCAACTGATTTTCGAGTTGAGGCTCGTACTAGTGAACTGTGATTCTAAGGTTAACACAGGTTTTATTTACAATTCCTAGGAGATCTACTTAAGCTACCACTACGTAATTTCATTGCGACATATGCGTGTGAATGCCTTTTCCCGCGAACTGTTCTCAATCTTTTAGCTAATCGCCAGAAGCCCGAGATTACTTCACATTGTGACGTCGGCAAGTAAAGTGTCATAAGTCGGTATTTAGTTCGTTTCTTAGAAAATCGATGAGTTTCCATGACGACTCATTTTATCGCATGCGTGATTTTGATAGAAATTTGATCTCTGCTAAGAAGAAGACAAAATGTCATCGTATATATCGTGCATGGTATACTGCGAAGGAGACGCTTAGATAAGATAAACGTATGAACAAAAATGTTAATTAATACGTATGATGACAATTTGTTTTCTCAAATGAATTCCTTTTGCTTTTCTCCTCTTTTTAAATATTTCTTATAAATCAGCATTTAATAGGTGAAAGGTAGATATATATCTATGTGTATATATTAAATGCCTGTTCACTTGCCAAAACGATTAACTCCATAAGGTATAAAGCAAAAGTACAAAGAATTGATTACATTTTGTTATACCCTTTGTTTTGGAAAATGTTTTTAAAAAAACTTTTTTAAAAAGGATTTTAATTAGATTTTGATGCCGACTTACACTCGAGTATGAGTTGGGTTCTAAAATAAATTATTTATCATACGATAACTAAAAAAAAAACAATGTCGTCATATAATAGCGACATTTGTACTCATACTTATTACCAGAGAAACTTGGTTTGAAGGCAAGTCATGGTACGAGCTAAAGTTGCCAGTCAATTAAATGCTTTGTGATTAAAATTAAAAAAAAAAAAAAAAAAATCCAATTAATGGAATTGTTCGCTTGATCAAGTAAGACGTTCATATATCGATGCCGTAATATGCATAAAAGGAAACTTGAAAAGAAACTTGAAAAGAAATGTGTGTGGAAATGTTTGATAATTTCTCACGCACGTATTTCACTTTTAAGTTTTTCCTCATTGCGCCAATTCGTTGTCTAATGGATGGGGAACGACAGAACAGGCCTATTATTGATCTATGACTAAAGCCTGCAATTCGTCATGAAATTCTCTTCGCCGCATTATTTTGTTCCCATAGTTAATGTTAGTATCGATGCTATTTCGATGCTATTGTCATTTGTCATAATCGCAAGTTGCTTGAGAACATTCAGATAATCATTCAAATTATTTCCAAGTACTTATAAAAAGAAATCTAGGCGGGATATTGACTTAGTTTCCAATTTAGACTTTTCCCCATGTCCCAAAAGAATTCTTCGTAACTTATATAATAACAGAGAGGCATTCGATATGGAAGTGTTTGCGATATCCAAATTTTTTCTGCGCATTTCTTTTATTCTTAGCTGCGTTATGCGTAATGGGTCATATTTTTATATGTCTTTGCGTTTTTTTCCACAGTTTCGAGCTGCTTTTTGTGGCGCGCTGTTTAAAAATGATTCCAATCTACCATCTGGTTGATGCTTAGTGCCTTCGTTGTTGGCTGATAGCTTACGCGCCTGTTGTCTTGCTGGGAAGGAACATCTGAGACATAATCTTAATCTTAGTAATCAGATTTGATTCGATTTCATTTCAAATGTGAAATCTTCCGGACAGATGCCTATAATGTATAAAGAGAGAGTGTTTCACTTTGTAACAGAATGGAAAAGAATTGTGTTACGTTAACTTTACTGAAATTGTTTTTATACTTTCACGGTACAGTTTCAAAGCATAAATTGTTACGACACTTGCCGAAATCGGTAGATCTTTCACCACCAACTTCAGTATCCAGCAAATAGAGCTTGGCTTTCACGCATTTCTGTGAAGGACTTTTTTTACTATTTACATATTTTTAGTCGGACTTTATTTAGTAGCGCCGATCAGAGCTCTTCACTTCTCCTTCGAATAAATATAACAAATCTTATAAATGTAACGGGAATTTGGGTAGAATTTTATCGAGATATACAGGCGTCCTGCTCCGCTCTGTAAAGTACGGTTTCAATACATCACACATTGCATTGATTTACATTATATTTCATGGCATCTTATGACACGGCCTCGGCAAACATTTCTTAAATTTAGTCTATCTCATGCTTTTCCGTATGACACTTTATTTTATTTACACGGTTTCGTTACAGCACGGTGCGTATTAATCGCATCAAGCGGGCACGATCGTATCGTCACTGAGATGTCGCAGAAGCAACTATATATAGAATCGTCCATTGTTGTCTGATTTCGAAGATAAATGCGAATGAAAGACGCTTCCGATTAAGTTTTGAATCAAATTTTTTTTTCAATCTATTACTTGAAACTTGCTACAATCTGTGAAATATGATCTAGACATAATTCTACAGCGTATAGAGATCACAGCTACGTTTCGTGCATGTGGAGGATGAAGTTCATATTTCCTTAAGTGACTTCATCCATAACGATTAGTGGCCCTTTGGTGTAAAGAAAATATGTCTGATGCTCAAAAAAAAAAAAAAGAAAAAAAGAAAACGATTTTGACAAAGTAATTGTTGGGTGTGGTTTTTGGGCTGAAAATGTCATTTTTGAATGACATGAATATGGCTTTGCAGTTACCCTCAACGTAGAACGGTGCAGGGAGATGATTACTGATTTTTTGTGGCACGAATTCGATGATTTCGATTTAGACGATATGTGGCTTCAACAAAATGATGTGACATGCCGTACATTTCGTGGCAGGATCAATTTATTGCGGGAAAAGTTTAACGACAATGTCATCTTAACGAGTCCCTGGGTAAGTTTACCACCAAAGGGTCGGTTCTAGTGAAGTTTTTACTTTAGGCTTATGCTGGAGCTGCTGTCTTCCTCCAATTAATCACGAATCTTGGTCGTGTTATTGGTGAAATAAGAGAAGATTTCTGGGAAAGAATGACAAAAAAAATCTCCGTCACATGAACATGTGAATATTAATAGGATCCGCTTAACTTTAGGTTAAGATTTATATTACAATTGGAAAGCTGATGGCTGAGACTTCCGTTTATTCTTTTGCTTTAGAGCTTTCGTTACTAATGAAGCTTTTCTCAGACAAAATAATCTTAACCATGTATTTGATGCATTTTTGATGGTTTTTTTTCCCCTGCTCCGATTACAAACGCTTCATGAATAATTTTTTAAACAAATTTTTAATTGCTCTTTAAAGTATCGATAAAAATTGAACAAAAAATGAATTTCACATTTTTTTTTTTTTTTTTCTTTACACACATTAATGTATTTATCCAACCATTATAAACCAAGAAATTATAAACGATATGCTTCCAAGCTTATCTACGCTGGATACCAGAAGAATAAATGAAAAGATCAGTCAAGCGTTAAGTAAAAATTTCAAAAATGTTACATACTTGGTTGGTTCGTTAAATGGGAAAGGAAATGTATTACGGACGGAATGGAGTATATTTGTATATAGCATACAAATGTATGCAAGAGAAAAAACAAAAAAAAAAAAAAACAATATGTCATATATCTGTTTCAATAGCGAGAAAGGGGAGCGAAATTTGACGAAAATCGCTTATAGGATACACTTTAACAAGAGGTGAATAGCATATGTTTCTAAAATCGGGAGGTGTTTAAAAAAAAAAAAAAAAACAAATAAATTCCTTTTCCATTTCTTTTCCAAAGAACTGAGTAGAAATTCGTATCAGAGACTTTGGCGCGTCGGGCTCTTCGCTTCTACTAGACATATATATATATATATATATATATATAGTAAGTTATTATTCCATCAACCGAAGTAATCGAAGGAAAGAAGTAAAGCATTTTAAGCAGTGGTGTTGTCGAGCCGGCACGCTCCGGAACGTCGTTCCGGTACTTCGTTTTTGGACAGGAACGCGTTCCGGAACTAAAAATGATTTCTGATAACGAAAAATTATAATAAACATTAGAAGAAAAAAATATAAAATTTTAAAAAAGTAAAGATTTCATACATAAATTTTAATGCAAGCGGACCGTACGTTACTCATCCCTGGTATAGTTTATTGCCATAACCCAAATGGGCCTGCGGCTAATGCTACAAATTTTTATTATACATTTGTTGTGAACTAGAATTTCCCGACGTTGGCTTCCAGTGTTGGTAGATGTTTTAAACTTTATTAGTTTATTACTTATTATTATTATTGTTACTCACCGCACAGAGCGGCCGCCTACCCAGGATCGGCTCTGTCTATATAATCATATATACGCGTAAAAAAAAAAAATTAGCACACCACCACTGATTTTAAGTGCTTCCGAGTGAACAAGTGCCCGACATCTTAACTGCTGACAATACGACAAAACGGCAACACGGCAACACTGGAAATTGGAACAATTCCGTAATTTTCAATATTAAAATACTGAAACCCCTAGATGTGTTGCAATGCATGTCATATCACTTAAGGTACGTGGAGATATTAAGTTTGCGTGGAGTTATGAAACACACCGAAGAATTTTCATCAGACATCTCCGCCTTTTGTTGTACGTTCGTTTCACAATAATTTCACAAAGAGATTAAAGCTTTTCTGTTCCCGCCTGCATGTATGTATTCTTGTGTAACTGTCTACGAAAAATCGAATCGAATTTCTCCGCAAAAATCGACTGAAAAGAGTATTTTAACACTTGAAACGCACGACAGGTAAACATGATGTTGAACTAATTTCCGATGCTGCGCACTCTTTGCACTTCAACAACAACATTCAAACTTTTGTTGCAAAAGTGGCGAGCAGCCCATCTGCCATATGATGATGTAAAGGCCAAGCAAGTTAGATAATATGAAGAAGTTATAGAAATAAGACTAAGACTAAGGCAGATAACCGCATGACTCTGGGCGAACTGGAAAACTTCATGAGCTGTACACTGTACCGTGAACTGTAAGACGGCGTAAACGGCATACAAATTTTGCGGAAAACAATCAAAAACGCTGTTCGTGCATTGGGTAATTATGTCCCGGATCGTTTTGCTTGGCAAAACATTCTTTAAAACTAGACGCAAGTATCGCAAGACAATTAAAAAACTTTAACCTAATTTGACATCAAGTAGTTAGTTGGGCATAGCGAAGCATAAGTAATGTCTGTACACAAAGTTAACGTGAATGGTCGGCTTTAGCTAAGGAAATGAAGTTCAACGGATCCACTAGCATTTCATGAACGTATGATTTTCATAGTCTGTTGACTTGCAAAGCGGTGCAAGCGCCGTTGAGACCATCAAAACTATAAATTTTTGTTTAGTTCGCGCTTTAAAAACGATCGCATTATAAATTTGAAATAATTTAATATTTAAAAAAGTGAAACCCACTATAGTGGGCGACGGTCCAGCAATAAAACTCAATACTCTACACCAGTTCGCTTAACGCTGTTATGCATGTAACGACTTGTGGGGATTAGTGATAGTTTTAAAAGTGATGGTAACCCTGTTAAGATATATTTAAAATGTCAAAGTGACCAGAACTTGACAGAACTGGAATTAATCAAGAAATTTGTGCAGTAAAATTTCGAATTTCTTACGAGAAATAAATTGCGATCTATTTCGTCTGCGTTACGATATATTTTTATTATTATTAATGTTTGTTGATCAACAACGAGTTAACGACACCAGAGATTTCTCAAACTACAGCTTTATCGGCTCGATAAGTGGCCGAAAAGGTGACTCGATCGAAACCATTTTCTATGACTTTTGTCTGTGAGAGAAATTTCATCAAAAGAATTTAAAAAATTGCTTCGTCTAGGTTGAACAAAGAGGGTGCAAGACAGGCAGACGAACACGGAAGTATAGACCGATTCAAAAAGTGATTCGGATGAGTGAAGCGTAATCTCAAGATCTGCTGGGATTTGCACATATTCCCACAAACTCAAGCGGTGTAGCGAATGACAACATAAAATGGACCCATTAAGTATATCGATATCGGTCAAATATCACTCAAATACGAATCGCTAGGTATTTCTAGGTAAAATATAAAATGGACTTACAAACTACCTTCAAACGAAATGTCTCATATATGAAACCCTACACTCATTCACACGAAAGGCCGTATAAGTATGTGCATGTGCTCGTAAGCTGATTAGATCTATTTTTAGAAAAAACGTCTTGGGCGGCTTAGGCGGTAGAGAATTACCTTTTAGATGTCGCATCAATGGCCATTAAAAATTATTTCTTTATGCTGCTTTCGGCGTTTACTTTACGCTCTCTCTCTTCAATCTTACAAACTTGAGGGCATGCAAATATTGCACATGCTTACATACAAACGGATAAATGGCTATATTAACCTTATGCCGATCAAGAATTTCTACATATAATAAACGATTTTCTATGACCGTATTCTCTGGTGATGAATTTTGCGGTTCTTTATTAAAACAAATTTCAAGTGATGCGCTGTAGTCGTTAATTGACAGAAATTAAAAGAAATTTAATTAAAAGAAATTTAATTAAAAGAAATAAAATAAATGGCTTTTTCTTCCCCATTCTCATAATGAAATTTCGAAAATTCGAAATTTGTTAAACAGAATTCATGAACTAATAGAACGCAGAGATAATTCTCAAGTTCGTTGCCACTCATCTGCCACTTTTCAGCCTTAACACATGATAATTAAAATTTAGTGTAATTACGTCAATCTTAGAAGCGGATGCTAAAGTGCTTTGTGGGTGGAAAAAAAAGTCACTTTTACTTCGCATTAACTAAATGGAATGGATTTATGCCGTGAATAAAATGTCGAAGGCAATGCGAGGCTGATAATACACTTAAATACTTATTAAAAAGGAAAAAAAAAAAAAAAAAGAAATGTTAACGGTTTTTGGGGTTTTTGAGGGTTTTTTTTTTTTTTTCTTTTTATGTCAAATGATAAATTTAAAGCTTGCAAGGGATAGAAAGTTACTTGAAAGCAAGCATTAGAGAGATTGAAAAGTTTGAAGACTAATAATGAAAACTATATTTTCATATCACCAAGGCCGAGGTCATTTAAACGATTAGAGAGAATACGCACACACACATCGGTAAATGTCGGTCCGAATGGAAAAATGAAAAATGAAAAGCACTTTCAAGTCGGAATGGCTTGGTAATGTGCTGAAGTAAGCAGACAGTAGTTGAAAGGTTGCAAGAATGTTCAAATCCGAGCCTCTACAACAACCAATTCTTAGTTAGAAATCACGGAAATCAATCTCGAGATTATTTTATGAAAAGATGTCCGTGTGCAGTTGAAACGAAAGATACTGAACAACATATCCACAAATTGTCAGTTTAGATGGAGTGGAGTGAAAAGCGCTACTTCACAGCTGCTACTGCACCATGACTTGATGACCTAATGTCTCCTTAAGACAGTGGAGCTAAATGTAACGCAACTTTTGCGTTTATTCGGAACATTTCGTCTGCTTATCCGTAGTCATAATACTATTCCTTCATGAAATTTTTCTGCACTTCATCTTTACGAGCTATTGTTCTATTTCATGCCAGTACAAGCAATACAAGCCCGAGATGTCTAAAGAAAACGCTGCTAAACATTGAGGTTAAAGTATTATATAAAAAACAAAGATTTTTCTCAAAGTCCTTGGTTGCCATGAGCAGTAAAATCATGCTTTCCCTTGAGAAATCATATAGAAGTGAGATTGTGTGCCTTAGGCTCGCCAAGAAAGTAAATTGAAACTTTTTTGAACTTGAAAAACTTCCGAATATCTTACATGCGTATCACATTCACAATCATGCTGCGGTAATAATTATGAAAAGATTTTCTTTGAATGTGTTGCTTCCAGACGTTTTGAGTGATCAAATTGATTGATCAATATTTGAAAACAATCATCATTAATTTGAAATAAAAATATATATTTTCTTTCGTTTAAAAATCTCTTTCTCTCCAAATTCTTCCATTTGCACGACGCTAACAACATTTCATTGATTTTATTGAATATTTGCACAACAATATCTTGAATATTCAATTTATCATGGGAAATATTATGCCAAAAGCAGGAATAGCGAGAGAGAGAGAGAGAGAGAGAGAAAGAGAGAGAATGTGAGAAAAAGAGAAAGATAGATAGCGGAAAAGAAATGTAGCGAAAGGGAGGGAAAAAGAGGGGGAAAAAAAGGAACCTGAACTAACTATTAAATAGAAATTGAAATGAAACAAGTAAGAAAGTTGCAGTCGGTCGTGACCGACACTCACTTTCACACTCATCACCATTTTCCTATAAAAGGATGAACAAAAGGCAAAGAGCTACATATTAATACTCGTGACTGTGCGCAGCTGATTTTTTCTATTCTCAGATCAACAGTACAAATTCTTATGATCTATGAAGATGTTCGCAAAAGTTGTTACGTAAACGTTTGGGCATTTGGAGACATGTCCTTTGAACGGTTTGACTCACTTTTCGATTCCTTTCCACATTTGTAGACGATATCTTTATCTTTGTAAGAGAGAGAATGTTCACCACAGATACTATGCAATTGCGCAGACCGACATATGGACAGATGAACGGACGGACATGCTTACGTGCATTCCGAATATGAAAGTGGCCAGGAATTTATAGACTTTATGGGCTTTTTGGAGCTTGTTTTAAAAGCATTGAAAAAGATTTACATATTGACACACCATAATATTAGGTAGGCTTGGCGATCTGCTCCATTTTTGTACAGACACTACAGCATCATACATAGAACAAACATATGAACTTTAGCAGATGTACCAGCTGTAGGTTATGAGTAAAGCCATTTCTTTATTCCTTTTGAAAAACAGACGTGCTCTCACTTTACGTAACATTATAGGCGCCTCGTTCGACCGATTTGACCCATTTTCAATACCAACCTGCGTGCAAGAACTTCCGATGTCCTAACCAAATTTCAATTCGATAGCTTTATTTTTGATAACGTTTACAAGCGACATTACATAGACGGACAGAGGGACATGTTTAAATCGATTCAAAAATTGATGCTGATCACGAGTGTAGACACTGTGCGAGGTCTCTGAAGCTTCCTTCTGTCCTTAGGTGATGGGTATGAAAATAAGAAAATTGTAAACAAGTTTGAAGGAATTTTGTATGCCTTGCAACATACAAGCGCACGTTATTACAAAAACAAACTTTAGTTTTGTTTTAGCTAAACGGAACTCATTTCGGAACACTTCTACTGTAATTTGGCGGCACAGTGTATGAAAGTCTTGTCAGTGTGTTAAAGTCTTAAAAATAAATTCGCAATATTGGCGGCCACTCCCGGTGGACAATCCAACGACTGTCATTTCCCGATTATAGAAAAGACCGAATGAATTGGTAGATTATTGTAAGGGCTTAGTACAAAAGAAATGTGTGCGTTTTGATCTTTCGTTTGCAAGATAACAAAATGGTCAAATCGGTCCCTTCAAATACTGCAAAGGTAATAACATAACTAATATATCTTCTGCTGGTGAATGTGAAAATAAAAATCCAATTATCGATATGCAAATGAAAACTAAATATTTGCATAAATAAGATTCGTTTATGGAATTTTCTGCATTTTGTTGATACAAAAAGCAAAAAAAAAAAGGAAAAGGAAAAATAAGAGAGCGAAGAAGTGTTGGGGGCGGGGGAGGGGAAGGTGAAAATACATTTTACAAATTCTTACGTAATCCTAATGAAACATTTTAAATATTATCTGAAAATAATTTCCTTTTATTAGCATGCTAGACATAGAAGAAGACTAAAAATTCATTGCCCTCTTCTTCTCCACTCACATTTGACGATAATATTTTAATTAAAAAAAAAAAAAAAAAAAAAAAAAAATTGAAAAAGAAAATGAAACTTTTTTGCTTATTAATTAAAAACGTTTCAAACATAAACCATAAAAGAAAACCCAGTTAATGTTGCAGAACTTACTAGTTTCTAAGTACCTATCTATAGAAGAAATTGAACGCTCAGCTCATTACATTACATTTTTTCTTGTTCTTTTTTTGTTCTTTTTTTTTTGTTCACAATTCTTATTCCGTTTCCTTATATAGATGTGAATGACCGTTTTATGTCAGTTTTATATCCTTCTTTAGCTTAAGGTAGAGTTCATTGCAGGTGCTTTCATAAAAATGTAAATTAAATTTCATTCAGTGGATAGTGGACGAGGAAAGTGTCGACGCATGTTTATTTTCATTCCGTTACATACACATATAACCAATACCAACTAGCTAGCTGCTACTGGTTGTTAAAAACCTGCGGAGGCGTTAATAATGTTTATTAAAGCCTGTTGGTTTTGCTGTCGTGTCGTGTTCGCTGTAACTTTAATGCCATTCAATGGGTTTTAATTGAGTTTCTTATTTCTCCTTTTTGTTTTCTTTTTTCTTTTTTCTTTTTTCTTTTTTTTTTTTTTTTTTTTTTTTTGGGAACGAACTGTGTGAAATTTTAATTGTTTTGCAATATTTTACTATATTTTAATTAGTATTTCAGTATTTCAAATTTTTAATTAGATGAAAATTAACTTTGTTATGAAAAATTAATTAAACTAACTTTGAAAAGATTTGTGAAAACGAAAAAAACGAAAAAAACAAAAAAATGTTATAATAAATCTTAAATCGTATATAGCAACAAATTTAATGCTGTGTGTTAATACTTAACAATATTTTACTTAAAATGTTCAAAATTGTATTTGATTGCTTTCCGATTGCAAAACTGTTCAGCCGACAGTTTCATATAAGGTGTTGATAGGTGTCGATAACACACAGTGCTCTTCAAAGTATTAAGCTTGCGTAAGAGCAAGACCTCGGCCAGACCTTTATTGCTATCGTTAAGCATATGAGCATAATTGCGTTCGACGAACTTTGGCCATTTTGTTTTTTTTTTTTTTTCTTTTTTGGGCGTCTGATCAATAAAATTCTATACTTTGTTTGCCTTTACCGTCAGAGAGTTAGGGCTTATGGTAAAAGTCAGAAGCGATTGTTAATATACTTTTACTATAATAATTCGGGCTATGCGATGGATGTATCCTAGATCTCCCGATTCCGAATTCTTTCAACTGCTGATATTTCGTCTTCATTGTGAATCTGACATGCAACTCTGTTTCTCCTGTTGATGTGTTGAAGGAAAACAACTGCAATTTTGAATCTCCCAACATCAACTGGGCGCATGCGATGCTCTTGCAATCTCATCTCAGAAATGTATCGTAATTATCTCCAACGTCAGTGTAGGCTACACTAAGCACACTTTGAGTTTTTTCTCCGCATCAATTGATTTCATTCATTGCTATCAAGTCTTCATCACTCATTACCGATTGTTTCCGAAATATTTACAATTCACCGCTAAGCCTTGTCATTCATCCAACGATAGATATCCTGTTTATATCACATACTGTTTGCGCTACAATCACTAATAAATTTGTGAAGATGGATGTCGGACACCGAGACCAGAGGTGAGATAAACGCATCTTTCATTGTACTAATTGATTCGGCACAATTTTCAAATTTCATTTACTCATGACCGTTCAGTTTTTGTCAGTCCGATATCTGTTCGTATTCCCATTTCAACTTTTAAGTATTTTTGGTGTAGTAAGGGAGCATAAGGTGTTAGGCACTGGAATTGATTTATAACCTCATGCTGTGCATATTTGCCAGGCTTTAAATGCGAGTAGCATTAAGCATTAGTGGTTATGGGTTGTGACTAGTGATGACACGTACCATTTTGGGCATTGAAATTCTAATAAAATTCAGAGGCCAAATGCTTTTTAGACTATCCAGTAGACGGTAGATATCAAATTTGTAGACATAAGGATCTCTTTGCGGTTAGGGCTTGAACTAGTGCGGAAGTTTAGCAAGCAGTTTATCGTACAGATGTCGCGAGAATATAGGTCTTCAATTTCTACAATTGACTTTCTCAACTGGGATTTCATCGTTGACACATGTGCTTCCTGTATTCCTTTACTAGGCCCCAACAACTAGCAATTATATAATTCCGTTGGTGTGAGGGCTTTATCTGTGTTCCGTCTGCTAATTAGACTAATTAGTATACTATACTACTGTCAGTATGGTAGTCCCAGATATAGGCTGAATTACGACTATGATAAATTATATATTCATTCACACATACTTGCTATGGCAGCAACGTAGTACACCTTGTGCTACAACAGAGACAAAGTTTTTAGTAGAATCGTGTAAATCGAAAATGAAAAATATTGCAACGTTATAATGTTATGTAAATCGATAAGAAAACTGTTTTTTTTTATCATTTGCTGAGTAACGTATTTAACAGAACCTAAAAGTAACATTTTAACCATGGGAAACATAAAAATAATGGTCGCAAGTTCAAATCTCAATGCGGTAGAGCGCACGTGGGCGTAGCTATAATGAGCGCTCAATCAGTACAAGCACAACACTTTACGATTTGGGCTCATACGAACTAGGTTGCGCGCGCGAACTCTCTATCTCCTCTCTTTTCCGTTACTGTGTTATGCGGGTAGCGGACTTGCCCTGAGTTACTGGTCATTAAAAAAAAAAAATTATAATAGAAATGATTATTATTATTATAATTAATTTAGCCAGAAAATAAATTCTAAGGCTAAAGTCTTAAAATACTAGCATCTAAGGCCATTGGCTTCTATGAAAAACTCTACCGCACTTGAGATGTGAACTTGCGACCATTGAACTGCTAGTCGACACTGTTTCGCAAATATAGTCGAAAATATTTTTAAATAACAACAAGTAAGAATATTATAGTCGGACAAATCCGACCTTTACATGCCCTACACCACTTCGCCTAACATAGTCATTCACTTGTTTGTTCACTTTTCGCTGAAGCCCGCATATTGGGGGATGCCCAGAACATCACGTGACCTAATCAAAATTTAATTTTATTCCTAAAATTTTTTTAATTTTATTCCTAAAAGTTTTTTTTATTTTTCAGTTTCCGCCCTAATTAAAGAGTAGAAATTAGATTTTCTATCGTTATAACGGCCTGTTCTTCATGATAACCCCTTAAGATTTTAGGGATAACCCTTACGTACATAGGGGTATGTGATCCAAAAGTCCTACCGTTAATTTCTTTACTTATTGCTGTTATGGACTAACTTTCATTATAAAATACTAAAAATTGGAACTTTTTCTGCAGAACATACTATTCTTGAGAAATCTTCTATGGAATGGGATTCGACATACATACAACCAGGTGGCTCCAAATTGATCGATTGAATTTTTGTGCGAAATTACTATTATGAGCAAATTTTCATCATAAGACATTCAAAACTACGCTTTTTGGCGCTCACATTTCCTACCTAGAACCTACCTAGGTCCAAATTCAATAAGCTTGATTTCTTCGTCAATTAATTATTATGAATCAATTTTCACCATGAAAATTATACCTTTTTTCTCATGAAGAGAAAGATTCAGTTGTCATGGCAATGGTTATATGAGAGGGGGTTCTAAAAATTGCCCGAGCTGAACCAAATTTTTCATACCAATGTAGAAATTGCAATTGTGTTCCATATAACGACTTTTGAGAATTAGTGGTTATAGGAGGAGTGATCGAAAAAGTGAATCGATCCGAACCACTTTCAATAGGGTTCGGTCTTAGGTTAAAGTTAGATCAGTGCACCAAAATGCATTAAAGCGCAATCTGTTGCGAGTTGTACACAAGAAAACAAGGTCGACAGACGGACAGACAAGCTTAGAATCACCCTCTAAATCGATCGGAAAAACTGAGTGCATCCCAAGTACTTCTAGGTATCGCAGTCGTCAGCACGAATTTTTGTATGCCCTTGTGCCGCAGGTATTAAAAAAAATATCAACAATTTATGGAAATGCAAGTTTTTTTTTATTTTTGTTTTTTTTTTTATACACAAACATCATAAGTGCTAAGGTAATAATCGGTTGAAACTGAATAGAATGAAATAAAGCGTATAAAGTCAAACTTGGCCTTTTAAATATTTGATTAAATTTAAAAATGAAATCGTGTAAGTTCTACAACATTTCCAATAGTAGAATAGTAAAAAGTAATTTTTCAAAATCTTTGAGAAAAATATTTCTTATTATAATTCAAAAAAAAAAAAGAAGAAATTATTTACAAAAGTCAAAGGATTTAAAGCAAAAAAGTGAAATCCAATAAGCGCTCATGTATTTACAAATAATATTTAGTCATAAATTTTAGTAGTGTTTTTATTAATTATTTAAAATGTTTAAATCCTTTCATAGTCTGTTCGAATATTTCGATAGATTTCTTAAATAAATGAATCCCTTTACACTGGCTTATAATTCATAATTAAGAGCATATAATAAATTCCAATTAAAATGATACAAGCAGCCGAGCAGGAAACCAAGACAACAAAGGATTATATATAGTGTATAGGATTACAACATAGGCATACATAGAAGCTTCCTTTCGCATATATATATATATATATATATATATATATATATATGTGTGTGTAAGTTTTAAATGCCCTTCACATTATTTATGGATATGTTTACAATTGCGCACAGGACCGAGTAATACCCGTTTACGTATATAGAAATATGTTTATATACTTACTGAGTAAACTTGTATGTAAATTATATACGCATACAAGCATACAAGCATACAAGCGTACAAGCATATATATGTAATACATTGCGTTATGGTAAACAGAGTTATGTAGTGTTTAAAATTAAATCTATTGTTGCACGTATCTGTTTGCAATTGTATTTGTATTTTAATATAATTGTATTTGTTTATCATCAAAGTTATAACTAAGGATGTGTAAGCGCGTATGTGTATGTGTATGTATGCATTCGCTTTCCCTTTTCCTGTAGCGTCTGTGCACACATAAACTGAAATAATATCATTAAATATTGTTAAACGGTAGAGAAAGAACTGAAGGGATTACACTCTCGCACAATACAAACGAATTGAATTCGTCTTTAGCAGACTTAGTCTGAGCTGGAATTTGCAGTGTTTGCTCTAGCATGTAAAGGGTATAAAATGACAGGGTATGTTTTTATTTGAATTTTATAAAATCATGTTTTTTTTTTTTTTTTTTTTTTTTTTTTTTTTTTTTTTTAAATTAAAATAACACTTGTGAGAGAAATTACTGTCTATTGTAAATTAACCTCAAGCTAGTAATTGTGCCAATTGTTATGGGTTCTTGTTGCTAGTTGGAAAAAGTTTTCAAATGTATTTTTGCCAGCCAGCCAGCCAGCCAGCCAGCCAGCCAGCCAGCCATACGACCATTTAGTTCGATTTCCTTTTTTAGCAGCAGCCGTTCAATTGCACGAATGCATAGTAGATCCGTCGTTACGTTTGTAAATATAAAAAAATATGTGTATGTATGCGCTGAAACATGTATAGGTTCTAAGTTTATTTCGTCCATCATTGTCATAATACACTAACAACAATTTAAAGACGTCAAGTAAAAACAATCCAATAATGCCAAGTAAAAAAATTAGATTCGGTCATGACCCGATCTTTTACATCGACCCATCACCGTTGTCTCAAAAAGGGCTAAGAACAGGGAATAAAACGAAATTCTCATAATCCATAATATTGGGTGGGCGTGGTTGATTTTTTCTATTTACAGAATAAAAGTGGAAATTTATATTCTATGGTGTATATGTCGTACTTTTTGCGTAACAAGCAAAAACACGGAAAGCAAAAGTATTCCCACTATTTGTTGGACAGTGCAGGCACACCCTTTGACGCGTTTGGGTCATTTCCAAATTCTTTTGCAAATTCATTTTTGCAAACGGAGCAGTTGAGCAGATGGACCGATGGACAGGCATGCTTAAGTTCATTCCGAATTGTAAATCTGTCTAAAATTTTATATACTTTATGGGGTTCTTGAGGGTTGCTTCTGCGTTTTCTAAAAGTAATGAAAACCAATTAAATATTAATACGCTATGACATTGGGTACGAGTGGCCATTTTTGTACAGGCATTGGAAGATCACCCGTAGAATATGCGTTCAAATTTTTGTACATTGTTTCGCTATAATTTATTAGTAATGAGCAAAAAATCAATTTTTTATTTGTGTGGAAAAGCGGAGGTGTTCTCAATTTACGTGCTGTACTGTGAGCGTGTCCTTCGCTTGACATGGCCCATTTTTGATACCTATCAACAACCTGCCTGCAAGAACTTCCAATGTTTCTGTTAAGTTGGACATGGATAGCGTCATTTCAGCAGCCAGCAGAATGCTTACAACAGATATTACACAAGCAGAACGGACAAACAGACGGACATGCTTAAATCGATTCAGAGTTTGATGCTGAGGCTTCCTTCTGAGCATTGCAAACGTTTTAACAAAGTTAATATACGACTCATCCATCGGTGATGGGTATAAAAAATTGAAAAAGTATTCTCAAGTTTCAATTACGAACTATTCGCGGTGAAAATATTCCACTTTGATTCATTGACAGGCCAGTAGCTGGAAAAAAGCTTTGCATTTCTTAAAACTCGAATAAGTTGTCTTTCTTCTTCGCTACGATGATATGCTCGGCCCATCTAATATTATTATAAAAATTCCTTCCTATTGCATTTTCTTCTTAACGAATACGATTGATTTCCTTTTGCAATTCACTTTTACACCAAAATATTACAAAACACTTTACTTTTCAGTTGAGCCGACACATTTGCATACAGATATTAAAAGGTGTCAGCAGAATTACTGCTGTAGAATGCAACCGTGTTTTGGAACAATTTCTTTGCTAATAATATGTAGTTGCTGCAGCATTGATGAAAGCGATTATAAATACAAGTTGCACTGTATACCATGGGGCCGTTTCCAGAAAGATTGAAAGATTGTAACTGAAAGTTTAAAGGGCTTCAGCCATGAAATTTTTCACTTGGGAACGATGTATTTTGCCGATTGGTCGTTCAGCTATATTTGAACTGACTTTGATGATTACTTTTATCAGCTGCTTTCTTTTATGATTTGCTCAGCCAGTTAGCAGAAGTTAAATTTGAGTATTATTTGGAGTATAATTGAATGTCGCGCAATAGATTTGTCTGTTCCAATTGAAAGCTAAATACTTCTATAACTTTGAACGTTTCATTTTTCCAAATTTTCCCAGTTATGGACCACGAAGTAACGAGTTATGCTTTGTTTCTTTCTTTTAAATCTTACACTAGTTGCGGTACATTAAATTTGTACGAATGGGCATGGAACAGGACCACCTTTTAATATACTAATCGATTCAGAAAATGATTCTGAGCTTGTCGGTCCGTCCGTCTGTGTGTCTTGTAATCTTTTGTTCAACGTAAAGGCAGCAAATTTTAAAGATTTTTTTTAATGAAATTTTGTCCACCGACTTGTCTTTGTCTAAGAACAAGCGCTACTTAAAATGGTTCCTTTTGAACCACTTTTTCGATCGCTTCCCACATAATAACATATTTTGAAAAGTCGTGAAGTGTAGCTCGTGTCCCAACATAATGTTTGCACTTGTTTTACTTAGTTGATTGCATGAAGTTTATTGACCTATGAGTTATGAAGTTTCGATAAATATTAAGCCGAAAGTTAGAAAAATTTAGCACTTAATTAACAGAAGATCTGTTGCGCAACATGCAGTTATACTCTATTCTCAATTCATTCATTAATTCATAATTCAAAGTAAGACAACCGAATAGATTTCATTTATGTATTGAAAAGAAACAAAAATTTTCCCTAAATCTTCTTAAGGACAAGAATAGATGGGAATTAATTTTCTACGGAATGTTTATATAAATTCATTAGATATTCTGTTCAAACTTGAGAGCAATTGAGCGAATCGAATCACGGCACATGTCACTTGCCACAAACAACGATTGCTTCACGTACTCATTACGAAACGCATAAACACATATTGACTTGCGAAGCAAGCTCCAGCTCCAGCCCGTGCATGGATTTTTAGTTTCTAGTTTACATTTCGGTAGCATTTACAAGGGAATAAAGAAATCAATTTTGTATTTTTTATTTATTTATTTATTTTTTTTTTTAATAATATTTTTATCTTAACAAGAAATTATTTAACTTAGTCGCGACTTGAAGCGTAAATGTTGTGCCCGTTCGATGAATTACTTTGGATCGCGTTTTATGATAATATTCAGCCGTCATTATTGAAGCGATCCACCTACTTTCTATTATTTCATATTTTTAATTTTGATTTTTATAATTTCAAGAATGCTATCAACGCAACCCAGATGGACTTCGGAAAAATGTGAAGAAAGCTTCATAGTGAACTTTACACTTATTACACAAATCTAAAGATAAATTTAGTAAACTCTCATGATCGGTATGTGAACATAGAACCGAGAACATAGAACTATGCAACCTTGTTAAGTGTAAGTGGGTAATTAAAAGTATGATGCACTCATTCATTTACTTCACTTTTCATATCTGCGCACATTAATGAATGAAACGGAATCTAACCTTTTTTTTTTTTTTTTTTTTTTTGCCTTTTTGCTCTGCGCTTTCAATTTACTCTTGGTAACTGAATTCAATACAAATTATTCAATCCGTTTAGTTTTTGTTTTTAAATAAAAAAATAAAAAAAATAAAAATAAATAAAAAAAATAAATAAAAAAAAATTTATTTCATTAGCTTTTCAACGGCATTTCAACAGCTTTTCCTTTTCCTTCTACTCTATGGACACATGTGTTGGTTAGTTAATTTTAAAATGTTTACATAGAACACACATTCATGCTTTTCCATATTATTCTCTTTTACAAAAAACAAAACAAAACAAAACAAAACAAAACATAAAAGAGAAATTTACAAACTGTTTAAATTTATAGTTTAAATATATTGTTTTATTTATGTTTGAATATAAAAATTTTTGTGTAAAAAATCAAAAAAAAAAAAAAAAAAAAACAAACGAAAATAAACGAAAAAATAATTTATAAAATAAACTAACATAGAAATTTATACATCAACAAATGGTGAAAAGCTGCTGTAACAAAAAACAAACACACAAACATGAATGGTTATATTTTTTCATGTAATTGTCTGGAGAGCAATGGGGAGAAAGAAAATTTTCCGTCAATATATCAAATGTAAAATTCTCTCTAATATTCATGAACTGCTGCAAGCGTTTGCGTTTAAACATGTTTGTGTATGTGCATGTAAGCATATATGCATGCAAGTATATATGCATGCGTGTGTGTATGCGAATGCTTGCGTGCATGTAACTCTTGCATTCAATAAAAAACGTAATGTTTTATTAAAGAACTAAAACATATTATTTTTATAAAAAATTTCTATAACAATAATAAAAACTAAACTATTTTTTTTTTTTTTTTTGTGCTTACAGTGTTAAACAATAGCGATTTGGAAAGCTTGTGTTCGAGCAAAATTTAGATATTCATCATACATACGTGCACAGTGGAAATGTGTTGGGCTAGTAAGTTGAATTTGCTGAAATGCAACCCCCCACCCCCTCCCCTCCTTACACACACACGATGGTTGACCAAGTTCTTATATTCATTATGGTAAGACCGCGAATGTATTTTATTATTTTCGTAACACTCACAAGTGCCTCGAACCAATCACTCAGGAGATATCGCTATTCGTGTAACCCGGCCACCCGGTCAGAAGAAAGTAAAGAGAGAGAGAGATAGAGAGGCGGCGACCGCAGCACTCACTCCAGCTACGACCAAAGTTAACTCTATCGCTTAGCTAATCACTAATCGATTTACTACGCAGCAAGAATTATTCCTTTTGAAGCTCTTCCAAGGTCACACTCTTACTCACTCAATTACTCTCCGGTCCGGTGATAAATATTCGGCAGCACTGTTAACAGACCAAACAATTTCAGGATAATGTGAATTTTCAAACGATACGCGTCAAAATTTCGTGACATTCTAACAATTAGTTTACCGATTACCGGTGGGTTCCAGTGACCCCAGTTTCGTTATTTTCGACCCAAATGGAAAAAGATTGTGATTTCTAACGGTACGGTGAGTCTAAATAAACAAAGAAAGATTATTTTGCGAAAACCATTTAAAAAATCGGGATAAAGCATTGCTACGTGTACCTTAAAACGACTAATAGAACAAAAAGAGAAGCAACTCATAAGGAAGAAGAAATTTACTTATAAAAGTGGACTTAAATTTTGCTTTACTCGCAACTGAGCTCGATTATCTCAACTTGATTTCACAATTAGTTTATTGCGGCTAACTTTCTTCACGCGCTTCTTCGGCCATCCTTTTCAGTGTTATATAGCAAGCAAATTCTACGCTTCTCTTGTAACTTCTAAAAACTTTTGCATGTGTGTGTACTGATGATGCAATATTTTTATAGCAAGTTTGCTTTGCCTGGGCTTGTCTCTTACTTTTGCTAACAAATATGTTCGTTTTCGTTACAGTAGAACGCGGCCCACTTATAAATACCCTATAACAACTTACAGTTATTCATATCAGGATCTTTCGATATAAAGCAAATTCCGAATGATCCGAATTATTTTCAATAGCCTTTATCTTCGTGTCGCGAAATTTCATCAAGAATTTTTCAAAAGTTCCAATCTATGGGTTGAACACACAGAAAGAACATAGGGAGGACGGACAGACATGTTTAAATCGATTCAGAAGATGATCATGAATAGATCGGTATAATAAAAGATGGGTCCATTTCAAGTCCGTTTGGATGTTGGATGCATCAGCAAAAGCTTTATATACCGTTGTAGTACAAGTTGCATGGGATATGAAGGCTTAAATAATCTTAGATAAAATTCAAGAATTTCAATATATTTTCATCAATATAATATATAATGATCTTAGCCGATATCAAAATGGATGTTTCCAATAACATTTATCCGATTTACTTAAAATTTCTATATGAATGTGTGTGATGTGTTAGTCCCTAAACATGAACGGAAAAGTGTACATTTTTGTTCACATTCGGTTTAGATGGTGCCGGGCGGCAGGCATTCTAAGGCAACAATAGTTTGTTTACTTATTTTATATTTTATGATTTTTATTTTTGCTTCCTTTTCTCTTTTTATGGGAGCAAACAAAAGCAAAATATTTCGTGGATGTTGGCGACAATTGTCCTTTGGGTTTTTATTCAGTTTAGGTAGCAAACCGTGTTGACTGTATTTTTAGATTATAAGTGCGGATACGTGTGTGCGAAGTTTTCGTTAAAATATATAGTGACAGGCATTACAGCCACTTTTTGTTGTACATATCGTTGTCGTTCATTTCGAAAACGTTTTGTGGTCAGAAGACAATATTATCAACGAAAAAAACATGTTGTTACGATTTACAAATTTCATGCACAAGAAAAATTGTGTTGATAATGACGCTAACAGACAGACAGACTCAGAAAAAATGATATAATAAAAATAATAACAAAACATAGCTGACTTTATTAATTTTTAGGGGAAAATTTAATTAAATAAAATCTTTTGAAATAAAATTTCAAAAATATTACATAAATATGTTTGCGTGTATGTATTGGCCTGAAATGGAAAGGAAATATTGCTTTCGTTGCTTTTTTCCTCAAAGGGATTAGTGAAAGATCGATGGATGGATGGATGGATGGATGGATGGATGGATGGATGGATGGATGGATGGATGAATGGATGGATGGATGGATGGATGGGTGGATGGATGGATGAATGGATGGATGGATAGATGGATNATGGATGGATGGATGGATGGATGGGTGGATGGATGGATGAATGGATGGATGGATAGATGGATGGATGGATGGATGGATGGATGGATGAATGGATGAATGGATGGATGGATAGATGGATTGAAATTGATTTGCCGTCAAGCTACTAACGCAACTAAGAAAGCCATCGAGTATGCAGTGAATTGTCGATATTCACAAGCTTGGAAGGTTTTTTTCATTACTGACAGGTGGGAGTGAATACAATTCTAATTCAAACATTTCTCTCAATGCTTGTGTTGTTTCAATTGCCCGATTTCTGCCTCTTTGTAAAGTAAGCAACCGTTTCACACACATACACAATTAGCTAATTGACAGGAAAACGAAAAAATCTACGAATAAAATATACAAACATTTTGGTACAAACGAATGCCAATTCCTTCGAACTGATGTATCGCTTACTGACGACATCTCGTTCTACAGAGTGATCCACAATTTCCGTAAAATTTGAATTTTGAGCTCATTTTCATTTTGATGGCTTGACTGGCTACCAAAATTGTCGCAGTTCCGGTTGAGTAAATCCACGAGCGATTGTTAGAAAACCAACGCACATCTAATATGTCAAGATTTGGTGGGGATTTGTTTCTAGGAGCGTCTTCAGGCCGTTAATCTTCAAAAATGAGGCCGATCAAGCAATGTGCGAACGATCATGGTGTTCGCCGTCATTACATGATAACCAGGAATGATGCCGATGCCGACAGCATTTGATTTCAACGCTATGGTGCCAGATGCCGTGTAGACCGAGAAATAATTCACTTACTGTATCAACGAAATTGAGCCTCATCATCATCGAACATTCCATCGAAAGAGTAGATCTCTGCCAGTAAAGCCTTCGAAGCCACTATACTGATACGATATGCTATTCCGTAATATACTGTGCAGTTTATGAACAGAAAAAAAAAAAAAAAAAATTACAGTAGAATGACTAAACAAAAGAAAACAATTCATAGTACTGTAGTCGACAAGGACAAGGACGACCACTTCGCCTAGTGCGATTATTCATTGTTTCTGGTAATAATACACCAAAAACGACGCATTATTGACCTGCAAATGCATGCTTTCATAGAAGCCAGCGTATTGGAGGATCATATGACGCGGTCCAACTGTAGCAAACCTAATTTACTTCCTAAAAGTCTTATTATTGTTCAGTTCCCGTCATGAAAAACTAGAAGTTATACTTTCCCTCCATATGAGGGCTTGCTTTTTTCATGATGACTCCTATATATATTAGGTTGTAGAAAATAGATCTATGTGATCCAAATTTCCTAATATAAATTTTTTCAGAATTGTTATTTTTTTATTTATTTATTTATTTATTTATTCTACTTATACAGGAACTCGACTAAAACAAATGACAGTCGAGTTCAAATGACTCTTAAAGTAAATCTTAAATTAATTATTATTAAAACTTAGTATAAGTATAATAAAACAAATAAGAAGGAAAAAAGAAAAAAATAAAAGAAAAAAGAGCCACACCCACAACCGGTACATGACCAAATTGCAAATGAACCCCTAAGCCATCGCAAACATGCGTAAGCTTGGCAACCGATAATAGTTAACAACAATTAATTTTCGAGTCATAATGACTTTTTAGGGATAAAGTTGATTTAAATACGACATAGGCAGATCACGTGTGTTAAGCAATGTGACTTTAATGAGTCCGGACTTAAGAGAGTCCGATAATGAGAATATGTGATAGACGTCATTTAGGTTCTTGCAAACAACTCTGAGCGGGTTAAACAGCTCATAATTATATTTACATTGGCTAAGCCTAACCAAGGTAACGAACCTTGTGAAGATTCAGTTTTCCTAGTAACGGTTAGATAAGAGGCGGTTCAGAAAGTTGCCCAAGCTGAACCAAATTTTTCATACCAATTTACGATGTCAAACTAAAATTAGTGAGCAACTTTTGTCGCAAGATTTTGAAAATTGCAATTTTTCTTCATTTATCGACAGTTTAAAATGAGGCTTTATCTGCGAAGTGGTAGATAAATTGGTCCGATCCGAACCGTTTCCGATAGTGTTGCTAATTAGGTCAAAGCAAGTCAGTGTAGCAAATTAACTCAAAAATTACGGCGTGAAGATTGAGTATAAAAATATATGGGCACAGATCAGACGGACAGACAAGCGATCAGTATAAGAAAAAGTGGATCTATCCCTTCTGGCTGTTACGTGTGTCCGCATAAATCTAACATATTCTGTACCACATGTAGAGTGTAGGGTACAAAAAGATAAAAAAGAAAAGAAGAAGAGGAATATGAACGCCTACTTTCTATTATACGTGAATTTTGGGTAAGCTTATAATTTTAATTGTCTTATGTTCGCATTGTTTCATCTACCAAATCTACTGCCCAGCTGAGCTTAATACTTGCATCTCGTCTAAGCGATTCACCCATACATTCTGTGTATGCTTGAATACTTGAACTCGAATATTTTTCATAGCAAATTTGGTGGTATATAAATGTTAGCCAAGAGATAAAAACGACTTTGTTACGTAATCTGCATTTGATGCACAGAGAAATGTTTAAAAGTGTATGTTCCAGTTGAAAAAAAGTAAGAGCATAGGGAAGAGTACCTTCGAGCTGTCGCAAATAATAGAAATTTTCGCCGTCAGTTCTTAGAAATTCAACTGGAAGGCTGTTCAGACAGCGGAACAGGGTGTGTAATTTTTCTTATGGAACCATAATTCCCTAGCTGTGTATAAGGCATGCCAACATCTACGATTCTTGCAAAAGGCAAACACATGTACGGTTTCTGATCCACAATACCAAAATTATTTGACCAGATCATGCGAAATAAATATTTCGAAGTGTTTTAATACCGTACAACGATGAAATTCTCCTTCTCTCTCTCTCTTTCTCTTTCTCTCTTTAACTCGCTCTCTCTCTCTGGCTGCCTTTAACTCTCTCTCTCTCTCTCTCTCTTTCTCTCTCTCTCTGGCTGCCTTTAACTCTCTCTCTCTCTCTCTCTCTTTCTCTCTCTCTCTCTCTCTCTGGCTGTCTTTCTTTATCTCTCTCTCTCTCTCTCTCTCTCTCTCTCTCTCTTTCCCTCTCTCTCTCTCTCTGTCTCTTTGTCTCTTTGTCTGTCCCTGTCGCTTTCAAGTTTCTTGCAAAATACATTAACAAAAAGCAAAAGCATTGCAGTCAGACAAGGGCGCCCATTAAATACCTCATACCACTTGGTCCAATACAATTCTTCGTTTATTTTCGTAATTATACCTTTGGACACTTTTGATGGGTGCCTTCGTATGGGAGGGTGGCTCCAACAATAGCTGAACTCATTTACATTTTGTAAAGTCTTTGTCTTTGTCGCAGACCTTATTAATCTTCCCGTTATTTCCGTGAAAAAATACTCAAATTTAGATTCTGCTGCCATATAAAATTGTACTCTTCGTTGGGGAAGAGTGTTCAAGAGTTGGTCCATCTTCTCTAGATTTTTCATCAATTTAATATGCGGCAACACTATTACCCAGCGAGTTTTCTCGGGAGATTTTTAAAAATTACAACATTTTTCCAAATAAATCGTTATGTGAGAAGTGATCGTGAAAATGAAAGAGAGTTTCGAGCGATTCGAGGCCAAAGTCGAGTTTCAAAGTTTTTTATTACTTTTTTCATTTTGTATGCCCATGAATATAATAGGTTTTCCTGTTCCTTCTATAATTTTTTTTCCCTCTCTCTCACATTTTCGTTGCTTCCTTTTGAGGTTATGTTATAGAGATTATTTTTTGACTTGATATAATTAAACATTAAGTTATCGCATATTTCGTTATGGGTATACATTTCATCGAATGCTGTCGAATTATTCGAATGCGTTTTGCGTTTTAATTTCCCTTCCGCTCGGGAGAGTTTACGTTCCCTAAGAGACGAAACTTTGTTCATCATATTTGTGTCGATAAGTGAGTGATTGTATGTATGTTTTACAAAAAAAAATAAATAAATAAATAAATAAATTTTGTATTGTGAAGCTTAGAAAACCCTTTAAAAAAATCTTATGATATTTCGTTTCATTTCTCTTTTGGGGAAAGAGCAACTAACAAAAGATTCCTTTAATCAATGTCTACTAATTGCTTCTGGGGGAAATTTTTTTTGAATTGTCTATTTGTCACACACTTTAAACTAACGCAATGACGGAACTTTACGCAAACAAAAGAAATAACAAAAGATTATGAGAAATAAAAGTAATAGAATCAAAATGAAAGGAAATAAAAAAAAAAGATGATTTTTTCTATAGTTAGTTTTTCCATCCATTTTTAAATTTTTGATTTTTTTTTTTTTTCTTCACACAGCATAACTTCAATTATTACTGTCTTTACCAGCAAATTTCAATCTCTGTGTGTTGTCGTTGCATGTTTTTTTTTTGTTTTTTTTTTTCTTCATTTCTTCCATTATTTATTTTTTTTTTTTTTACTTCCTTCTTCTGGTGGCAGCTTTATTGCCAATTTGAATTTACTGGGTATACGTGCAGCACACATTGAATAACGGAGTTATGCATATATATATATATATATATATATATATACTATGAAGGGATGATGACGCTTTAAGGGCTTTACACACCATGGTGTCATTTTCAGTAAAAGGACCAAATTGGAGAATGAAAGTTAACTACGTAGTTAAGTGGGTAGGTCGGCAATATGTGTATGTGACTGGTTTTGGGAGGCGGGATAGAAATGAAAAAAAAAAAAAAAAAAAATTTCAAAGAAATAAAGAAAATAAATGCGCGAGATTTTCTTTTTATGCATAAAGTTTAATAAAAAAAGCATAAGAAAGCATCTGTAACGCATGTGTGTCGTTTCATAAAATTATTTCGCGTATAAGAAAAAGAGACTAGAAGAGAACATTAGTCTTATCGCACTAAACCTAAAATCTCAAGAAAGATGCGATGCGATGCGATGCGATGCGATTACGTTTTAGTGCATGTCTCTTCATCTTTCTTTCAACATTTATTTATTTATTTTGTTACCATAATCCTTACCATAATTCTAAAACTTTAATTTGTTGTCATATTACGAAAACAATCAATCAATTACTCTCTTCCTCTTCCTTCAAGATCAGAAATCCGTCTTACATCGTTCCCCCCGCCGTTGCCCGCAAAAGGGAAAAATAAGAAATAGAAATCCTTGTTAACTCCTTCCCAGTATCAATTTTACACACACTCAAACCGATCCACACACACGCATCCGGATTTTGATAAACGAGCCGCATTCAAATTGTTACAACAGACAAACTGTAGAGACCGAGCAATGCGTAAAGCGAATACTCAATACTCACACCGGCCAAATCATTTGTTTATGTGTTTGTTGTCTGCGTTGCATATATTTTTGTTGGTACGAATGTTTGTATATTCATTTAAAATCCTTGTGGCAAAACAGAAAATGTAGGATTACAGCTCATTCAAGCATCTTTATCTGTGTGTGTGTGTGTGTGTGTCTATCTATATGTACTTGTGTTCTTGTGCATGCACTTGCATAAAGTTAAGAGCTTCTTTTCTCCTCCCTTCGCTTTAACCAACAAAAGGAAATTGCATTAGGCTTAAGTAAGTAAAGCTTTCGCAGTTACTGTGTTTGCGGCTGTTTTATATATAAAAACCTGAACGACTGCTAAACCAGTATGTGTCGTTGTTTATATGAACACCTCTACAAAAAAAATTTGCGTTGCACTATTTGAAAAACAACCAAAAAAAAAAAAAAAAAAAATTAGCATAAAAATACTTAAACTATATCAATAATATTGGATATCGAAAGCAGTATTTGTTAACTGTGCGTTACTCTTTCCTTCTTCTTCCTCTCTTCTCTCTTCTCTTCCCATTTTATTTCTCGTATGCATTCGCATAATTCGAAAATCGAAAAGGAATACAAAGGTTTCAAGTACTTGCTGCTGCCTTTTATGAAGTGTAAATAGACTTTTTCTCCAGCCACAATAGTGACGTTTCAAAGTCCATTAAACTGAGGACCATGACAACATTGAGAATACACTTAATGCCAGCTTCATACACACATTTGCCAAATGAACATAATCGAAAATCAGAATGTTGTTGTTGTACGTACGTACATACACTCAATTCTTCTTTCCCCATAATCATAAAAAGCAGACATAAGCAAGCAGCACATACACTCAATCGCAATTGTCGGCCACATATACGTATATGTTGTATATCTGCACACTTACATATATATATTTATATATATATTGGTATGTTGGTATCGGCTCATGGCACTTTGGTGAGAAATTCAGATTTCTAACCAATATATCTGCATTGGTAACGATTTTCTTGCTGTTTGCATTTGTATGCGTTTTACACAACACAAGCAACACAAGCAACACAAGCAACACAAGCATTATCTTGATTTGCATGTGAAATCTAAAAACAAAAGGTAAAAAAACTACATATGGTCTTAAGTCGAATTCTAGGCACCCAACATCTAGGGATTAGGGAAATAGTTTTCCAAACTATTCCAAACACTTGCATGACACAACTCTATAAATAAGTGGATTACTGCATGGCCAAGTATTGTAGTTAAAAAGCGCGATATGTACGGGTTCAGTTGTCAGTCCGGTAGACCACACGTCCATTACAGATGTCTCTATATTTCTAACGTCTGCACCTGTTTTGATTGCTTAAGCGGACAAAGCGCGCAGACTTATCGCGTGAATAGGGAAAGTTGTCCGGCGGCCCTCAGCTTGCAAGGCAATCCTGCAAGTGAGAGGACCTATTCCAAGCCTGAGTTACCAGATATGAAAATTTGGGCGTGGTCCAAACATTTACTTTTGTATTCCAATTAGTATGTGCCCGTAACTATATAGTGTGAGCGCTCCGTACACGCTGCACTTTCACCGATCGGGCACACATCTCCCCGCGGCCGCGGCCTCTGTCTGTATCTCTTTCTACTTCGGCTTTTCACCGCTTTTTTTTTGACTACCACCGTGCTGCATGGGGCGTGACCTGAGCGATCGGTCATATATGTATAGATGTGTATATGTCTATATAACAAAAAAAAAAATCTATATATGTATGTACGAAATGAGATGGTTTATGGCTGGATAAGGGCGTAGTATGTTAATTAGGTCACTAAGCATATACACTTTTCAGAGAGAGCATCATCAGAATCAAACTTGTTCAACGATGTTCGCTTATCCCGGCCGTGACCATTCATGTATGAAATCTCTCTTCCCACTCTGCCCACTTTCTTCACTCTTCTCAGATATCAAGACGAAAACGTATTTGCGATTCGCCGATAAGCGCAAAATAATTGAAAGAATAAACTAAAGAATGAAAGACATACTGAACACCTCAGGATGTTATTCGAATAAAACACGAAAAATAAAATTCACTTACTATTAAGACCGCATTCAGACTTCCTTGCGATCTTGCAAAAATGATCGAAATTCGGCGACCGTTATGAGAAGAAGTACTAGAAGAAGGAAGTACTCCTTCATTCCTGAGCTGTCGAAACATGAGACAGTCAGCTCTTATATAATAACATTTCATTCAGATAAGTTGTTCAGAAAGTGGGAACTTGCTGCTAACAGGAATAGTCTCTGTTAAGTATCTTACATGTAATGTACAGGCTGAAGGCTGGAGTTTTATTTATAGTTGAAGAGAAAAGAAATTCATTTAGAAATCTCTTGTAAATTTTCAGATGAAAGATAAGCCTTGCAAAAGATGTACGATTTAATGCACTTCAAGCGATACTTATACCCGATCTCTCTATATGTCGTCAAGACTAGAAAGCGTTATGAAGGTTAGAAAATTGAATTTTGTAAAATTTATTTATTAAACCGACTCTTCGGTTCGCAAAAACTACGAGTACTTTAATAATAATTTTATTTTCCTAAAAAAAAATTATTCTCATATCAAGGGAGAGCTTATTACATAAAAACTATTTAAGACATAATATCACCTTATGATCGTTTCCTTGGCTTGAACAGACGCAAGTGTAACAAAAAAAAAAAAAAAAAAAACAAAAAAAAAAAAAAAACAAAAAAGTAACAAAAAAAAAAAAAAAAAAAGTGCAAAGAAAGCCCACTTCCCGAATACAGTCTTAGGGGCTCTATAGATAGAGATATTGTGAGAAAGTGAAGTGAAGGCAACTTAGCAAGCAACTTAATAGCAATAGAAGGTGAGAAAAAATTTGAAACTAAAATGCAACAAAAAAATCAATTGTTTGTCGCAACCATCACCGATTGGAGATAAAACAAAAGTTTCTTCAAAATTGAAACTTGGAGCGTGTTTTCCGAGAATCAAGCTTCTCGAGCTTACCTTAGCTCATTTTATCTGCAGCTATAAAATAAGAATCCCAAGTCAGTCCCGTGAGACTGGGTGCTTGCTCATTACATTGTGAGTTGGATTTAGAAAAACTTTTTGATTTATTGTTCCAGAGAGATTAAGTAAAAAGAATGCAGGAAAAAAAAACAAAAAACCTAACAAGCTTCATATTGTGCATTAAAAAAGTCAATTGAAATATTATAAGTTTTTCAGACTTGCACGTTCACTCATGACAGAATCTGCTTCTTTTTTGTTTTTTTTTTTTTTTTTGAAAATAAACTCAGGATAACATAATCTGTTGGTCGATTTAAAAGCTTAAACTGATTAAGAATATAATGAAAAATGTATGTATATATAGCAGTGTCCAGTGTATTCTTTTTTCGCCGTATCTTACGCACGGAATAACTTAGTTAGTATACTCGTCTGTGTTGGTTATGAAAACATTATTTACCATTTGTCTGACTACTTGACCGTAGTTTTGTAAGCGTAAGCTAAGTCTGTCGGCCAACTGCAGTAAATGTTGCGTAGTGTTTACAGTTAAATGCGATAATGACGCCATAGATTTGTAGTCATTAGCGCAATATGCACTTTCGCACACAAGCACAATTGTGATAAACGCCAAAAAAAAAAAAACGGTGATAAAATCGAACTATGGTATGGATCTCTCTTTGACTCTCTCCACCCACCACGCATATATATGTATATATATATATATAACTATATATGTGTATGTAAACTTTTATGGATGTGTGTGTGTGTGTGTGTGTGTGTGTGTGAATATATTTGTGCAAATGTGTTTGTTTATAAATTTATACAAACCTTTCGCTTCGCTTCACTGAAAATCTGTTGCTATTTTAGAAAATTTATTGAGAAATTATCATTTCAGGCGTATAGATAGACGTACATACGTACGTACGTATGTATGTAAATCATAGTTATTAGAATGCAAAATGTATTGAATATATTCAGAAGTTAAATAATTTTAATTCATTTATTCGAATGAGAGCACAGTAACTAGCATCAGTGTGATGAAATTTTACTATTTTAAGAAGTTTATCCTTCGTTCCCGACTTATTTCGAGTCATGTGTGTGATTTAAAAGTCTTAACACGTGATATAGCGAAATAAAATATTCGATTACTGACAGCTTTAATCATAATAATTGACACATACCCACATAATTATACATACACATCTGTGCATATTTCAAACGGTTAATTTTACGCGAACATTAACATGTTCGAGCATGCGGCGACATCATTGCATAGAAATTCGCAATAAATTTACATGCGAAATGATGTACATTTGACTAAGATTTTACCCAAAAATTATCAGGAAACTGAAAATCGTTTGTTAAATAAGCTACGCATGCATACGTATACGTTCCCGCTAATGGGGAAACGAACGTGCCAAATATTAACGTAACGACAATGACAACTACAATAATAATAACAATAACAATAATAATAATAATAATAATAATAATAATAATAATAATAACAACAACAATCGCAATAGCAATAGCAATAGCAATAGCAACAGTAACAGTAACAGTAACAGGAACAACGTTAACTTGAACTGACACATTTTCGGTGTGTAGGTGTTTCGTAATATACTACGTGCTATCTACACAGCGGCGACAATGGCAGCGGTTGCCATTTGAAATAACAGCAACTAACAACGCGACTATATTAATTTATATGTACGGGTATCTGTCGGGTATATAAGTAAGTTAAGAAATTTGAAATAACTTTTCGTCGTATGAATTGAGTTTTATATACTACTACGTATATACCGATCATTCTAATAAACGCATTGTGGTCCTTGCATGTTGTCTATCAGTGCTTGCTTACATTAACGTAACCGTAGAAGAAGAAGGCCACAAATGACATAAAACCAACATAGAGAATATTCAGGCGGTCGCATCGTATATACTAACAGTCTAGCTAAACTATGTTAAATTGCTTTCAACACTTCGTGAGGACTTGTTCGTCTTATCTTCTTTCTTGTCCTCTATGTGGATATATTGTTAATAACTGCGTGCGTATATACATCTCATATACATATACATATACATATACATATACATTGCATGTAACACAAATCCTTACTTTTTACCTTCCCATGTAATGCAAGGTTTTTCATAAGATTATCCATATATATATATATATAGTTATATAGTAATGCCTTTAGACATTTTTGTCCTTGTAAGCGTACTCCCTTATAACACAAATTAAGATGAATCTCTAATAAATTACTAAACACTGAGTTGACAGTTTACCTCAAGTTAAATAAACTCATGTCATACGGCACATATCCCCTTTTAGCTAACTTGGTCTTCTTTCAGAGATAATGCATACACGTATATATCTATATATATCTATATATATATATATATATATATATATGTTGTTGTTATCATTGTAATTTTCTTGCCATTCAAGCAGGGTCTCATTTGTAGCCATATTGTTTGTGGCTACAATTTCGTTCTAAATTATTTTACTAGTTAATACACACAAACGCGTACACACGAATGCTTCTGAATATATGTCAAAAACAAGAAAAATATTTATATTCGGTTGCAGACGAATTCTTTTAATACCTACCATTAGTCATTCACCCGATTAAGCCTATCTATATATATATATATATATATATATATATATATATATATATTCTACATTGGTAATCATATTTTTATCAGATTTGCCTGTGCAAGCATTCATAGAAAAACAAAAAAAAAAAAAAAAGGCAGTGTTACGTGAACGTATACGCTACAGGTACAAAGGGCTTTCTATTTTTTTTTTTTTTGGATAATCTGAACCCTTAATTCCTTCGTTCGATTTGTTCGAATTTCGAACTTGATAGAAGGATTTTATTGAATAAAATTTGATGACTTAATCTAAAGTTTCGAAATAATATTTTTCATAGTTATAAAAAAAAGCAACAAATTTTAATAATAATAGATTTTGCTATTAGATCATCAACCCAAAGTGGCGCGAGTAATAGATAAATATTTGCATAAAGTTTGGTCTCCTAGGGAATGCATTGAATTGTAATCCCAGCAGGACGGACGGACGGACGGACGGCGGACAGAGAAAATGAAATATTAATTCTTCTACTTATACTGCACTTATAATGCATTTGTCTAAGCCTTGTAAACATATATCAAATTTTTATTTCATTTGTCTGCAATGTTTGTTATCCCCATTTGGGAGCACAAAAATCTGCGTTCCGAGATCCTATTAATTTGAAATCTAGCCTTGCTGCCATTATTAAATTCCAAAATCGCAAAAGTTTATATGGAATGGATAGCTGAACCTATGCGCTTGTCTGTCGACAGATCCAACCTCAATATAAGACAATCGGCGCAAAAAAAAAAACAAAAAAAAAAAATACTAAAGCGTTCGATCCATAAATGGTGAACTGAAACACTTCTCTTTCGTATATTCACATCAGGTGATGTGTACTGAAGTTCACTTCAACTCAAAAATGGATTTCTTGCTTGTCTGTGTGTGTGTGTGTGCATGTGTATGTTACCATACATTTAATATTTAATACCTACTCGTACATATGCGGGATTTACCTACTTTTTCTTTTTTTTTTTCGTTTTATGCTCCTCTATACATCCATGCGCTTAAAAATGTAGAATCTAATCTTTTGTACTGTATTGCTCTGTGCATTATAACGTGTCTAAATTATCCATTGAAGTGTCATTAATTTTTGTGTTTAAGGTTATTTGATACGTATGCATTCCCTGGGTGAAAATTTTACATAAATAACTTTCTAAATGGTTTGCAGAATGCAGTATTTTGCGTAAATTGAGATATAGCGAAGAAGGGAGAGACAGAAATAGAGATAGATAGATAGATAGATAGATAGATAGAGAGGTAAAGATTGCTCCGGACAGAGTGCTTATATATTTATAACGGGAGAAAAAGGAAAAAGAACAGTGGAAGGAGGTAACAACGATATCTGCACATTAATAAGAAACATTCCAACAGAACACGGGATATGGGAGTGGCGACTATGGCGATGGGAAAATGATTCGAAAGGAAGCTGGACCTACATCTTAATTTCAGATGCTGAACAGTTTGTGAGATATGTTTGGCGATAACACGGAGAAAGTAATTGGAAACTTCACCAATTATCTCTGCGGTTTGTGAGCCTGCGAGCAGATAACACGACTTTGCGACTTTGGCATAACGGAGCGCGCTGTTTTCTATCTATGTCTGGCAATTACACCATGTACCCTACTGGCGACCCTGCTAAGGGTTATGGAAAGTTTGGAAAAACGTTTGCACGCCATACTTCGGAGTAAAGCTCCAGGAAGTCGAAATCGGAATCCATGATCTTATGCGAGGATGGATGAGATAGAATGATCCCAAGGACCCAAACGTTGGCAGTGTGCCATCATCCATTAAAAAAAAAAAAAAATAGGTGGAAGTAGACCGATAGATAGATAAACAGATAGATGGTTAAATAGAAAGAGCAGAGAGGGACCGAATGCAGAAAAAGATTAATTAAGTTTTCCTTTCTGCTGAGGGTGTCGTTCAAGGGTCGCTTTCACTAAAAGTTAAAATTTGTTTAAGTTTCATTTGCCAGCAAATATCCTTTCCTTACATTCAACGGGACTGTAACTTCAAGTTCAAGTTAAGTTAAAGTAAAATATTTTTCCACCGGCATGTGATTAAAAAAATCGATTAAGAAATTCATGCACAATAGGTAACAAAGTGACTCAAAATAAGTAAAAATTTTGTCATCTGACAAAGTCCTAAAAAAAGCGAATAATTTAACCTTCAGTTAAAAATTGTAGTTAAAAAATCTATTTACCGGCACGTTGTGGGTTAAATTAATATTAAATTATTAGGTGTTTGCATATATTTTGATCATTTTTTCTCTTGAAAAAGGTATTTATTGACAAAAATTGGCGCAGCATATGTTAATAAAAATATTTTCAATAGTTTTCTACAACTCTTGCCCATTTTTCGGGTAACATGAAGACGCCTTGGCGAAAGAACGATATTGGTTTGGCAGCGATCCAATCATTGACTTATTGTCGGACTTCTGCAGCGTTTTGGAACCGCGTGCCAATCAAGCTGCATCTGCGGTCTGAACAAGTAGTGATCCGAAGACGCTGTGTCTGGCGAATACGTCGATTGCGACTGAACTTCCCATTCAAGCTGCGACGGTCTATCGTTGCCAGCTCTTATAACGAGTGGCTGGCCGTTGTCGTGCAACAGGATGACTATACGGCTATTTATCGCCATTCACAATACGTCATAGAAAACTTTTTTTTTCCTGACTGGCAAGGAAGGAAACCCAGATGTTGAAACGGTTGGTGAGTTCACGATTGATGAACTGCTAAGCCGGTTGAAGGTTTTTTGAGAGTTGGAGGTGGGCTTTCGTGCAATAAGTCGTGCAATTTATTGTCTTCGAACTTTTACAGTTTTCCAAGACGTTTTTTGTCATTGACATCAAACTCACTAGTTTTAAATCGCTGACACCGAAACCGAAACCGAAACCGACAATTTAGATATGACGGAGCGGCATCACCCTAAGCTGGTAAAAGTGTCCGATGGGCTTCGGCAGCAGATTTCTTCACATCAAACAACAAAAGTAATGATGACGGAAATGCAATTTTGAGTGTTTCATGGTTAGCCTCTGTATACACTCAATAAGTCAGTCATACTAGAGGCAGAACTATTATTTTATATAAGAAAAGATTAAGTTAATGGAATTTAACCGTTACGTACATTGATAGTTCGCATTACTTTATCATTCTCACCAATGGACATGAAAATTAAATCACCATAAACATAAAAAATTAAATATTAAAACATTTGGTGTTGATGTGGTCTTTGTTGCACATTCCGATAAAAGTGATAGAGAAGAGTGACGGTCGTAGCGCAAATAACGTGGAAATAATAAACTGCGGACGAACATAGCAATTATCGAGTATTGGGCAACAAGAAAGAAAGAGGAAACCGCTCCGAGAAATTCCTCCCAAGGTGAGCGTATGCATTTTTAGTGAATGTGCCTTTAATTATCCTATTGTATGAATCACGAAAATGTTGGTTGTGTTTGTACATATGTACAACAATTCCGGGTATAATGATGTTTCTGTCAAATTTGAAGTCGCTAGTTTCAGTTTTGCAGCGAGGAGAATGTGTACAACAAACATTACACAGACGAACAGAAATAAACAGATGGACCGGACAGACGGACATGCGTAAATCGATCCAGAATTTGATGCTTATCAAGAGTGTATATAGCTCGTGGGATCTCTGAATCTTCCTTCTGGACAAAATGCGTATACCACTCACCGTTCGGTGGCGGGTATGAGAAGAAAAAAAAGTGTGTCATTGATTAAAACCCTACATAACCCTACAAAACAAACAACTACAATATGCATTACTTCAGTTTTACTAAATTCTATTTACATAACCAATTAATGTCATGCATTCGAAAGCATTAGAAGATAGGATTAAACAATTTTTAACTGATTTATCAAAGGCAAGAATAGAAGGAAAAAGAGAGCAAGTAAAAAAATGATATTCGGTCGTGATCGAATCTTTTATACCCGGCACCGTTATCCTCAAAACGATAAAACAAGTAAAAGAAGTAAATTTTCATCCCCTATATAACTAGGAGTGGCATCGCTAATTTTTTTCTTTTTCCATACTAAGACTTTGCGTTAGGCGTGTGGGCTTTGTAGGCGTGTCCTTGAAAAGTTTTCGTCACTTCCAAATCTTCTTGCAACTTTCTAGGAGATATCTCCATTTCCCCAAAGGAGAAAATGTACAGATACTACATAGTTGTGCAGACGGACAGATAGACAGACGGACATATTTAGACGGATCCCAAATTTGAAACTGGCCAAGAATGGAGCTTCTTTCTGCGCCTTGCAAGTTTATTGAAACAAAACATAAAATGTCGATACACTATAATGGTGGGTAGATGCGGGCAAGTTTTTCTATTTGTGTACCGGTGCTACAACATCGCCCATAGAATATGCTTTCATGTTTTTGTACATTTATTTCGTATAGTTTACGAGTAATGAGCCAAAAAACCAATTTTTTACTCCTTTTGAAAAACAGAGATGTTCTCAGTGTACGTATTGGTATTGTGAGCGTGCCCTTCGACCGAAAAAGGCCATGCGTGCAGGAACTTTCAATCAACTTTCTGTTAAATTTGAATTCGATGGCTTCTATTTTGGGGCGAAGGAGGAGAATGTTGAGGAAAACTTTATGCAGCTGGACGGATGGACATGCTTAAATCGATCCAGAATATGATGCTGATGAAGAATATATACACTTTGTGGGATCTCTGCAGCTTCCTTCTGAACGTTGCAAACGTGTTGACAAAATGAATATACCTCTCATCCTACGGTGATGGGTAGAAGAAGCAAAAGTTTCTCTTAACTTTTACTTGGTAAATAAAAATATCCTGAGTTTACTGTTCAAAATAAAGCGATTACCATTCTCACCCGACTGCAGTAATACAATGGAAAGATGACATAAGCTTTCACACACAAACCCATTTTGACAAAATGTAAAAACCTTAATGAATTGCTAAATGGGGTAAAAGAAAATCCATCCATTGTAAGTTTGATGAGGAATTACATGTAATGTTATATTAGAAGCTGATCTAAGGGTAGACTTGAGGTAGATGAAGTAAAAGCAAAATAGTGAAAACAGAGTTTGAGAGGTTAAAGTTGAAAATTTAAAAATGATAAAAAGGGAAGAGAACGTTTTGTTATCTATTAAGCAGTAACTCAGTCTCCTTGAAAATGTGCGCAAGAAAATTTTTCTTACAAAGAACAAGTGTAAGAAGCGTATGTTGAACTTTCATTGAAGCTAAATGAATATAAAAAAATTTAGTAAGAAATTGAAAAGCAAATCAATTTACAAACATTTTTGAAAATATTCGATAAAGTGTTAGAGGTCATGTGCGCCTTATGTAGGACCTTAATGCATACTAAAAAAAAAGGGTAATAAGAAAATGATATCTTAGTGGCACAAGGAAACACAATATGGATTTTAATCGATATTCTTTTGAGAAAGCGTGCAACTACCTATAGACGAATGCTTGGACGGGATTAGTTACAAGACTACACTTTCATCTTCCATCACGAAGCCTTTGCAACTCGATAAGTGCCATTTAGGAAATGTGGTACATGATGGACGTCGTACACTATAGCATGGGGAGAACCTGTCGTCTGACAAGTCTTGTCTTTTAAATGCCTTAACTTTGTTTAATGATCGATACTGTAAGGAACCGGTTCGCCTCCTTACTAAGTATTACTATGTTTCCCTACATATAAACACACATACATACACACATATATATAATCAACATTCAAGAGAATACCATTAAACTGTAGCAGGCACATTACATTGAATAATATAAACAAAAAAAAGGATATAAAATAATAATAATTAAACAGAAAATACATCGGCTACCTAACCAAGGGTCACTATATTATTGTAATCACTTCAATATATCCCATAACCGTAAATAGGTAAAGCTAGTTAAGTATACACTAAACTGCATGAAATATACCTAACGGTTAACATAGAATAAGTAGAACGTAAACACGCATAGAAATAAGCACAGCGAGCAGGTAGATAACATAAGCATGCCTAAGCATAACATGTAGTTATAAAGGCAAACAAATAGGTTCGATCAGACAAGAGTGATCGAACCCACACCAACACATATAAAAATAGCCATATAAGAATAACATTGTATAACGGGATAGTTTGGTGGGCAGCACTATAAAAGAGCGTGTCGCAGTACGCTCAATCCTTTATTGTGTCATAGCCGCCGTCAAGGTAAGTAAAGCACCGACTAACTATAAACTCATTTTGACTACTAGGGTTTTTTTTTTACTTTACGGATAGGGGATGTGCTGGTTCAGCTTAATCGCCATCCCTGAAGGACGAAAGTGACGACTGACTCTACGGATAGGGGATGTGCTGGTTCAGCTTAATCGCCATCCCTGAAGGACGAAAAGGACGACTGACTCTACGGATAGGGGATATGCTGGTTCAGCTTAATCGCCATCCCTGAAGGACTGGTGAACACTTTTTTTTACAAAGACCAGTTAGGAAGGGACCCGCGGCTGCTATGACACACGTGAAACAATTCGTCTCAATGTAGTAACCCGCGAATACGGAATTAAAAACGTGCACATGCGTGCAAACAGAATCAAACAACGGGAAAAGTCGAGGCCACCAAGCTGGTTGTTTTCATCCCAACGCTCTGAAAGCGCGTCGGTAATCTCTACAAAATAAATAAGTAAATTAAAATTAAAACCAAACCCGAAGGTCCAAAACATCTTTTATAAATTGTCTTGGAAACGGACTCTGGATTGGCTGAGATCTACCCTGCCCAAGAAAGTACCGTTACAATACTTAAATATCCAGTGCAATCGTGACGGCACATTACTTGATTTTTTTGTCAGAATACTAACCGATCGTTCTATAACAATATCTAGTCTATCGCGATTCAAATCTTCTCATATCGAACAACACTTTTGACGCTATAAGATTTTTCAATCAAAAAAACTAAATTAATTTTGCTTTTGGAAAAAAGCGATCGATGGAGGGCAAGTATACAAGAGCACGAGTAGCGTAACATTTACATTTTATGTAGAATTTAAAGGAGAAAAATATCATTCATTTATTCATTCATTCATTCATTCGTTCATTCATTCATTTATTCAATTCGTAGTGAAAGTGTGCCTTTGAATAGGAGCGAATAAGCAAATAAAGCAAAAATAAACACAAAATACATTATTAATCGGGAGCATTAGTTTTCAATTCCGAAATTTGTCTCTTATCGGCATCGCTCCTGTTTCCTATAATTGTTTTGCATAAATCTCTCAAATTAGAAAAATTCATTTAAATTTGCATTATTTTATATGCGATTTTATTGTTGCTGTTGTCGTTGCTGCTGCTGCTGCTGCTTCTGCTACTGCTTCTGCTAGTGCTTGTGCTGTTTCTCTTTCTGTTTCTGTCTCTGTTTCTATTCTGTTCTGTTGTGTTGTGTTCTGTTTATTTTATGACTACGAATTGCGTGTTTGTTAACATGCATGCACACGCATAAATCTCAGTTAATTAAAACACATTTGTTGGCCTACAAATTTTTAGTTTAATTAGTTGGACTCCGTCAGTTGGCGAGCCAAATATATATATGAATGAAAATCCGCTTATTTAATGCAATAATTACGCCATGTTACGGACACATGTGCATACGCATATCAGTTATCGTTGTCCTGCAATATAAGTACAATCGCATGTTTTATTATGTACTGTTATGTTGTTGTTGTTGTTGTTGTTGTTGTTGTTGTTGTTGTTGTTGTTATACAATAATAAATATCATAAAACCAACAACAATAACATTATGTGTCGAATAATTTTAATGCCATCGATATATATATTTATATACATATATATATGAGTATATGTGTGTATATGTACGGTGTAATAATTTGATATTTCGAAAGGCAGACATCTGCTTATGCATACAATTATTACGCTATCTTAATATTTAAAAGGCTGAGGTGAAATAAATCAAATTAACACGAAATACGCATTTACACGAGCGCATATAAACAAGACAATAACTTTCCTCGCTATTTTATTGTCTTCACATTCATTCATATCCATTCAATATTTCATCTTCTGTTGCATAAATTATATAACGAAAGAAGCAAAAGAACACAAGAAACTTTCTCTTTTCCTCCTTTAAAAAAAAAAAAAAATTCCCCCTTTTACAAACAATCGATGATAATATTAAAAGTTTGCCTCATGTTTTCTTTGGATAGTTATTAAGAAAAGATATTCGCGATCATCTCTCGTCATTAGACAATTTATTTATAAACTTAAAACAAACGAAAATACTATAGTCGGCCACACTCGATCCTTAAATGCCCGACTCAGTCCCATGTCCTATATGGAAAGTGATCGAAAAATATGGAACAGTTTTCGTCCTTGGGGCAAAATATATCGCATAAATTGCCACCTTTAGATTGAAGACAAAGACACACGGACAGACGTTAAACGAGATCGATTTAAAGCATGATTCAGAACACGATCCTGAATCTATCTCATCGGTATAATAAAAAGTGTGTCCATTTCAACTTTTTCTGGATATTATGTACATCAACAACAGCAAACTTGTAGGGTGTAGGACGTAATTATGTCATCCTTGCAAAAGTTTAAAAGAAATATCAGATGCGTTTAAACGGCAACGCGAGACAACAGAGGCTTGTGAGATAAATACGCAAACGTACGTTTCCTTTGAACTGATGATTTCAAATTAGTGATTAGATGTTTTCAAAGAAAGCAAGTCCCAAGCAGGGCCTTGAAGAGGAGAAGAAAAGATCGGGTAGGCATGAAGTGAAATTTGAAAATCGTAATCCATAGACAGCAAAAAGAGTTAAAGCCATCCTCAGTCACCAACAAAGACATTTTTTTATTAATAAAAAATCTTTCGATTAATTTCTCGGAAAAATCCGTTTTCAAAAATCATGTTTCCAAAAAAATGCTGACATGTACTGTAAGCTTTCATTTCATTTATTTTGTTTAGCGTGCAGTTCTAGCATTATAAAAATGCCTTTTCGTATTCAAAAATCGTTTTTAATTTTATTTCTTCGAAAGTTTTTTGCACGAAAATGCTTCCCTTGTTGCGTGGATCGGGACGGAGACGGGAGGGATCACACGTTTTACACTTTAAATGTTGCGAAATGAAAGAACGACGAGAAAATTTATAATTCCATAGTCGAATCCATCAGGAGCTCCAAAATCACATGCTTCGGATCACACGCTCCCAACCTTCTTCTATCTGCTGAAAGGTCACCTTGATGAAGCTATACTAAGGTTGATTCCTTTCGACAGACATCCGTGAGAAATCAACAGAGACAACATTAGGCTGAAATTTCCAGGCAGACATTCATTCCATACAGGTATTCATATCATAAAGCTTGGAAAGAGTTTGAGATTCTTAAAAAAAAAAAAAAAAAAAATGGGTTCTCATATACATTTCTGAAAGCTTCCAAGTATCTATTAAATTAATAATAAAAAAAACATTTTTTTTCTTTTTTTTGAAAAATTTATAGGGGTTTTGCGCTGTCTCAACAATTTTTATGTAACTTATGTCGTATATAACAAAGGAAAGGAAGGTCTATGCTTTACCTTTAAAGACTTGCAAAAAATACAGTTACGTGGAGCATGCAACTTAGTGGAAGAAAAAGCATCCGGTATTCGCCGCTACGAGCTCTTATCTTCACCTATGTCCCGCAGAAATTTTCGGATGAGTCGAGATGATGTGTTCGAAAAGCAGAATTGCAATACTCAGCGCGGATCATTTATTCCTTTAGATAGTTTCATAAGCTGCGGTAAGCTTGAGCAATAGCTAGCAAAAGCTCTATTCCGCTTCTATTTTTTTTACAGGGAATTTTCATTAAAAGCCTGATATTAACAGCGTTGGAAACTAGTCGAGGCAAAAGAAACGGGACTTGTGTTGTCCTTGAAAACTTTAATTATTTCTCGAACGATGGCGTACGTCTTTATGTTTCATACGGTATACGAAATATGTTTCAATAATTTTTCGAATCTCTTTTGCATTTTCACGTTTATTATGCACATCAGAAGTCACGCATTTCTGATGCGTATCGAGCTGTCTATATCTTTAGTGCTGTTCCATTTATATTTATAATGCGTGCAATGATAATGTTTTATAGAAAAAAATAAAAAATAAATAAATAAATAAATAAAAGTAAAAAAAAAAAAAAAAGAATTTCTATATCAATTTTCAAAAATTGCATAACCTAAGCACTGAAAATGTTTTCCATATACAAACATAACTTAGTTAGATGGAATGTACGACGTTTTGTGTGTGTGTATGTTGTAAATTGTATTTGTAGTTACAATATTTCAAATGTTATGCGGAGAACATTTTCTATAGTTTGCTACACGAGCAACAAACAAACAGTAACATGTACAACAGCTAGCTACTCAAGCCAAGTGAGTTTCCGCATCCGCTTAGTTAACGGAAATGTTTGCGGTTGTAAGTATATATACAATATATTGCTAAACCTGCAGTGAACCAACTTAAATACAAACGCTCTCTGGCAAATATATATATATATGTTGCTTGTAACCAATACTATAGGAAAACCTGCAACGACGCATTTAACGTTGCCAAGGAAATGTAACGCAATTAGAATTTATGACTGACTCAATAATGTTAAAACAGGAAATAACATTTACGTAATACTCTTAAGGTAAATTTTTTTTGTTTTTTTGTTTTTTTGAGTCAACAAAGAACGCGCACAAAATCCCGCAAAAGTAACCGTTATTACGATATTCGCAGACTTACGTAATATTAATGAATAACCGGCTTTTCGCTGATTTCATTTATGAAATAAAGAACGTTTGCGAAATTTATATTTTTTTTTTTTTTCCAAACAAAAATAAAAAAGTACAAAAAAAAAAAAAAAAAATGGAGAAAAAGAAGAAGAAGAATGAAGGATAAATCTGTAGGTGCAATAATGTAAAAAAAAGACGGCATTATTTTTTGCTTTCCTCTTTGACAGCACACAAAATGAAATCCCAATGCAATCACAATCAAAGAATCATGAAAACCGCAATTCTCACACACAAACACCTGAAGCAATGAGACGAAGTGAATAGCGAAACGCGCATAAATATCCCCAAATTAAGAAACGACACGAAGCTTTTCAACATAATCAATGCGAGCATTGAGGAAATCATCATAAACATCATGGCTTTTAAACCGAAATTGATAAAGAAGTGAGAGAGAAATCTTTTTCATATGTTTATGTAATTGAGTGTAAATGAAATGAATTGGATTTCCTTGCCTTCTCTTTTTTTTTCTTCTTCAATTCAACTCAAATTCTTGTCATGATTTCGCAGATTTTAAACTCGCAATTTTCCCTCGCTCATGATGCTCGTGAATATATAGCGAATTACGTAATAGCGGCATCACGCAATTTTCGTAAATTTTGATTAATAAAAATCTTATCGTTGCCTGGACCTATAAGCTACTTAAAGTATTACCTACCGATGATCCTTTAAGGAGTTGTTGTTGTGTGTGATATTGATTAACGCACAATTCGAAAAATGTTAGACGAGAGAGAACTAAACAGTTCACTCGAATACACTCATCATCGCAATATGCCGGCAGTAGCGAGGTCCCTCGAAATTATGGCAACTTTTTCACTTTCTTAAGGACAATACATCTTGCAATGCATGTCGTGATATTATGGATATCCGCGCACAGATGTCTCCATAGAGCCCTTGGAAGAGTATAGCAAGAGCAAAGAGCAGTTGGACTGAAAAGTCTCCGATCTCAACCCTATGAAAATGAGAGCCGAGGAGCTTGTTGCGCTTTCGTTTATAAATATTCTAGTTTATGTTTGCTTCGATGTGAGTAAACGCGGAGAGAGTAGCAAGGATTGAGTGTCCGGAAGACAAGCGTACTGTCTGTCTATGCAACGCTCTCAAACCGAAGATCTAGTTTCGAATTTTGGTGCGTGCGGTAGACGCAAAAATTGTACAATAATTTATTGCCAGCGCTACTATAGGGTATTCGATTACCCGAGTAATCGAGTTTGCATAAAACGAATTTATAAAATAGTGGTCGCATAATAAATGTGGCGGACGAATTAAATTAAAACAAACAGGATTTCATTTATTTATTGGATAAAATAATAATAATTCATTGTTGAGAAATAATTATTTTCATTGAATATTCATAAATAGGAAAAAGTAGAGAAAAAAACTTCTTTTTTTTTTTCTTTAATAATATGTAGGAGTTGAACGACAGATGGAGATCTTGCAAAGAATTTAAACATTTTTTATTTTTTTTTAATTTAAAAAAGGCATACAGGTATTATAAAAACATACCATTAAATTGGATTCATTTTACATTTTACTGAAATTTTGTATATTTATTCTCTACGCCACTTGTGGTATAAGGGTAGGGTATATAACGTTTGTGTGGATGTATAGAATATCTAGAAAAACTTGAGAAAGACACACACTTTATTATATTAACCTTCTAACCGTCTCTGTCCGTCTGTCTGGTATACTCGTGTTCAACCACAAGTCGCAGTTTTCGAGATAATTTGATGATATTTTGCACACTGACGGGCTTTCGTTCACAGAAGAACGCTAGTGAAAATTTTTCGGATCGGACTACTTTTTTCGCCACTTCCCATATAAGTAACTATTTCCAAAAATCGTTATATGAATAACTGTAGCGTGTTATGGGATATTGAAGAATAGGTCATGGCCCACTACTTCCATATAATATATTAATGAAATGATTTGTAAATAGAATTTTTTAGACGAATCGTACTGATTGTGTTCCATTGATTCGCTTTTTAATTCGGTGGTTTCGAGGCAGCCGTTCAAGTTAAACTTTGGAGACAATCTGTTTGTGTTCTACTATTCGAACAAGCAAAGGGTAAAACTCTAATACATTGCACGTAATCTATAACGTATTTCATGATAATTGGTTTTGAAAAACTTAAAATTCTAAACGCTTAAGCCCGACAGTTTCGATCCACAAATCGGCATAATATTATTTTAAGGTTCATTTAGGAATCGCGTCATTGAAATTGAATTTTACATAAACTTGAATGAATAAATAAATTAAAGGGCGACCTAATGCTTAAGTGAAAGCAATTTTCAAGGACAACTAATGGATGGCAATGAATTGTTATTCAAAATTTCAGAAGTAAGTCATAACCAGCACAATAGATTATGAAGGAGAAGAATCGGTATCAGGTTGAATAAAATCCCTCATTACAATCCGTCAGGCAGAGCTTGAGAAGACGCAGCACACGGCAGAACTGCAGTCGGAAAACTAAATTTGGCCGCGACCGAAGTTATTATACCCATCACTGTTTAATTCTGGTCAATGTGGACTTTGCATGGCCTCTAAAGCTTCTTCCTGGAGAGTGCTGCAAGTGTTTGGATAAAAGAGCAAAGGTTGACAGTTCCGTAATAACGAGTAGACGTGGCCGATTTTTCCCAATTTTGTGCAGGGGCCCACGGAGTACAAACTGAATCGAACTAAACTCGTCAAAATAAAATAATTAATTATTTATATAAACTTAGTTCCAACAAACTATGCTTGCGTTGTCCTCTAATAGGATCCGTTTACATTATCTTTGTATGGAATATGCTGACACATCCGTTTATATAAAATAAATGCTGAATTCCATGCGCTTGCTACCCGCGCTTCTTAATCCATTATGGTACCGAAAGGCCTTAACTTCAATATTGCGGTTTGTCTGTGAGAGAAGAAGACTCCAAACGCTATTGAGAGCGCGGGTTCGAATCTCAGTTGTACGCTGTAAACTATTTTCAAATTACATAAGACTAACACAAAATTCTCTTCTCATCTCGATGATATAACTGAGAGGAGAACTCAAGTTCAACGTAATCATAATCATTGGCGCGTATTCTTTTTTTTTTTTTTTAAACAAATCCTATAGCAACACGCATCAGGTTGAGTAATTTTTTCAAATTTAATAAAATTATGTTCTCTTCTTCTTTCCTTTGAAAAACTTAAAGAGACTTAATTCAAATATAAATTGCCTTTAGTATGGTCCGGTGGTTAGGTGGACAAATGCCCGTAAGCCCCATGAATTCGATTTCTCGTGAGGCAGATCATCACGAATTGCACTTTACTGCGTATTATCCGTGTGAGCTCCTCCCTTAGGATGAATTGATTGCCGCATTTTTATCAAATTATCCTAAAAATTACGATCTTCGGATTCAGCGCAAAGTTAGGCGAATCGACATCGGGCATACAGACGAAGTCTATCTCAACTTTGCATTGCTGGAGTTGTAAACACACCCACGAACTTACCGGATGAGTGTTAGTATAGAGTGTGAGAAAGTGAAATATCTAGGTTTTCAAGCGTGGTCAAGGTCAGAGCGTGTATTTATAAAATTGATGTCTTTATGCGCTGATGCTAATCTTATCTCTGTGCAATCGGGTAATATCGGGTAAAGGATATCAACATGCATTCCCTGTTGTTTTCGTTATCGGTTCATTTGATTTCTATTTAAAAATGATTTCATACACTTGACCGCTCTGGACCTCTGCAAAGGTTGCATTCTGGAACACAAATTTTTGCCATTTTTCCACATAAACGTGGACTCATGGTGTGGTCATTGAGAGCTCGTGGCTTATTCAAACAGGCCACTGCTTTAACATATAAAGTGTAAGGACCAATGGACTTGGATCGCACATAAGCATTTCTTGAGATTACATGGTCGTTGAAGTTTTCTCGCAAATGGTGCCGCGAGAATGCTTGGCATAGTGTAATCTTCTATTGAAGACGCGTACCGTCGAAGTGCAACTCATCTATTTCATGCCAGAGAGAATTAGTTTTCATGTTCCTTCAGCTTCTCTGGATTGTTTTTATAATAAATTTCTGTATGTTGTAGAACTGTGTATGTATTGTATTCCACAGGCATCAACAAGATCCAAGGAATATATAGAATAAAATGTTATTGAAGTCTTAATCCGAAGTGAGTTTTATTTTTCGTTCGCTTTCGGAATCGAAAAATCGATGACTCGGCATTAATTTTAATGCCAGATTTTTTTAGGTACAAATTCACAGTTATTTGTTTTCAGCCTTGTCAGCTATTCAACGAAGAACATATTTGGCTATCTATACTCATCGGTTATAATTTCCAACTGAACGAATTTTCCAAAAGAACGAAGCGATATATATATATATATATAAATATATATATGGTAGGGGAAAATGTTGGGACTTTGGTCGCGACACCCAACAAACATTTCAAGGAGAAACTATTTCTACAATAATTTATATCAGCCGTTTGAATCGACTTATATTTGGTTGCTTAGAATGCGATGTCGGTGCTGAGAATGTCAAGTCATTTAGAAAATCTATATTAATGTGTTTGTGTATTATGAATATGCAAATATAAGCATTTATGTGCACGAAATTTTCTTCCTTATTGCCATTTACGTTAGTTTGTGCTTAAATTTCATTCTTGCAAACAGAGTGACAAAGTTTATCATCTTTATCCTCTTCTATGTAACGCGGAGAGGTACAAACACTTGCGCACTAAATCCTAGTTTCCGGATATGATCCGAAATGATTTGTTGAGCTGAATCAAGTCGTTCCGCATTTTGTCGAAAAAAGGGTTTTACTGTAAGGCGATCTTGATAGGATCGTCATCGATCCAACAAGGTCTGGCTTATCAGAAATCATTTATTTGAAATTTTTCGACCCATCTTCCGCATCTTCTAACAGAAATTGTACCTTCAATAAATTTCTACACACTTCTTACTTGTTGGACTGGGTACAAAATACAATCGCGTACATAAACTTTATCCGTAGTAGTAGTGGATAGTCTTCATATTAACATGAATCAGTTCAATTCGTTTCAGTTCATTCGTTACGTGAGCCGACATTCAGTGATAATGTGCGAGAGAGACAAAACATGAAATTTATTGTAATTGGAACGGGCAGCACTGTTCGATAGACTTATTGCAATAATATAAAATGAGTAACGACCTCCCGATTCCAACTTGAAATTAGATCGTCTTCATTATCTATTTACCTAATCGCTTAAAAAATCGAATTGGAAACGCATCAAAAGTATCATAAGCAGGTATTCTTTTGTACGTCATTGACCTCGGATTTGTTCAGTTTATACTAAAGAGTTTTAACTCTTTCTGAATAATCTTAATCGTTATCTTATCCTATCCTATCTGAATAGCAATTAAATTGGATTAGAGTTCCGCCCAAAATTATCACAAATCTATATAATATTTATGTGTATGTATGTTTCAAACTTACACAATTGCCTAGACGGTAAGGCTGGCGAAACCTATGCAATTATAATTTCAAATATATACGAAATATAAGCTCAGCGAGATGGATGTGCGAATGTGCTATAAGATCGTTATGGTGTATTGGTGTGAGAGGCAAATTTTACATTTTGGAAGAAAATATCGTACAAAAGTAATAAGAGACGGATAAGTGGCCGGTACTCGAGGATTCTAACCGAACCGTTTAAAGTTTTGATGCGTCTTAATGGATAACGGAATGTCGTCCATTTAAATAATGAAAATCTCATAATTGTACGTGTACGGCCCACAATGTTCACGTTGTTGTTTAGGTAAAGAATCATTTTGCATTAAAGAAATTGAAATCTTTTCATAAACGCAAAAAAAAAAAAAAAACAAAAAAAAAGCATTGACATGAGTATTTTGATATATTTTTAAAAGAGTTTTTGCTAAAATTTATGTTATATTTTCTGTTTTATTTTTCTTCATTTTTTTTTTTTTTCCTTTTTGTATACATTTCTTAAAATGATATCACTTAACATGCCATGCGACTTTTGTAACACTCATATGCATATATAAGCATATGTATGTATGTATGTATGTATGTATGCTTTCTAGCATATGTTTCAAAAAATTACACTAAAATATTATGTAAACATATATACATACACATATGCATATATATATCAGATATATAGTCACAAACGTAAGAGTAGAAAAACCCTCCTTCCCTTCACTTAAGTCATTCTTTATCTACTTATGCGAATTCTAAAAGCAGAGAGAAGGGTAAAGCAAAAAAAGAAGAAAAAAAAAAAAGAAAACCAAAAATAAAATAAAAAATAAAAAGAAAAAAGAAAAAGAAAAAGAAGAAGAAAACGAAATCATAAGTTTTATTTACATTTCATAGCATTAGAGATAAGTTAAGTTTTCCATTCTCCATCTTTTTATGGATATGTATGGGTGCGTTTTTATTATTGTACTTCTGCTGCATTAACATTAAATTTGCATTTTGTTTTTTCTTAAAAACAAAAAAAAAACACACAAAACACAAACGAAAAAAAAAAATATTATTAAAACAGAGAAAAGCAGAGAAGGAAAAGTGTGTACTCTCATCATAGGAGATAAGTGATTTACTCAAGGTAAAGTTATCCTTTACATTGGCAACAAGGTGCTTCACTCGGATTCTTTGTTTTAGTTTCATTTTTATTTCATAGTACTTATAATGTTCTATTGTTTAAATAACCTGATTGAGTTATATCCATGTAACAGTATATCGTAAATTTTCTAACTTTTTCAACTTTCGCTTTTTATTTTCAGCATTTGAGGAAAGTGAGAATTTTTTTTATTTATTTTTCCCTTCTTTTTTTTTCTTTTTGCATTTTCATAATTGTCAGAATTTAAAGTGAGTTCTTAGAACGGTAAGAATAACAATTTGTCTTTCATAAGTTTTAACAAAACTGTCAGATTGATTGTCAGACTGCAATAACAAATAAATTATCAAAAGTACTTTGCATTCAACGTTCAGTCAAAGTCAAGTCTCATAAATGTTGCACTCATTTAAGTCATACATTAACATTTGCCATTAAGGGTAACCTCATCTCTACTATATATACATACATGAATAATATATATTTACCAATATTAAGATGCTCTTAATAAGCATAAGACTAAAATTTAAAATCTAAAAGAAAATTTAAGCATATTTTCATTGTCTTATATTAAAAAGATGCTCTTAATCAAGTATTCATGAAATGGATTACCTTGGATTGTGTGGCATTACAATAAATAATTTTTTTTTTTTTCTTTTTTTTTTTTTTTATAGAGTTCATTATCATCATAATACACGCAGAGTTTTGAAAATATCCCCAAGAAAAGCGAAAAAACTACATATGCCTTAGAGCATCCATTCGTCCATTAGTTTTTAGATGAAAAAAATTTAGTCAAATTTTTCGAATTAATTATTACAACACTATTTTTTATGTTTCCTTATTAGCTTTCTATTGCAATTACGGTTCATACAGTGATGGCGGCACATTTGCCTCATGGTAAACATTAGCTCTTTATGTATTCCCATTGTGACGAAACTCCCGCATGTGATAAAATGCATTTGCATGAAAACTAATCGATTTTCTATGAAACCTAATATCAAAAATGTTAGGCGAGGTATCGAAAAAAGAGCGAGGCGGGAAGTGCGCGAACACAAGAAATTTGCGAAAAGAGGGATATATTTACTACTCCACGTGCCAGAGCCAAGCCGGAAATACTCGGGTTTTGATTTATATATCAAAGCATGACACAAGGATGCAGTTTCGCATTTTTGCACTTTGGTTTTTTCATCTTTAGTGACATTTAGATTTACTGATGTACGAGATAGAGAGGAATTTAAATTCGAGGTATTTACAAGGTCAGCGCGACCGTCTGGTGTCGCTGGATGCCCAATCAAGAAGGAGGCAGGAAAATGGGAATTGTCCGTCCCCCGACTCGGACGATGTTTGAAGTCTTTGCCTCAATCGGAAGACAGATGTTTTCTCGGACTGGCTTGTCCCAAACCCGTCGTCGATTGCCTCAACTTAACAAAGTCACATTCCTGACTACACTGTAACTTAAAGTATCTCAGTCGCTTTTTAAAATACATCGCACACATGTTTTTTCATTCTAAAAATATCGTTTTTATTAACTTCTGTCAATATTCTACAATCTCCGGACAGCAAAAATTCCATGCCATGTCCAAACAATTCTTTGTCATTCCCTTTGCTCGAGAACTTTACGCTGTAGTCGCGTTTATTGGTCATATTAAAGACATAACCTCTTGTGTTATGCTCTAGGTATTGCGAAAGGACAAAGGAAATGTGTACTTCTATAATATATCCGAATCCATAACTCCTCTCAGGTCCGCATATTTCTTCTTCTTTTTTTCTTAATATACTCAAATAGTTAGGAATTGTCCTTTATAGGTGTAACACGATAATGATCGGAAAGAAATGTGGGAAGAAAGTTAGACGGAGCGGCGGCAGCTTAGTGGGTGTCTGCCCAACCGGTAAGTGTTGTGCCCTTTAGCCACTAAGCTCTCAATAGAGCTACAATCAGGTATGGTCTCCAGCATTCAAATTTGAATTCCCGAATAGCAATTTGCGACTCTTATCTGCTCGGTTACGCGATTGCCCCGTTAGGGAACTTTGATGAATCTACACCACCACCTTTTTTTTTTTTGAAAACAATTTCTAATGGGTTTAAATTCTTTTTAAAGATGTTCATCCGATAGTAGATTACACGAGTTAAGCAACCGACATAATTTTAGATTACGCCTTCTTAACACGTGTTGATTCGACAGTGATAGGTCTCTTTAGGGTCATTCGGGAAAAAGCTTAAAATTTCCAAGAAAAAATTCCCTGCAAATAATGAATTTTCTCTCACGTATTCGGGGGGATTCAAAGCATTAATGAGCCAAATAAGCAAAAAAAAAATTTTTCCCGAAAAATTTGCAGTGCTCTCTTGTTTTACGACAAGCCTTAGATACTTACCATCTTAAATTTTTTTTTATTGAACGCCGACGTTTTATTGAGTCAGTTCGAATATATATTTTGAAAATAGATAGCTACGAGATTCCAGGTATATATATATATATATAAAATAAAAAACGAAAGTCGCTTTAAAAAAAAGAAAAAAATGTGGGCGAGGCTTTCTCTTTAAGTTCGCCCTTCAAGCAAGTTTGGCGAGCGCCAGCTCAATCATTCCGATTAGCGCATCGCAACATCGCAAATTACTGATCAACATTGTGTGGTAGCTCTCGCTATCGCTTCGTCTCGTCGCTTGTTAAAACACTTGACCGAAATCAGTGGAAATTTGCAAGTGTCGTGCAAGGCAATGAGTTGCGACAATTATATTATGTCCAGTTCGAAAAGAGGCCGAACCAGTGGTGTTGTCGAGCCGACACGCTCCGGAACGTCGTTCCGGTACTTCCTTTTTGGACAGGAACGCGTTCCGGAACTAAAAATGATTTCTCATAACGAGAATTTATAATAAACATTAGAAGAAAAAAATATAAAATTTTAAAAAAGTAAAAATTTCATACATAAATTTTAATGCAAGCGGACCGTACGTTACTCATCCTCTGGTATAGTTTATTGCCATACCCAAATGGACCTGCGGCTAATGCTAAGCATTTTTATTACACATTTGTTGTGAACTAGAATTTCCCGACGTTGGTTTCCAGCATTGGTAGATGTTTTAAACTTTATTAGTTTATTACTTATTATTATTATTGTTACTCACCGCACAGAGCGGCCGCCTACCCAGAATCGGCCCTGTCCATATAATTATATATACGCGTTCGGGTAAAAAATAAAAAATTAGCACAACACCACTGGGCCGAACTTTATTGCTAAGCATGATTTCGCCATGGAAATCATCATCCATCAGCCATGTATTGAGGTGCTTGATAAAAACAATTCCGACAATTTATAAACAAAAAGTTTATACGATCTCCTGGTTTAATCATTGGCGAAACGTCAAAAGAAACCAAAACAAAGGAACAAAAAAAAAAAACAAAAAAAAACAAAAAAAAACAAAAGCAAATAATGAAAATCTCGATGATGAGATTTAACCCAAGTTTAGGTTCATAAAAAATGCATTGGATTTATAATGAAGTTGTTGTAGATGTTTTTGGTTTTTTTAAAACGTTTTTTTTGTTTTTTTTTTTTTTTATATATATAATCTGGTTTGTATGTAGATTAGGCTAATCAATTATTGAGCAGTTGATTTACTGTTACAGCACTAGGACTGTTTTCGTTTTTTTTTTTTTATTTTTTTTATTTTTTTTATTTTTAGTTTTATTCGTTTTTGTTGTTAGTAAACTTTTACGTTTCCATCATCGATTCAATTGCTTTTTGGAAATAAAGTTTTGAATTTTTGCCTTGTTGTTGAATCGTTTATTGTACATTTTGCTAGAGCTAAGCAGTTTTTTTGCAGCACTTTTTACATTTACAAATCTACCCGAGAAAGCGTTTCCAATAGTTTATCTATTGGATTTGAAAATCCCATAAGTATCCATAAGATAAAAAAAAAACCATTTGCCTATGATTCATAGATCAAACGATCTCTCCGTCTCCGCTCCTTTCTCCAACAAAGCACATTGAAACTCGGCATAATGAAGTCACTCATGGTACATAAGATCAGTTCGAAAAAGGGAACTGGCGAAGAAACGAATTTATTTTGATATTCTTTTTTGTTTTTGTTGCTTTCAATAACCGGATGATTGTTATGAATTCAATCGTTACAAATTAACAAAGTTCTGTTCCTGCCTAAGTGATGGGTGTCCAATGTTCGGTCCGTAGTCAATCTCGCTTCTTGATTATTTAGTTTTTCACGTTAATTCCTATCCCTATGCAAATTATATTTAATTGAATGTTGTTTTTGTTTTATAACTTTTCGGTTTCATAGAACATTTTGCATAAAAACCCGACAAAAACAACAAACACAAAAAATCTATTTATACAAATTTGCAATAACTGCCGAATTAAAGCGAACGCATGGTCATGGCATGAATTTTCCAGCGGATCTTGAGTAACGATCCTTCAGATCTGAAAGATCAGCATACGTAGGAGACCGTAGAAACCGATATACGAACAATATGCATATGCAAGGATGGAAATAAATCACAACCCTAAACGATATCATTTTTTTATCCTATAACTTTTTCTCTTAGCTAAGATTTTGTACTTCTTCCTACTTTTCCAAAACTTGCCAGTATATGAAAAAATGCTTTTATGACATTGCTTTTCTCTTTCATCATAATTATCATGCAACTATAAAACTCTAGGTGGAGGTCACTGCACACAGCTGCAAGCGACTACAACATAAGCATATATATGAAGAATTTGTGGTCAATTTTCATCTGAACATATTCAAGGAATCATTAAAGAATTTCAAAGTCACGATCATTGTTCATTGGCCGAAGAGGTGGAACTAAGAAGCATTAATATAAAAGTGATTCAGATCGAATGATCGAATGATTTTGTAGAGATCGAAATTGTTGATGACCAGGGAACGAGAGCTTTGAAAAAGTATGAACGAAGGAGAGAAGGAGGTCTTTGAGCTCGTAATACGATTGACAATACGTTGAAGCCTATCGAAGTAATGCGACGGGCAAACGGCGAAAGACTCCAGTAGAATAGTCGATGTGAGACATGAAAAGACTATGAGCGACGATAAGGGCGATATTCGCTTATGAAGGTCTTGCAGTCATTATGGAATTTTCAGTCAGAATGGCTGGCTAATCTAATTGGAGTCTGAAAGGAAAATTAAATATATTTTCTAGGACAACTAGGACCGCGTCGAATAACTCTTATAGCTCCCAGGAGATAATTTTGTCTTTCACACGGAACATCTAAAGATGCGCTACGAAATTTTCGAGGCAGACTATGTCAACAATCTTCGAATGTATTTAGTATTAGGTATGAGTAAAATTGATGGACAAACACGATCATCGAAAGTAAAGGAGACTGTAAGTGATAACTGAGCGAATGGTTAAAATTTGATAAACATTATTTTAGGGTCGCGTAACAACGCTATACGAATGCTTATTAATCAAGGGAGCTCACTCTTTACTATACTATATAACAACTGGGATGCGTCGCTTCGCTAGACGCATCAAATTCTAAGCAATTTATATAAAGAGACTCTATATGCTTTGGAGAGCGCCGATCAATGAAAGCATAATAAAATTAAATTTTACTGTTTCTTACAATTTTCCGAATTATAAAATCAGTTCCTTTCATGCTGACCATGCCTACTTTTACGACTATAGTTACGAAGGTCGAAATATCTCTCTAAGCTCATCCAATGTCAAAAATGTGAAAAGCAGAATAGCAGAGAAAAGGAGCCTAACTGACAGCGCATCTCGCGATAATTGGAGAGAGGAAAAATTTCCATCTCATCATCTCATACACATAGCGTATGATGAGTGAAAGATGGCAAAAGTAGCGAATATAAAAGCATACGCACTTACATCTCTTCATATTGGGTTAGCCATTTTGTGATTCCGAAAGTAAACGCTATTACGACATCCTTCTGACTGAGATTTGGATCAAACTTGTTATCACTGTATTGAGGCTACGCTTCGTGTATGTGTGTGTGTGACGGAATTCATATTCGCTTAAATGACTTCGTAAATATGGATTATTGCCCCTTTAGTGTAAAGAGAGCACATGTGACGATCCTAAGGCAGTTTTATGTCTACAAAAATAAACTTTGGGCGTGGTTTGTGGTCTGAAAATGTCATTTTTGAGCAATGCAGTGGCTAACGGTAGAGCAACATTATTATTAATTTTTTTGTGGGGTGACGTGGAATGATTTCCTTTTGGAGCTTATGTACTTCCTCTGTTCCACTCTTTCTTTGAGGTTATGTTGGAGCATTTGCTTACTCCAATAAATTGCGAACGTTCAGTAATCAAGATTATTCGTCTGGCGTATCGGCGATATTAGAATATTTTTATGTGAAAAAGGGCAAGAAATGGTGACGAGAGAAGTCCTTTTACGATAATTATCGTGAAGTGCTCCGTATTCCTTTTATAAGATACTAACGTTTTATATAATACGTAATGTATTTTATGATAAAAGCTATCGGGGCAACGTTGACCGCTCTATAGTATAGTCCGTTTATTAAAATTTTTTTTTTTTTATTTTTCTAATAAAATAACAAAAATTATCCATTGCTTCCGTATAATGGCATAGTTGAACGTGTATGTGCATCTGACACAAATTTACAAAATGAATGAATTGTTCTTCCCAAACATCTTGTTATTCTTCTTCTTACTTACTTTTATTACAAAGTACTAAAAATAATATTTCGTTGCTATGAAAACGCTTACGTTTCATGGAATCTCTTCTCAAACATTTTGACTTACCTGGTCCAAGTCTTCTTGCAAATAATTTTCATAACATAATTGCTCTACTGTGGAGTACTTTTTGGTATAAACGATTAGAAATTTAACCTTTTTGCCATTTAAAGGTTGACTTTTCGTAGGAACAGCTATAAGTGCGATGGTGACAAAAGCTGTCCATACAATTGGAATTTTTTCTATTAATGCGATATGCGATAATCGTATTAGTCAATGGTTTTTGTCGAAAAATTTTAATGTTTGCATATTTTGCATTAAATTTCTTATCTTATATTTTGAAAAGGTGTGACCCTTTATTTGAACACAAAATACATGAACAGATGTTACACAAATAAATAGAAAAACGAAAGTGATGCGGACATGCAAACAGAAAGACAAAAACAGACAGAAAGATGAACAGATGAACAGTGTGACAGAAATGCAGACAAACAGACAGACAGACAGATAGACAGGCAGACGAATCGAGAAAATTAAATTCATAAAGATTCTGAATCGATCTATAGAATATCGTATGCATCCGTCGTAAGCCCTTCTAAGTGCCAGATACATCGGCACAAACTTAACATGCACAACAATAAAGAGCAATACTCGACCCGCGTAGCTCGAAAAAGAAGGGTTCGAGATATATGCGTTTCATGCGGCGAGCTTCAATTTTGATCAGGTCTCGTCTTTACCTAGAATCTGCGCTACTTGTGCAATGCAACTGCCTAGAGAGAGAGAGAGAGAGAGAGAGAGAGGAGGAGGAAGAGAGAGAGAGAGTTCAATTGCTCGTAGACAATCATACGGGGCACTTACAGACCTTGAGCGAATATTAAAAGTCGGTAAATTGATTTGCAAACATGTTTAGTAGATTTATGTCAATCGTTTTTTTCCTTCACACCCAACTCGGATTTTGCTCTCATTTGTCCCCTCAACAGCTCAACTCTCTGTTTTATTTAATCCTTCGTTAGCTTACTGCTATTTATTCGAATGTTAGTTTGCGCCAAAATTTGATTGATTGATTGAGTGATTTATGATTTAAATTTATTCCTATAGAAAAATATTAATTAATTATTCGCATACAAAAAGGATGTGAAAACGAAAAAATTTCAAAAGAATGAAAACAATTGCAATAAAAGGCGCTTAATACGGTTTTATTAAATTACTTTTATTTAATATATATATATATATATATATGTATATATAGCATTTTTCAGATTGATGTTCGTGTTTTAGTATTTTTCTGTTGTTTTCTCTTCTTATTCTTTTTCTTCTTCGTTTTCGTTTTCTGTTTTGTTTAATTTTTGTGTTTTTTTTTTGTTTTTTTTTTTGGTTTTTCATATCAGCGGGAAGGGCTTTCGTGGTGTGTGAGGATTGATATTAATTACGTTTTAATATTAATAATTATTTGTTTATTTTGCTTATGAACTTGTGCGTGTGTGAATACATGTAAGAAAGTTATTTAATTATTTCAATGAACGAGTAAATTAAACAGATTTCATTAATGAATTATCAAATATTTTTTCTCAATACTTTTTAAACAATTGACGTAAAAAAACCGAAAATAAATAAATATATAAAGACACTATTTCTAATAATTGCTGGAGCGCATGTATTAAATTCATTTTGAAATGATTCTCAGCAAAATAATATCACGAACATTTATGCAACCCATTTGCTTAGTCACTAAGAGATTCTCGAATTATTAGCGAACAATTTTCTTATCGTTTACTTTTTCTCAACAAAGAAAAAACAAAAACAAAACAACAAAAAAAAAGGAAAGTTGCTAACATTTATTAAGACAACGTATATAGTGAGGAGAGGAGGTTGACAATAATTTAACAAAAAAAGAAGAAAAAAAAAAGGAAGGAGTCTTGAATATTGTCTCTAATAATGATAATAATAACTATGATAAATAAATGAACAATAATTATAATAACAGTAATGACATGAATAAGAATGCAAATAATAATAATAATAATAATAATAATAATAATAATAATTTTAATAATAATAAGCAATGAAGAAAGTTACAAATATCTGCGATTTCCTCAGCTGAAAGGTACACTGGTGCGAGAAATGACGGAAAAAATTAAATTCGGATTTGGCAAAAGATCAGCTATGAGAGTCAAAACCAAGCTCAACTAAAAATACAAATGTAAAGCAATCAATACTTGGGCTATACCAGTATATATACCTACTCGTTGGGAGTAGTGAAATGGAACGGCGCGCACCTATATCAAGCGAACAGGACAATAAGAACCACTATGCAATGTGCCGTCACACCACCCACGCAGGGCCAAAGCGAATCAACCTACCACGCGAACTTGGCGGTCGAGGGCAAGCCTACCTACCGAGCTTACATTATGCACAAGTCACAAATTTAGGGACATTTTTTAGGTTGCAAAGGGAACGCCCTATCACAGATATGTTGGTGAAATTAGACAAAAATTACACGCCACTAAAGTGCGTGTAAAGAAACAACGTACTGACCCACCAGCAGATGCTATATAATTGGACGCAAAAACAATTACACGGAAACCATGCGAATGAGGTGGGCAAAGATACAATAGACCGGTAGCGGTGCAGCCGTGAGCTGAGGTATTTAGAATGCATAATAATAATAATAATAATAATACTAATGATAATAATTATAATTATAATCACAATAATAATAATAATCATAATAATAACAACAATAATAGTAACAATAATAAAATAATTATATAATGATAAATATAATGATTATTGCCATAAAGTGAAGAGAAGGTACATAAACCGGTGCTGCTCTCTACAGCGAAGTTGAGAATGCGGATTTCTGCCATACTGCCAATGAGTAGAATCGTCGCAGTAATACAATAAATAAATCACGAAAGCATCAAGAGAACATTACAGAAAAGCTGAGATCAACTCCTTTGGTTTAATACATACGGGGATGGGTGAATCCCCAGTCCCGATAGCTGAACGAATGTAGAAATTCAATAATAATTAAAATAATAATAATCACCTTCATAATTATATTAAAACGAACAATGGCAGCAAGGACAATAATAATAAAAATAATAATATTGTTAATTATACTAATAATAACAATAATAATAATAATAACAATAATAATAATAATAATAATAATAACGAAAAATTCTTGGTCGTAAACTAATGCGCATGGATAGCGGAGTGATCCGTAAGAGTATAGCTATCATCGCAAACGATGTTTTATTAAATAACTCGAGCCGATCAACACCCTCTCGCCGCCCATGCATGAATATTGCTGATGAAAACGTATTAAGATTTCTCACATTTTTCAACTCATTAGCGGATTACATTCTGCCAGGTGAACGTCATTTAAAAATTCATATTAACTTAGGAGAGGGAGAAAAAGGCAAACAAATAATTCTCGATTCGATGAACTCAGCATTTCACGGTAAGCAACATGCTTCGTAGGTAGGCTTCGTGAAGCCGGTTGAAGGCGAAAAGCGATGCCTGATTTCACCCTTATTCACCAAAATTCGATTCGATTCGATCGGTCTGATTATACGCTCTATTCAAATAAAATTTAAATGAATTATTTTTTCAAAGTTTTATATAATCATTTCTTCCTATATTTGTAATGTTCGCGTTTTTCTTTCGATTTTAGATTTCATCAAACATTTCTTTCATATTTTAATTTGTCTTAATTTGAACTATTTTTAAAACTTAATTAATAAATAATGTTTTTTTTTTTTTTTCTTTTTTTTTTATTAAAATTCTATTTTAATATTTGGCATTTTGGTTTTTTTTTTTTTAATTATTTTTCCGTTTCTTGTTATCTTCGTTTCTCGTCATTCTTGTTTACAAACATTTCCTAAATTTCTTTTTTCAGTATTTCGTAGAAAACACGTAATGTAAACTTGCTCCGGCTCTGATCTCCGGTATACTTTGAAAATTGACATACCAGTTTTATTAGTGGCATTTACGTCCGTCCGGCACTCTCATCATCAAATATGTCTAAATATTATGCGTTTCTTACTAATTTTTCTGTTGTTTTTTGTTTTGTTGTTTTGTTGTTTTGCTTTTAAATATTTTCTATGCCAAAGACTGAAGAGTTGATTTGAATTTCAAGTTTTTATTTTATTTGTGTTATTAGCCGTTAAGTACAATAACATGTCAGTGAAGTATTGTTTATTGGAAGTAAATTAGCTTTGAATTTTGTTTGTTGTTTTGCTTTTTTTTTTTTTTTTTTTTTTGGTCTGCTTTGTTGTTATAATTCAAGTAGTTTACCAAAATATTGGAAAAAAATTGTGCATTAAATTTCTGTTTATCTCTTTACTGAATATTCTTTTGGTAGTACAGCGTACATGGTTTACCTTCATTTACCCTAAAATCTTTTTAATGTAACTCATCGTCTCCGGCTTGGTTAGCGAACGTCGCCGATTAGGTTTATATGGCTCTTCAGTGGTTACTTTTAGAAAATTACGTGTTGTTTGCGTGACATTGACGTCTACAGGTTGCGTTGAATGTGTCGCAATGCTTGTGTTGGGAGCGACGTTAGTCGTGGTATTGTTGATGGTGGTGGTGCTAGTGGTGGTGCTAGTGGTGGTGGTGCTGGCGGTAGTGGTGGTGGCGGTCGCGGTGGTGGTGGTGGGTTGATGTATGTTTTCTTCTGGTTTTTCGTTTACCTTCGCAATTTCTATGTTAAGAGTTATTGGTTCTTTGTTGTTTGCTGCTGTTGTTGTCATTTTTGTAGGAAATGTTGTGTGTTCCATAGTTTTTACAATTGTTTCCTTTTGTTGTTTATCATTTTCTTTTTGCTTTACTTCTTGCTCCTCTTGTTCCTGTTCTTCTTGTTGCTCTTGCTCTTGTTCTTGTTCCTGTTCTTGTTCTGGTTTTTGTTTTTTATTTTCTTCTTTTCCCTCTACATTTTGTACGGAAATTTCAGTTTGTATGTTTTGTGTTTCCGCAGCATATATGGCTACTTTTGGCTTTTCTGTTGTCGCTCTATCCGTCATTCCGTGTGCGTGTTCAATTGTTTGTGTGTAACTTATCGTTTTGGTAGTTATTAATGCTTGTTCTTTTTGATCCGGTTTTTGTTTACTGTTTAACGCCAACATTGTTGTTTTTACTCGTTTCTCTTTTGCCATTTCTGGTTTTTTTGTTTCGTCGTCACCGTCGCCGTCTTCTTCTTTTTCTTCTTCTTTCTGCTCTCTTTTTGCCTGCACTTGTTCAATATTTGTAACATTTTCTACAACCAAATCATGCATCTTTTCTGCGGTCAATGCGGATTTAGTTGTCTCTACTTCCATTTTCCTTTCGCTCTTCTTTTGCTGGTCTTGTATAGCAATGACATCTGTAGCCATAGTGTTAGTGTCATCGTTTTGTTGTTCAACAACAGCAACATTTCTGGATATAGTTTGAATTTTCTCTGTAGTCGGATTAATGATGGTTGTCTGTAAAGTTGTATAAAGTTTTGTTTCATCGGTAGTAGCTAAAGGTTGTTTAGTGGTACTGTAATCAATTCTAATACTGTTGCTATTGTTGTTGTTTGGTTTATTTCTATTAGTTTCCTGTTCCGTTACCGCTTTTATGGTACTTTCTTCTATTTCTCTATACTTTTCACTAACAATTAGTTTTGCTGTGTCATCTAAACTTTTTAAAGTTGTGCCTTCCATTTCTATTATTATGCCAGGGCTGGCAGTTTGCTGAACTTTCTCTACAGGTTCCGTATGGTATTCAAGCGTTCGATGCTCGCCATGGCCGACATGTTTGCTGGTTGGCACATAATGAGATTTCACCAACAGCATGGGTGGTATAAAGTGTGAATTGTCTGCTGTTTCTTTCGCATGCGGCAAACGAGGGGGTGACTCGGTAAAAACATTACTATGCGGTTGCTGAGGGTGTATGGGATGACTTATGGTGGCAGCAGCTGCAGCAATAGATGGTATTACAATTGTTGTAGAGTGCATTTGTGTGAAGGGCTTAGGTGTTGTTAAGTTGTTAACGGTAGTGGAACTTTTATCTGTATTAAGATTTATATCTGTTGTGGTAATCAAAGACGCTGTTGCCGCTGTAGTGGTACTACTAGTAGCTGTGTTAGCGGTAGTGGTTGCTGCTGTGCTTCTTGTTGCAATAATTTTCCTCTCGAATTTTAATTTCAAAAGCTTTTCATTTTGCTTTTCATCGTCTTTATGCAATTTTTCTTTCATTAATTCAATGGTATGCAACGTTTGGGCTGTTGGCAAAGTTAACACCTTTTTCGAATGCGGTAAATGCTCCATTATCTCATTGGATACGACATCTTCTAAAATGTGCTCAGCAATTTCCGGTTCCCCACGCTGGGCCGACATGGGCTGATCGCCTAACATCATCTCTTCCATCTTTAGAATTTCCTCCTTTTTCTCATTTTCCAATAGCTGCTGCTTAGTTAGATCTTTCTTCGTGAATTCCGTTAATTTCTTACCCGATTTCTTTACCGGATTCGCTATGGGACCTTGCAATTTATAGAAATTATTAATAGTTTCCATCTGTGATGGTTGCTCGTCTGCCTGCATCAGCTCATCCACATTAAATTGTTCAATTAGTTTTTGAACCGTATTCTGTTCGGTTTGCACCTGATCCGTATAGGGATTTCCATTAATCGAACCATAGTTGCCGTCTATGGGTAATAATTCGATATTGTTGTTCTCGTTATTATCAGTCGGTATACTGTTAATGATTTGCATTGACTTGAAGTGAGAGTTTGTGATATCGTTAATGCGTTGCGCCTCTAAACGTTCGCGTGGGCAAATTAAGCTCTGTAGGGCTTGTTCTCGGTCCTATTTATATAAAATATTTATATGAAATGAAGTTTTTTTTTTTTGTTTTTTTTCTAAATGGAATTAAAATTGTATGCAATTTTTCGGTCGTGTTACCTGTTTGCCTTTACACGCTGTCCGTAGTAGACCTTCCTCTTGGCAATTTCTTATCAATTCTATACTGGCTGTATCTGCCATATATTGCATGGTTAAATTTGGCATATCCTTCAAAATGCAAGCATCTGCCCAGCTGGGTACTAAAGTGTTATTGCAAAATATAAAACAAAACGAAAATCAAATTTTCAAAAAATGATTACAAACTCGTTAAACAAATTTATTAAATTATTTAATATTTCTTTTCAATTCATTTGAAAATTCTTTCTCTTGTACCTGGCATTTCACACAGGAACGAAGCTGTTTCTGGGCCACCACAACGCAATGCATGCCAACGATAATCTCGTATAGGATCAATAACAGCGCAGAGCGGTGCATCCATCAAAGGCAACGATTCAGCCCAATAGCCAGTGTTGGTTACGAGTGGTCGTGAATTACTTAAGCATTGTTATACGTAAACAAGTGAAACACAAAATATGGAATAGAATGGAAAGGAAAGGAAGATAAGTTATAATGTATTTAATAGCATTAAACGAATCATCCATCGTCTGCCTCTAAAGCATGTCAAAGCGTAACTTGAAATTTGAATACATTGCGAGTAGAGTAAATAAATTACAAAAAAAAAAAAAAAAACACCAGTAAGAAAATTATATTCGGCAGGGGCCGAATCTTGCTTACCCACCACTAGGCTTTTCGCATTCTACTCTCCAAGTCTTCTTTTCCTTGACACCCATATCGCTGGCATTATTAGGAAGAAATTAATCGCATATTCATTTCCGAATTAACCGACTTTTAGGCAAATCAAATATATCTTCATTTGACGGGTGTTCAAAATAGTTTTAAACATTTTCTCTTCTTTGCCTTATCATAAATAAATGCATTAAACGTCAAGAAAGTGAAAAAATTTATTTACTCGTAACTTTATATGGGTATGGCCGATTGGTTCCACTTTTGGACCTAGAGAGTAAAGTGTCTCGTAAAGCACATTTGGAAAGAGCAAAAATCCTAAAAATTTTCCCAAACGGAAAATGTAAAGGAAATCATAATCCATGCGTCTAATCGTAAACATTATTTTGCAGGTTCGCGTTGGGGGACCACAAATGCTACTCAATGTTTCTAACGCACAACAATAAACATTTTTGTATATTCTTAGTTGGGGAAGAGTACGAAATGCCGAGCGGAGGCTCAGCAAGCAATTGTTTGTGTGTTCACCAGCGTATTTGTTTGGAAGAAAATCTCAAACATTATCGAGGGCTTGGGTTCGAAACGCAGTTGGGTTCTGTGCTTTTTAAAATGGCATAAAACTTTCGATGATGTTATGCAAGAACAGAGCTGTTAAAAATAGGAGTAATCCTTAGTTATGAAAGGCACTTTCTTTTTTCTTTAACAAATTGAATAAAAATACATCTCTGTTTTAGTTATTTTTTCAGGGTTGAAATTGTTCTTTCTTCTTCTTCTTCTATCAGCATATAATAAAAGAATTTGTTGGCCAGTAATTGGTCACCGCACGGTCTAGTGGTTATGGCTCTCGGCATTTGCGCCAAAAGAAAGGGTTCGAACCCTACGACGGTAAACCGAAAAGTTGTACTTTACTTATAACTAAATAAAGACCTCGATTATTGTGCATGTGGGGATGCTTTTCCTGCTTTCTATGCTTCGATTTTCTTCTAAGTTCTTATTCGTCTGAGTAAACGACAACTTTTTTTTCTTTTATATTTTTATATACACTGTAGGATCTATCGCCTAACAGAGATAGGTAATGCGATCAAAGATCATTTTTTAAGGAAAACCGCTGCGAACCTTTTTCCTTAATACTTGAACTTGACTTTAGATATGTTTTACATTTTCATATACTTACGACCACATAAAACGATCCGAGCTTTGTGGCCGCATAAGACCGATCCAAACGATATCATTTACATCCAATTCTCTAAGGAGATCTCGGGTTGCATCAAATTGGAAGCTATTGTCAACTGCAACGAGAATAAAATACAAATACAATACGACAACACGACATACATAAAGAAAAGTAATTTGTTGAGTTTTTATATATTCGGTAATGAAAAGTAGATCAAAAACACAAAACATTGAAAAAATGATTTCTTATTGAGTCATTAATATACTGCACACATGCACAAGCAAACATCAAATCAATCCTAAGCCTGAACGAGAAATGCTTCGCCAAAAATTGCAGAGACAGACGTAGTAAAAGAAAGTTCAAGCAACCACTTCGCCGCAGCCAACAAATGAGTGGATAATTCATTCTCATGTGAATCGAAGCAACTTAAGCAAAAACTTTACCATATTCTTCGGCTGCTTGTGGCCTTAAATATACGGATTTTGTATATAGTTTTATGACAATGCTGTCAAAAATAAAAAAACTTTCACATTGCGATTAAATTCCACTTTTTGGGAGATGAAGAAAACCAAAGGAGACTAAAAGAAGCCCTAGTAACCATTAACAAGATGCGTCTCCATCGAATTTAAACTTGGTTGCATAAGCACAAGAACAATCAGGTCACATTTCGTTTATGTCGCTCACAACACCAACAACAATTGCAAAAAATCCATTCTATCATATCAGGTAACCCGGATTAGAAAAGCCTCGTTCAACTATGATCGCAAGCTTCGCATACGAAGTTGTTTTTGCTATTTTGAATAAAGATTTAGGGGCAAAAACCCTTAACGCAAGATGTGTGTCACGTTTGTCGACAATTGATCAGTTATGGACTTGTTTGATCACTTCAATAAGCAATTTAGAGACGATTGAACCAAGTTATCTGAGTTTCTTCCTCATTACGTAACTATGCATGTAAGCATTCATGACTCATGACTGCATCGTCTGCAATCACATGTAGAATCGAAAGGATGGAAGTGCAGCAAAGAAGTCAAACAACGGCGGCGAGAAAGCAACCTGCGTTGCAACATGTTACGGACCGTTTACCTTGAACAAGATATAATATTAGCGGACACATATTATTGTGTGTGTAGTCTGCAGTATGGCAATGTCTCCGTTCATAACATCGCAGTGATTATAAGTAAAACATATGATATGCAATAGGATGGTGACGGGATGCGAATTGAAGAAATGTATGTTACGAAGTAAGGCGTAATAATATAATAAAATTTATAAACCGATACGCTTGAATAACAACAACAAGAGGATTCGCGAGTATATGAAAAAGGAAAAATCCTCTCCTTGCAGTATAATGTTAGGATTACCCATAAGTGATCAATTATTTCATTTCAATTATAACGACGCTTTAAAATCTCTAGCGGAGTCCGATTCAAGGTTAACTATGCAGAAACTATCAAGAAGCCTTAGGTGTACCTGGTCCACCGTACAAAGGCATTTAAAAGAAATTGGAAAGGTACATACACAAGGTCAATGGCTTCCACGCCTGTTGTCTGAGGCCATTAAAGATCTTCGGCGAACGAAGTAGAGATTCATTTTTGTCTAGGATCGTAACTGGAGATGAAAAATGGATCCTTTATGATAACATAAAGCGATGGAAAGAATGCTTGTGTATTTGATGGGAATGTTCCGGTATAGTGCATTACGAATTATTGAAACCTGGGAAGACAGTTACTGCTGACCTCTATTGTCAACAATTAAAACGGTTACAGTCCGCACCTTATAGGAAACAGAGCAGCTTTAGTGAACAGAAAAGGCGTGATACTCCAACAAGATAATGTCCGTCCTCATGCAGCGAAGATTACTCAAGAGAAAATTAAGTAGTTAGGCTGGGAGCTTCTACCGCACTCTCCATACTCCGCAGACCTAGCACCGTTGGACTACCATCTGTTCAGGTCACTGGAGCATTCGTTACGAAATAAAAATTTTAATTTCTTATCCGATGTCCAAATTCACCTTGAGTTATATTTTAAGTCACGCCCACCCCACTTTTTCAAGAGGGCGGTTGAACTTTTGCAACAAGTCATCGCAAACGACGGTCATTACATAAACGATTAAAAAATAAAAATGCAAATTGATTACTTATGGGTCCCCCTAATATATATCAATTTATTCATCAAACATTGAACACAGCAGAACTGTGTGGACTGAGATATGAGTTACTTCCGCAATTAGCTGCGTCGCGTGAAGAACACGAAGTAGGAAAAAAGAGGTTTTTACAAATCGTCGACAAATCAAATTATTTGAGACGAAGACATAACTTTGCAAATCACTAAATTCGGTGTTTCGAGCTAAACGTATAATAAAATTCAGGTTTGTCTTGCTTTTTAGGCGATTGCACATCGGAGTGAAAATATTTTGCGCAGGCTTTCTTTCTTAGAAATGTGCAGCTTTGGCGACAGCGCTTAGTAGTCAATGGTCGCACAACGAAAGTATAACGAAATGAGCGAACAAAACGATACAATTAATTAGGCTCCTCGATTACCTTATCGTTGGATATGTGTAGAGACCACACATCACCAATATGTTGGGTCAACAAAAGGCCGTTTACTGTCTTGCCAACGGAAGATGTGCTTTCCTAATATATTCGAACGCAAAATTTCGGGAGCGTTAATGGATTGCATTGACAATCTATGCCTATTCATTTACCCCATGACAAATAGATGCGAACTGGCGAGGAGCGCATTGACCTCTCCCTGATGCACTTGTGTGTCTTGGCAAATTTGGCAATGTTACCGTATCGCATGAGGTGAACATAGCACCATTTAGTTAGCTATTGTACGTAAGATGGCATTCGCCTGCTGGTGGAATGGCCTGCTGGACCTAGGCATGTACACTAAGGAAAATTCAAATTTAAAGTGCAAACAGTTGAAGTGAAGAGCAAAATGAGCGTATCTGCAGATTTGATTTAAAACATCAAAACCGTAGGAATGCTTAGCACCAGTCACCAATCACGGCATGCAAAGGTTTAGACAGCCGTTCGCTTTGCTAATAAATATTGAATAGAAGCCACGAGTAAGACGCATTTCTTTCTACCCATATACCCATATACCCAACTATTCCGTTGTTGAACCAGACACCGCAGTATGGTTACTTACTCGTATATGTGTTTATGGTCGTGTTAAATAATAAAGCCTGTTGACATTTTAAGTGATAACATTTCCAACAGCTATTGGAAAAGGCTTCGCCTTGTTCTACATGTACCACACACTCTCTCTCTCTCTCTCTCTCTGTCTCTTTCTCTCTCTTTCACACACACGAACGCGCACACACAAGAAATAATATACAACGCATTTTTCATTTCAGACAGATTTTTTTCTTCATATTCCGTCCGTCCCCCTTCATACCCCTTCCGCTAACCTGTACCAGCATATCGGTGTAGTAAGGTATACACATATCTTCTTTTGTGTGCTTTATCAGCGACGTACATGCATAATTTTCTTCTTTTTTTTTTTTTTTTTTTGTTTTTCGTAAGCAAAAACATTTTTTCTTTTGTTTTTTAAAAGTAAGGCATACAAGGAAGTTTGTCCTGGCTTTAGGAAATTTACTCTATTTTCACTTAAATTTTCTCTCTCTCTCTCTCACCCTCCCCTTTATTTTCACATAAATTCATTTGTTTTGCAAATCTGTCGTTCTCTTGTGTACTCCTCTGCATTCTTCCTCTGTATATAACTCTCTCTCTGCCATCGTCTCCCTCTATACTCGCTCAGCAGTGTAGCACTTCGTTGTTGAATAAAAAAGAAACAGATGTGTGTGTTATTATCCCCACCACAGGGAATATATTACGTTTATCAAATTTTTTCTAATGCATTGAAATATTCATCAGAGACGTCATAATCTTTATGTATATCTTCTTGATTAAGGTAAACAAGGGAATCGATTTTGCCATCCAACCGTCCGTTCAGTTTTCATCGTAGACTTCCCTAAAAGTCGGGACTATGTTACAATTGCGCTCATGAAAGTTTACTTATGACGCCAAGTTTTTCATTATGACAAATTGTCAATGAAAAGAAAATGTGTACACATTTTACTAAACAGTAAATGAAAAACACCAAAGCGTATTAAAAGATTCGACTTAAGCCACAAATAATAGGACTCTTGCTCTTTCTATATTTATCTGATAATTATTAAATTTTTTTTTTTTTTTTTTTTTTGTATATATATTTATATCATGTTTTTATTATTGATAACAGTTGGTTTTTAAATCGAACATTACCTGCCGGTCCGGCGATTTTAAACAAAACAAAAGAAAATTCTCTCCTTTACCTTTTGCTTATTTTTTCTTTTTTTTTTTTTGTTTGTAGAAAAGAAATGGATTATAGGCCTGTATGTTTCACTTTAGACCCATAATCCAGTAACGTAATTGAAGTTTCTTAGATTTTTTGATTTTTTTTTTTGATTTCTAGGTTATGTTTGAATGAACAGTGCATTCTTCATTTTACAAATTACTTTTTGTTCTGCTGGGATATTTTGTTTTCTTTTTGTTTAATTGAGTAACTGAGTCCTAATGTCCTAACCTGTGAATATATTTTGCTTGAATTGTATTCCATTCACATGCATTTTAAATTTATCTGAGATATCGTTTTAGTTTACAAAGGGACGCACTTGTTTCAGATAATGGGCTCGTTTTATTAGTTTACCTGTCACTAGATTGGCATGATGAAATTGGCAAACAGCATCCGCTTCGAACCAAGATATTCGATCACGAAAGAAACGATAAAACACATTAAGACCTTCTTGCGGCATCGTCCAGGTATTGCTTACATTTACCTACAAAATATAGAAAAATATTTTTATCTAATTAATTAATCGTGTGTGTGTGTTTTTTTTTTTTGGTTTTTTTTTTTTTGGTTTGTTGAGCAAAGTTGGACTAAGCCAATAAATTTGTGACCTATATACGTCCGAAGTGCAATACTTTACTGAAATGAAACGATATGAGTAAGAAAAGAGGAGGAAAAATTTTGAAAAATGTTCAGTTATTTAAACATTCTGTAAAACTGACAAGTGTGACTGAAAAGTGTTGCTATAAAGTTTCCTGAAAATTGTTTTTTTTAACAGCCTTACGGATAAACTCATAATATAGGATTTTTCAAATGTCGCGTCTAGATATGTCATTATTCAAATCTCCTAAAAAAAATCTCCTTTTGTTTCGCATGTCACGTTGACAGAGATAACTATTAGGTCGAGTCATAAGTAACTTCCGAGCAACTAAGTAGAATCTATTGTTTGTATCTACCCACTATAAGTCACCGAAGCAGAACAAGAAACGAGCTCACTATATACATGAGTTATGTGTGTGAGTGTTATGTGGTGCATGTTACATTCTGGCCTGTTTTTCTTAACCTCTGAAATGGCGAATCAAAAAGTGCATATTCGACGTGTAATGCTTTGGGAATTTAAACAAGACAAGACTATAGCACTAAGGCGACAGCTGAAAAAATCTAGAGGGTAGACGGTGAAGGACTGATAACTGATCGGGCAATTAGTAATTGGTTTGTGCAATTACGTTCGGCAGATACGACCTTAGAAGACGGGACGTGCTTCCGACCTTTTAAAGGCATTATTGGAGCAAAATCCACGACAATCAACAAGAGGTAACGCAAGAACTGTTCAACTGTCTAATGTCTGATGAAAAAGGCGGAAGTTACTTGTGACTCGAACCAATAGAATGATTTACAATTTGAACCATTCATTGTAACACGTACCAAGACTGCATTCGAATTATTCGAACTTGTGAACGTTTCATAAAATTCTCGATTTTGCATATTCTCGACAGTAGTCGACGATTCAGATTCAACGGTGATTTAGTTCTGTTCACGATGAATTAAAAAAAGTACGGGTAACGTATTTTGTGGTTATGAAATCACATCCGTCCTTACGTTGCCAATAATTGAGTTTTTGAATAAACGCTTGATAAATTTTTGTGGCCGAAATTTGAGAAAAATGAAATCACTGATGTTTACTTTCAGGAGGCCGAGTGAGTAAGGGTAAGAATCGCAACCAGCAAATCAGTGTTCGCGGGCAGTGTTCCCAGTGCGGTAGAGTCAGTTAGTATTTGGTGATAAGCTATAGTAAGTCAGTTTAGTCGATTGGAAACACATCCACTAAGCTGCGGCCACCACTTCCCCATTTCTTCCTCTCCTTTGTCTTTCCTCACTTCTTTTTGGTCGTCAGCTCGTTACGCGTGATTGGTCATAAAGAAAAAAAAAAAAAAAAACACTATGGATTCTTATAGCAGGCAACTCATCTTCGCACCTTAATCTGATCACAGTTAACATTAAAGCTTTGATTAAAGAAGAAAATCTAATGTTCTTGGGGAATGCGGAGATCACCTTTACGACTCACTATATATCGAGTATCCTTCCAAAATGCTAACGAATGTAATGAAATATGTGAAGGAAAAGTTTCTTGAGTCATTTTTGGTGAACTTTAGAATCAATTAAACTCATATTCAAACCTGATCGAATAAGAATGAAAGGAACAAATTTCGGAATAAAGCTGATGCCCTAAATAAATTTTTAAAAATATTATCGTATTTCCGATGTATTTAAAATTGTTTGAAGGATGCTAAAGCGATTCCACTATTCCACTAATAAAAGAAATTTGAGAAGACTTTTCGGGACATTCGTCTTGAAAATTCTATTCCTCTGCGTATACGATGTGCAGAAATACTAAAAACAATTACTTTTTCTGCTTTCGTGTTCATTATACCAATTTTTATCAATTTTATCTGTGAGCTAATTGACCAACCAATAAATGCAATTAACTCTGAACTGCATTAGGAGGAAACAAGTTTGAATTTTATAGGCGAGCAAAAGCCGACCATTAAGTATCTTACAATGCTTCGCCTAACATAACCTCATGTATATTGGCATTGGAAGCTAACAACAAATGCATCTTGTGATCCCACAAAGTTAACCTCTTATCACATATAAGAGGGTGTATGAAGAATAGACGTATGTCGGCCGTATTTATACATCAAATTATTATTTGAAGTCAATTAGAAAACATTGAAAGGCGAAATTCCAAATTTTCTTTCTTTCTAAAATTTTTTGCTTTTTTTTTTCTCGATAAGAAAACTCTTTTAAAATGGGACGCAACATGGAGGGTGAACTTAAAGGTGGTTCCTTGCTATTCATTTTGGAAAAATTTGGGCATAAAGCGGATAGTTGAATGGACAGACGGACAGATGGACAGATGGACAGACGGACAGATGGACAGACGGACAGATGGACAGAGGGACAAATGAACATATATGCTTTAATCGATTCATAAAATGACTGCCAATCGATTAGAAAGGTAGTCGTATGTTTTAAGCTGGTTTTTGGCTGGTTGCATGCATACCCTTACCCCAATCAATGTAGCAGCCAGTAAAAAATGAAAAAATGAAAAAATGAAAAAAAGTAATCGTTTCAAATGATCCCCATAGTAAATTTCGCAACGTAATAGAGAAAATATTTGTAACACTTTATCCAAGCATTTCTTTTTTAAGAAATCATCAGGAAAACAACTAAAGCTATTTACGTTCGTTATTGTTAAAAATTCTCTTTTATCGTGTTGGAGAAGCAGAGATAAACACAATAATGAAACACCGATAACAAGAACTCATTTGTTAGGAATGGCATTTTGCTTAAAGGGAAAGTAATGTTTTTTCTTTTTCACATCAGTTAATATTTAGTGCATCAAGGGGAACCCAAAAGAAATAAGAGATGAACAGAAATAATAAAAAGGAAAAATTTGAAAAAGAAAATACGAAAGAAGTTAATTAAAATGCAACGAATTTAATTGCAATTAATATATAAATTAAATTAATTTTAGTGCAATATTTATGAAAAAGTAACGAATTAAAATCCAGTTTATATATATATGCACGTGCACGTGTTGCAATAATTGAATATAATAAACTAGATCGCTATAATAATGGGATTGGATTCCTTCTTGATATTGAAAACTGGCTTAACCCGGTTATCTTTTAAGGGACGCGTACGTTACATGCTTACGGGTTTTGTTATTTGCTTTTTATCATATTCAGAACGCTTAGAAGTGTTTTGGTTAAATTTTTTTTTTTCTTTTTTTTTTTGTTATTACAGTGAATAACAATACTTTGACGCAACGTTCCGTTTTATTCCTTACTTTGTATTTAATGTGCAACCACGATCTCTGCATATTCCTGAGAGCCAAGACTTTTAGGCATTTTATGCGAACGATAGCACTTTCATCTACTGTGACAAACTGTTCAATGCGTCAATTAAAAGTATGTAATGGATGCTTGTTGGTGTCGCGGAAGCTCTATTCCTTGCTTCGGAATATTCCTTGAGAGTGTTTGCTAATGAAAAATTTAACTTCAAGCTGCCGATAAGAAAAAAAAATTTAAAAATTGCTTTTCGTTCCGCTCAAGTGGCCGCATTCAGTTCATCTGCGAATTGGAATTTTTATAAATTGTTATCCAAAGTTATCCAAGATAAAGATAATGAACAAGTCGAAGCTTAGATTTTCCATTACTCGACTGCGCAATTATTATGAGTATGAAATTGCAATCACATTAAGGAGGTGAAGAAGTTCTTTTATTGCAACACCGCGGGACGTCAGGAGACTTACAACTTTAAGCATTCGTTCCCTTATCATTGCAAAAAAATTTTACGATATTGGTACGCAAGGAGTCCCTTATGCACTACCTTTATATTATTATGAATTGCTCGTCTTCTTCTTCATACAATCTTCGCTTTTAATGCATTGTACAGATATTCTGCTTTATATTTTCTTTTTTTTTTTTTCTTCTTCTGGCTTTTTAGTTGATGCAATGGTTTTTGTCAATTTCAAAAGTTGTCAATGTCGTAAGCAATTGTGAGCTAATAATAATAACATAAATAATATAAAAATATCGTATTAAATAAATTCGTCTTCTCAACCTGTATGCAGGCTAATAGGAGAGGGACGGAATTACAAGACACACACACACACACACACACACACACACACACACAATATGATTTAAAGTTAAGCATTTCCTAATGGAAAATACTTAACAATAATGATTTGATATATAATTTATTTTTCGCGACTCCCTCGCAACAAATAGATTGCATGAAAAGTACGCCTTAATAATGCAATAAATGCTTTTTTTACGTATTTCAGGATAGAATTTGTAAAGAATAATAAGTTCTTTGACAAAGAAAATCGAAAAAAAAAAGTTAGTTATAATAAATTCGGATCATCTGTGTTCACCGTTTTAACGGTCTTCCAGATAACATTTGTTCAAGAAGTCACTTCCATAAGATAAAAACTTTCGCTTTTTTATTAAATTCTTTACTTTAGGCTGCGGGTAAGCGAATTGGTGTTAGGTACTCAATGGCTGGTCGTGCCCGACTATACTTTCGTAATTTGCTTATAAACTAACACGTGAGTGACATGAAATTTCCGCCAACTATTAACGACAGTTGTATTAAGTTAATAGAAAAGACAACAACAAAAAATTATTTAGTTATTTTAATAGGTATTTGAAAAGTGCGTATGTTTAGAATTAAAATTCCAATTATTTTTTGAACGCAGTGTCACCTACTCCGAAAATCTTGGAAGTAAGCTTCTGAGACCCTATAAATGCATATAAATATTCTTGATATAGGTAGGATCGTTCGTCTGCCTTTCGTCATGTGCACCTGTTTGCCTTTATGACTGTCCCATTGTGTGCTTTCCCGGCTGTGTGTATGTCCGCCTGTGTGTATGTCTGCCTGTGTGCTTCTCCACCTGTGCGTATGTCCGCCTTTTTGTGTATACGTCTGTGTTTCTGTCCGCCTTTGTGTGTATCCATCTGTGTATATATCCGCGTGTGTGTGTATACGTCTGTGTTTCTGTCGGCCCGTGTATGTGTCCGCCTGTGTATTTACCCGCATGTTTGTCTGTCCTTTTTTTTGTTTTTCAGTGGGCATAATTGCAACACACTGTCAACTAGTGGCCCTATATAGTGGCCTTATGGACCTTTATAGACTCTTGATCGTTATTTGTCTGTCTGCCCGTGAATCTGTCACCTTGACTGTCTGTCCGTCTGTGCGTCTGTCCATCTTTAAAACTGCGCTTTTAGGTGTCTGTCCATCTCTGTCTCTGTTCACTTGGCCGTCTATCCATCGATGCATCTCTTCATCTGTGTTTCTGTCCGCCAATGTGTTTACCTGTTTGAACAACGCCTGGATTGAGTAGTAGTAGATCAACTTAGTTTTTATGAAGAATGTAAAATAAAAAATAAGAGAACAACATTCACATCTAAATACACGCCTTATACTCTAATATTATTTTGATATCATGAGCAGTACTTCGGCAAAAAATTGACATTTTTCAAAAGTGGAAATCGCAGGCAAAAACCATAATTTTTACGCTGCCTGCGAATACCAAGTTCAAGATGTAGAAGCACAGGTGAAGCTAAAAAACTAACGTTACTTATAATCGTAGATAGAATTTTTCAAAAGAAAAGATTTTTATAGTTATCTTAGAGACAAAGAGGTTAATAACAATTACACAAAATTGCTTTTATAATGGATGCAATAAGAACTTTATAGCCAGAATCCTGTAAGGATTTTTAGCTTAAACAGAGTAAACTCCAAAGAAGACATATATATATATATATATTTTCTATCTCAAGATAGCGTTAATTTTAATTTTAACTATTAGAAGGAAATAAAGTTTAAATGTAAATTTTTTTCCGCAAAAACAATAAAAAAGAAAAAAAACAATATATTATAAATAAATAATATTGTTTTAAAAAACTTTATTAATTCACGAACAACATTATTTTCAATTACGCTGTGAGTGAATTTAATTTTTTTTCTTTTTTTTTTTCATTTTTCGCTTTGTTTCGCTGGCTTTATGAATTCCGGTACTATTTTGTATCAGAAGAGAGCTAAAGTAGAAAAAAAATTTTCTTTTATTGTCAGAAGAAAACGTAAATGCGAACTTTTCATATGAACCGTAGGAGGTAGATTGAGTTTTGCAGACTTCTTTCAACGCACACAAAAGAAATTTGTAGACACTATGTTGTGAAGTTGATTTAGTTACGCCCTGTCACTGCTGTCAGCTCAAAGTTGTGATTAAAAATATCTAGCCTGGTATTGAGTTTGTTTCGAAAATCAAATTGTGATTCGGGCCTAAAATTAGTGGAACCTTTTAAGTTAGATGTTAAGCCTCTGGTGTTTAGATTATAGCAACAGGTTATGCCAAACGATCCAGGATCATCGTTTTAATCGCTGTCTGTCCGTCTGTCTGCATAAGGTCTATAGTTGCATCTTTAATTTTATGCTCAATACAGCGGTTAGAGCTTCGATGAAATCTTGATCCAACACTAGATAGGACTACTTTTGCATCCCACCTCCCTCGTAACTTCTCATTTTGAGGAAAGAAATTTTGCAGTCTCTTCGAAATTTTTGGATAAAAATCTCTGAGAAGGACAAAATTCGATTTTTTTTTTGAATCCCTTCCTATGAAAACTAACAAAGTGCAATGCTTAGCATTCTATAATGACACAATCGGTTTGGAGTGCCGTATGGATCGTATCGGCCTATTTTTCCAATTAACCCTAGCCATATAGCCTAACCATATAAGGGCTCTCATAAGGAATTAGCCTTCATACGGCCGAAGACAAGGTGTAATTTTTAGTATTTTACGACACGACAGCCTTTGTTAGACACGACAGCCTTTGTTAGACACGAAGGCCTTTGTTAGACACGAAGGCCTTTTTTTAGATCAATTAATAAATTGTGATTAATGGTCGATCTTGTCCGACTCTAACATTCTTCTCCTATTCTTCGGAACTATAATATCTATGCGATGCGATAGATCAAATTTGTTGACCATCCCGCACTTGACTACTGTTAAGTCCTGGGACCATTATAACTTTTATAAGGTATCGTAATATGTTCAGAATGCTGTCTATGTTCGAAACAAAAAAAGAAAAGTACACAAATATTGCATGCAAAAAGAGAGAGAGAGAGAAAAAAAAACCAAAAAGAAAATCCGTAAAAAGAAGAAATAATAAAAAAAGGAATATTTCCCCTTTAATGGCTAAATGCATTTAATAGAAAGCAACAGAAAAAAGCAAATGAATGGATGATGAGTATCTAATACAAAATCAGTTGTAAGCCGAATATAATTTATTTTTTGTTTTTAATTGTATTGTACTGACTCGCCTCCACTTTTAGTTTGCTCTGGAATACAACTCAATTATTATTATGATGGAAAGCTTTTATATTAAAAGGAGTAAAAAAAAAAAAAAAAAAAGAACAGAGAAAAAAACTTGTGCTCTATTTCTTTTTGTAACACAATCGCACCCATACAAATTATTATCACTTTACCCGAATTGCTCACAGTGTGATCCAACAGAATGAATTAAAAATAAAAATAAAAATAAAAATAAAAAATGAAAATGAAAAAAACACATAAACTCGTTTACATTGCGAATACATATTCGCTCTATTTTCGTTTCAATGAAATGAAAATATTATGAAAGGAAAAAAATCATTAATAAAAACCTTTATAATGTTTGGTCAGAGAGAGAGCAGATTTCACAAACAAAAGTTAAACACAACCAAGTAAGAAAACAATATATATTCGTCTTGAGCCGACTATTGGCCACTATCCACTCCATCATCTTAAGCATATTCGTCGTGAATTCAAATAATTTTCAACTTTTCCCCAGATCAGTATCTGTTTAAAAGGCTTGCATTGCTCTAATGTATATAATTGTATTCAAGACTTCCGCCCATCGATATAATTAATAAATTTATTTGAAAATTTTTATTTTTCTTAATGGAAATGATGGACATTTTCATGAGCAGACTATGCTCTACAAATTTTTAGTTCGGTTACATCAGACAGATTAAGAATTCAATATTCCGAATGATCGAACAGTAAATAGCAAGTGGAACGACGGACAGACAATATTCTATATGAAAAATTAAGAGAATATTTTATGAAATCTCGATGAGAAGACCTATCTACTAATAAGACTCGCGGCGGGTAGAAAAAATGAAAATACGAGCAAACAGTACGATAATAATAAGTGCAGCACTAGTGGTTAGCGAAAGAAATTACAAAAGAAGCAGGATTTAAAAATTAAAATAAAAAATGTTACTAACACACATGGATACATAGCGCAGAGAGATGAAAAAAAAACCATTTATTAATTAAAGACAAAAGAAAAAAATGGAATTAAAACAAGCGAAAGCAAAACGTAATTAATAACCAGCAACAAATATGATAACAAAGTGATGTAATTATTTTGTTTATATGAATGGATGTATAATACCTCGGCATTGGAGCGTTCGCTTAAAAAGGAAAATACAAAAAAAAATTTCATCGAGCGATACTTAAAACATATTAGTTAGATAACGGTTATTACGATGTGGACAGATAAACCCTCAGGCAATGTAAGAAAGCAATGTCCATCTGTCTTAATACTAAACTACAAAAAATGGAATTCTTATGCAGGACGGGCCATAATTCAAGACCCGTTTGCAGTCGTGCGTACACATAAAGAAATACAAATACAAGGAAGAAGAAGAAGAAGAAGAAATACAATACAAAGAAATACAAATATAGATAAATATTTTGAAGGACGGAGATCGCTCTATATGCTGTGATATATTCAGTGTAGTGTGATATCACGAGGTAGCAAAGCCCCAAAGAATTGACTGGACGTTTGATTCTAGCAAGATGACGTTCGTAAGCAAGCATTCCCGCTTATCGAGTAATTTCAGGAAAGTTGGAAAATTTTTGGGCACCAGAATCCACCAGACCTGTCATCACGTGCTGTTACAAACTTTTGTGATGATCTCAAGGGCTTTATACTCATAAAAATGGGCGCATCTCAATGGGATCATTCCAGCGAAAACCTCAGCAGCAATTCGAGGCAACATTATGCTTATACGTGAAAGTTGCATCGTATTGCATATATATTTGAGATTATTTTTTAAAGGTGGCTCACAAAAATCTCTCAATCGTTATATATATTGTATCAGTTTTTCGTTAAATTTCGCAATAATAGGCAAGCAGTGATACAGTTTTGGAACCTTTTCATGGCTTATGAATCGTCCGGTGTAATACATGTTTACACTCTACGCATCGTTTCCAAATAATTCGATGCACTCATGTTCACAATAATAGCAGCAGTTTTTCATATATATGATCTGATAGATGGACAAATAAGGCCTTTGTGCTGAAATTTGTTTCATGAACTTATGCGTCTCTTTGTTCCCGAAATTTCAAGTATTGCCGACATTGCCATTGACCTTTGCACAATATATGTTTCATTTGTTTACAAGCTTGTCATTCAGTGTATCTCAAAGTGTAAAGAGATGAGTGCCATTATGAGTGTTAATGCATTTCATTCTCTTTTAAATTGCAAAAAAATACAGCTAAAGCTATGAAAATCATTAATTAATCGTTTTGAAGTGAGAATGCATTAAGCTATGTAACAGTGAGAACGATGAATATTCGCATACATCCGTCCGTCCCTCGAATAAAAAGAGACGCGGAAGTGTTCTTCAGCTTAGTCTGGGACTTTTTCCTGATTGCAGAATTATTCTCTAGGCTTCTTCTTCTGTTCTCTAGAGAATCTTAATTTCTTGCAATTAGCGCTGTATCAGAGCAACAGCTCACAAAAGTTGAAGATATGCGAGAATAGGCTCAAGACTGTTTCGTCTCGAAACTACGAGTTTTCTACCGCGACGGCGTCCGTAAGCTACCCGTCATAACTTGGTTAAGCACAAGAGAACACGGCGAGCAGACGGACGCACAAGCTCAGAAATTAATTTTGAATCGATTTCTATAATGAAAGGTGCGTTTATCTCAAGTTCTTCTAGGTGTTGCGTACATCCGCACAAAAACGAAAATTCTCCATTCATGGTTTGAGCATAAATTAGCGGGCTTCACCTTAAGCTTCCTCGCTCACTAGGAGGCTTATGGTGTTAAAAAAAATAATAACTTAAAGCCCAGAAGGATAACATTAACAGAATATTTTCTTATCGATGTCATACAGTGATTTTTTCTACAGCTTGAACTTGCGCCTAGCAGATGTTGCGAAATCTCACACGCCATTAAAATGTTGCTCGAATCTTTAACACAATGAGTCACAAAAGTCATCCAAAATTTCCGTATTATAGCTTAATGCGCAAGCAATATAAACTGTAAGCGTTATACTCTTTTTAACCTTTAGTTAAGTTTGGTATGCTATGCTATGCGCATAGGAATGATTCAAATTTGATGTAGAGGTGTGTGTTAGCTAAGCAAATTTATTTCGAAAAGTCGCTCTCACATTTGCATCAACATAACATGAGCGATATCGTGCTGGTGTAACGTGTATCTGCGGAGATTTAGATCGACTTAAGATAACTTCACCTTTTAGGATATCAATCGATTTAAATCCATTTTAGGTCTATTCGTTTCTAGTATTCCTACTCCTATCACGTCTAGGTATGAGGTTTTCTTTTCGCAATTTTCGAAATATTTCGCTGATATTTAGTACATCGACAAGCTTTGACTTACGGACAAACGCTATTGAAAATGTATAATGGATCGGTTAATGTTTAGGTCTACTATATTAAAAATATCCTTTTATCCAAAAAAAAAAGAGGATTTCAATTTTGTCCATTTCTAAGCAAATATCGGTGAAGAGCAATATTTTGATTTAATAAAAATTTGGATGGATTCGGAGTCATTTCCTAAAGGACTCAACCAACATCAACGTTCTTAGAAAAATAAGTCTTTACAATACAAGAAAGAAAAGTAGGTCCACTGGAAAGTTTTAAGCCCGTTTTAAAATAAAAGAAAATCCTAGTTAACGAATATGATGTCAACCCCGTTTGCTATCTCGGATGCTCGCAAAGAAGTCATCGATATCACTTAACCTGAAATTTTTCGCACTTTTTCCTTTTTGGAATTCGTACAGAATACAATGGCATAACTGGACTCGATCATTAGCTGTGGTTAGCAGATCTCTTCGTTTTATTTTATTTGCTAGGTGGGTGCATATGCACTCATTGATAAAAACGGGAGACGAACGACCAATGCATCGCATGGATATGAGTGTATTTGTTGAAATTTGTTGCAACCGAGACGGACAGAATTTTTCGGCCGACTTAATACTCAGTTATGAAGAATCATAAAGTGAAATAAACAAAATTAAGATCACTATTGTCTTATGTTATGGATCGCTTCCGTGTATACCTACAAAAGACTTTTTCGTAATTTTCACTGAAGGCTTTGGACGCTTAACTTCGGAAATGTCTATCGATTTAGTCAGCGACAAACTCGCCGAATTGCCCGACCCGGTCTTTGCTATCAGTCCAAGTTTAGTAACAAAAACTAGTTACACGCCTACCATTGCCCGGCCCGGTCTTTGCTGTCAGTCTAAGTTTAGTAACAAAAACTCGTTACACGCCTACCACTCACTTACACATGCTTCATGCACTACTGTTTATAAGTAGATGTAAGTGAGTAAATGAAACTCAACTTAAATCAAAAAAAAAAAAAAAACGCTTTGGATTATTATTCACTTTACTGCAGCAAAGTTGTTTCTATTTGTTCGCATTTTCGTTCATTTTACGGACTCAATTGGTTTAAATTTTACTTCAAGTGATGTCACACTCGTTTTAAATTGCTTGCTATGTCACCGATTGTCTATCTTACTAAATGCAACTGTGTGTGTGTGTGTGTGTGTGTGTGTGTGTGTGTGTAAAGCTAACTAATGGGCTAAAAATGAATTTTCCTGTTTGATGCGCGAAATGAATGCCTGACTATATTTAAACGTCAGTCTTCAAATTGTACCAAAAGAAAGACAAAACGAGCGTAAACAAAAGCCAGCATCATTTCCATCATTTTACAGAAAAACAAACCATACCGACAATGACAGCGTAAAGTCAAACAAATTGCTAAAGGAATGCAAGAATTGCGCAATGGAAAATGAAAGACTTTTGAAGCTTTCCTCTAAAATTATGTGAAAAGAAAAAAAATTATATTTCTGTTCCTTCTTTGCCTCTTCCTTCTGGGCTCTGGTGTTCCAATTACACGATATACAACCCGGGTAAATGTATAGCTTTTACCGGTGGTGGTAGGATGGATATAGGTGCAAAAGACTTTTACACACACCCACACACCCACAAAATTATTCGAATCTTAATGAGCTTAATGAGCTTGAATTGAATCTAAAAACTCACATATGGTGATAATCGGCGATCTGCTTGCCTTGAGCCATAGATCATAGGTCGTCGCTTAAAAAAATTACTAAGACCTCAAGCGTTTGACAACGTTACCTGTTTGACTATCTATTCGACAGCCAGTAATTGATAAATATTTTCAGATAATTTGTAAAGAATTTGTACAAAAAATTGTTCAAAACTACGTTTCACTTAAAAGATCGTATGCGAGCGGATCTGGAGGATCTATTGCGATTAAACAAGGGTGCCCGAACTGCCAAGACGAACATTGTAACGGTCAATTGACCCAGGTCAAGAAAAGCCACAAAATGAGATTCGGCCGCCGTAGAGAACGTGTGCAACGTAGTAGCGATTTGGAAAAGTGCCGCAAGTCACTTATTGTATGAAAATTTGTAAACGAGGAAAATGATCGCAAGATGGGTATCGGATTTACTCGCCGAGTCATGAATGTCATGAATTTTTCGCAAATGTTTCAGAGCAATAAAGCCGAGTTATTGCCCCAATTTAATCTTGAATTCATTACCTACCGCGTGAGAGAAAGAAACTGACAAGACATTGACAAAGTCAAGCCGTCACTTTTTGGGGTATTGGCATAAGAAAAGTTTGTATTGATTACCTTGAAAAAGGCCAAACTATCCACGGGGAGAATTGAGAGAAAACCATCGCCTTTGAAAATAAACAAAGAAAGTACAACTTCGTCAGGACCTAAGGTGATAAGCGATACATCCATTATTGCATTAAGCAAAATCCAAGAGTTAAAGGTTGAATTGCTTGCTTAAGCTCCTTATTCGTACGATTTAGTCTCAGTGAGGCTTTTTTTCAAACTTGGAAAAATGCCACCCACGAAAAGATGGAATCTGCAGTTGGTTGCTATTCTCAAGAGTTCGACTGTTCTCACTATAGATGGAGTATCAATTGAAGCTATTGAAGCGTGGCTGTCAAAAGTGTATTGTGTGTGTGTGTGTAAGAGACTATGTGAAGATATTTTTTCCTAAATAGTTTTTCTTTTATTTGCTAAGTCGGGTACCTCTGCCGAGGCTGCTCTCGTAAGAGCGTATGCATAATACGAAATAGTGGTACGAGGTGAGAGAATTTTCCGTTTCGTCTCTTGTTTACAAAATATTTAAAAATTACCCATAGGCTTGAAATACATTTAGTCATGCATGTAAAATCAACTATTTTGCTTAAAATCAATGCAATATTTTTCTCTTAAAAGAACGGTTGAGAGATTAATCAAAGCTTGGCCTTTTGGAACAATTTTCATGTTTCTTTTCTTTTCTTTTCTTTTCTTTTTTTTTTTTTTTTTTTTTTTCTTTTCTTTTCTTTTCTTTTCTTTTCTTTTCTTTTTTTTTTTTTTTTTTTTTTTTTTTTTTTTTTTTTTTTTTTGTACTTGTATCGTATTGCGTGATTGTATGGATATTTAAAATTAAGGAATGATATTAGAAAAGTTATTTAATCTTAAAGATAAACTGTAATAAAATATAAAATTTTTGCTGAAAATTGCAAAAATTTGTATATGTAGAGGAGTAATAGACGTTGAATTGCCAGCGAGCTGTCTCTAATAGTTTTTCTCTTAAGTAAACGATATAAACAGTTTATAATTCAAACATACATATATAAGTAGTTGGTAATTTATGAAAACTTTTTAATAGAATTATTAAAACCGAAGAGAGAGTGAAAGAGAGAGACAGGAAAAAAAAAACAACTTTCCGTTGTTTACTTGATAAACAATGAAAACGTTGAACGTAAAAACCGAAAGATGTCTAAGTTTGCCGTAGTAAGAAACTTAAGTAAGTATATGTGTGCATATTATGAAAAGTTAATGTTTTCAAATTTTTTTAAGCCAAATACTTCTTAAAATATTTACACAGCCGTCTAAAGTATTTCAGTAATAAGGGAAATTAAAATCTATTTAAAATTTTCTTTAAAAGATGATTAAATTGTTATTACGAACACGATGAATGCAATTATAAGGCTTTAGAGTAAAATCATTCATAAAACCTAAACTAAAATAGTTAACCGATATGGTACGCAAATAAGGACATTATTAGTACTACGTAGATATTAAGTAAAATGTCCCGATAATGTTCATAGCAATTTAGAGAACTACGATGGGATACTCGGCACAATTATTCAGTTCATATGGCCCATCTCTCTCACATACATATGCGTATACACTCGGAATATTTTTTTCCTTTATTTTAAAGCCATTGACCAAACAGGTTTCTTTCTGTTGCCAAAAGAGGAACGATTAGTAACGAGAACTACGGCAACAACCATTCACAGATCAACTTACTTGAATCGTACGTAGAGTCCTTCATGAATAATTGCTACGTGACGTCATAAAGGCGTTTTTGCGTCAACATGTCTGGATCAAATGTCTTATATGACTTGATCCGAACCGTAACTTATCGTTAATTTTAAGCATGCTTTTGACGCCAGTATCATTAGGATTTACTTAATAATACATAAATAGCCGAAGAGTTCTGTGTGTGTGTGTGTGGTGACAACAGCAACATTCTTCTTAGTCCTAAATAGTCAAAATTAGTTTTTGTTCCTATGGACCAGCAAAAGCCTTTAGCATAAGCCTACAGAGCATTTCTATAAATGGAAGCAGATGAACAGAAATGAAAGAAAGAGGACAAGGGCGAGACGCATGTTAAACAAAATCCCACATCTAAGGCTATTTCCTCCTTTTAATGGCAATCGCCGAAGTGATCCCGATATTTTGATCATTAAGCTTAACCATGCTCCGAACTATCCATAAGCAAAGGTCTAATGAGTAAATAATGTGATGAAGGTTTAGGCAAAGAGAGAACCAAAACCTATACTGCAAATGGATTAGCTAAGAGACTCTGAACCCTTGGCCAATAAACATACGGATCGTAATTTACACAACAACGAACTGAACTAACATGTGTGAAAAGTGTAGGGCGAGCGAGTAAAGCTATCATCAAATATTTGACTCCATTCGCGTGAAGTTAGGAGTCCGCCTGATAATCTATTTCTTCAGTGGAGTCTCTTTAAAAATGTTGACCGATTTAGACCATTTTGAAAATAAACCTGCGTCAAAGAACTTGCAATGTTTCGCCCAAATCTGCAGTTGATAGCTTCATAGATAGCTTCCAAGAGCATATTTGCATAGTCGGACAGGCGGACTGGCAAACATGATTAAATCCAATTTGTAGACGTTGCAAATGTTTAGACAGAATGCACATACGCCCCGTCGTTCGGTGATGGGTATTAAAACGGCCGCTTAGTTGCTCATAGTGTGGAAATCAAGAAATTGATAAGATCAGCGGATCAAGGTATTATGGTATAAGAGTACTGACATATATCGCTGTCGAGTGGGTGAGTGGCGAGAAATATTGCCTCAAATCGAAAATATTAATATAAATAGCGTTAAGTTGTGAAAGGGTCTTCATTATAAAGAAGTGCTAAGAAATCATTAATAAATTTAAGACCATTCACTGTATAGGGGAGTTGTTGGTAGTGTTGCGAGCGACATTTTCGCTTTTCCTGAAGATGTGGCCGTACATGCAATGACTGTATTAGAGTGCTTGTGTGGCGCTCTCTCTTCTCGTTTCTTTTCTTTTTACATCTTCTGAATTTTTATAAACATATACATATATATATATATAGATATATATACATATATGATATACATTATGGATCCATAATTTAGGGTTATAAAGCAAATGATTTACGCTGTAGTTGAGTTATAAATAAATAAAAGATGCAACCAATTAATCAATCATTGATTCGAAAACCAGGCAATAAAACTTTTCGTTCTTTTGAAATGTCTTCAGTGCTGGAGCGATCAATACATACATGCTTACTCCGGCCACTACTATTCAATTTGAAATGAATTTCCATTTCCAAAAATTATCTTGCACAAGTTGTATGCACAAGAGTATGAATGAATGTCAGGACTCATTTTCCAAAGCCAGCATAACTGTGCAGGCAATGGGAAGATTAACGAGCCGATTTAGGGGTAAATTGTATAAATCGAAAAAGGGAAAAAGAAATAAAACAAACTCTATATATATATATGTATATGTAAGTAAATTGTCCAAAGCCTACACTTGTTACGTATTATTATGAATAAATTGTCATTATATGCGTCATTATATGCGTATGTATTTCATTAAATGAACTAATTTTTACGTTACTTTCTCCCTAATAAAGAAATTGCAAGAATTCTTTTAAAATTCTTCAAGTATTTAATACTTTCATAAATAGCTTTGGAATTTTTATATCAATGGATCAACGTTCACTTTATAAGATGGATTTAATACAGTTTCTTACTCTCGCTTACAATGGCCGCATGATTTGCGCACACAAATCCTTTTGAGCCATTATGCAAGTGATTTATTATAGTAGGGTTCTTAGTCCTCTTTTTATTTCTCTGCTTTACAGTGTCCAGTGGTTTCCATTATGTTTCGTAAATAACCAAAAATGAACTTTGACTTTTTTTGTACGCTTTTTATTGTTGCTAAAAGTAAATGCCCCTCTTCTCGTTTTTTTTTTTTTTTTATGTTTTATTTTTTATTTTCTCATGCAAGCAGACAAGCAATTTATATGAGTTGCTCTTTTTCATTTCAGGTTTTTTGAGGTTCCTATGGTGGGTTGTGGATAAATTTTCATTCTTTTTTTTTTCTTTTTTTTTTTTGGTTATTCTACAATTTTGTTTTTTTTGTTTTTTTTTTTAATTTTTTTTTTTTTCTTTTTATAAAAGTGTGTGTATTTATGATCACTTAGCAGAATTTTAATAATTATGAAAAAATTTTCCATGAAAACCTCCTCGTTAAACTGATTATATTTGAACATTTCACTGATATTTCGTTATAAATAAAGTACAAGTTGAAGTGAAATGCACCTCGAATTGAATTCTTTTGCCTTTTTTTACATCTCTTCTTTTTCAAGGCTATATTAAGTTTGTGCGGATATTTGCTATACCCAGAAAGACTTAAGATAGACGCAATTTTATTATGTCAATCGAATCAATCGAATCAATTTCTAAATCAATGTCAGCGGACAGACGTCTGTCCACCTAGCTGTTTTGAGTTCAATCTCCGAGTCGCAATTTTTGATATATTTTCATGAGATTCGGTACACCGGCATTGTATGGTCTGTCCGTCTGTCCATCTAATTTTTTTTTTCTTGAGTTCAACCTACAGATCGCAATTTTTAAGATACATTCATGAAATTTGGTACACCGGCATTGTATGGTCTGTCCGTCTGTCCATATATTTTTTTTTCTTGAGTTCAACCTACAGATCGCAATTTTTAAGATACATTCATGAAATTCGGTACACCGGCATTGTTTGGCTCAAGGACGAAGACTAGCGAGAATGATTTGGATCGGACCACCTTCATATAACGCATTAGTTTGAGACGTCCTTGAATGATTTAATAGTGGGCCGTGTTCCATCTGCCATAACCGATCAGGTTCAGCATGCTTGAAACTTTCCAAATTTTGAAGGTAAGATATTTGCCGTGCTTCTGAATAAAGTCCAGTTTCATATTTCTTAACCTAAATCCACGTCGCAGTTTCCTTTGTATAAAAGTTACCTTTTATTTTTTTAGGACAAAAAGTATTGGGCAGCCATGCACGTATATTATTAATAAACGTGGACACGCCTTTGCAATTGCTTCCTATATATTGATATTTGCAAACATTGCCTTCTGAAAATCTTCTGCGTGATGATAAGAAAACTGTTTTGCTTGCATGAATTCAATTATGAAACGCTTGGAAAAGTAAAAAAAAAAAAAAACCAAATTTTTAATATAAAATAATTAAGACGTAGATTAGTATGCAGGTAAGTGTTCTAAAGTATACTTTCGGTGCGAGTTGGTGCGGTTCGATTAGGAACTTTCTCGTCATTTTTGTATAGATAAAGCGGTTGCATTTATTAAAAACAATCGTCCACGAATATCGTATTTCTTAGTTAAGCACAAAACTAATCGCCTTGCAAGGGAGAGAAAGAGTTGTGTATGCAGATTACTAATGTTATTACCTTTGAAATAATTGCAAAATCAATTAACTACTTAAGCCATTTACATAGTTCTGTCTGCGTCAGCAAATTATGCAATAATGGAGAAATCGCAAAATGGACTCTAATGCTCTTAGATCATCATGGTTGTCATTATTTTGTAAAATCCGTTTTGCGTTTTGCTAATTCGCAAAAGCTAATAGATTTATAATGCATCGATCAATAATTCCCAGGAATAAATGAGAAATTTTCTACTTTAGAGAACATTCTACTCATTCTCAGGCATCAACACATTCTTCTTCAAGTGTGATGGAAGCAGTGCAACTGTTTTTTAAAATTTCGTCAGTTGTCAAGACATTCAAAATCCATTTCACTCCCCGGAACGATTTTAACATTTCATGTAATTCCATTTCCCCGGAATATGGGTATTTTCGGCAGATCTAAAAATGGATAATAGTTGCTTGGGATTAGATCCGGAGAATATGATGATTGTGGCGACAATTCCAGCTAGAATTCATGGAACAGAAGTAAACGCGGCTCTCATTTCGAACACGCCCTTCTCCTTCCCATTCTTATTCTTCACATAGAATGTTGCGGTTGCAATGTCTGCTGGTGTCTCTGCGATGATAGCTATCTTTTGCAATTTCGCTTATGGATCATTGCGGGCAATTCCGGAACCTTTTTTTGATATTTTTTGGTTGTAAGCACATCATGGCATCGTTGATATCCGTAAGACTTCGTTTCTTTCGATGGAAAAAAGTTACCATAACATTTTCCAAGTTGTTGTTCCTTGATGTATACGATTTGTTTATAATGTAATCGTTGTTCTGTTAATTGTTTTACAATTTTCAAGCATCTAATTAATGTTTTTATTCACTTAAAACGTCCGAGATTGCGTTACACTTTATATCTATTCTCAATAACATAAATATATCTACAAAAAGTCATTTATCAGTTCGAATTGATTGATTGAATTCGAAATTTATGTCCTTCTGATCTCGATACGTTCAAGACTGGGATAATTTTGTCCTCTCGTAGCAACAAATTAATATCTTTCAGGGATCTGATCAAGGAAAATAAACTAAGAAGGAGGAGGAGGTAGGAGCCCTACCTACCCCTACTTACCAAGATTCCAAGATCGCTTTGTTGCCTCTTGCAATTCAACCTAACTGAAATTTATCTCACATTCTTCGATTAAATAGTAGAGCATGGGACGGACATAGCAATATTAGCATACAGCAAGTTATGCATCAGTGTGCAAGAATTGCAGCAGAAACTTCTCCAAGCCCTACGCAGGGCAAAAAAATATATTGCATTTTATCGATATATTTAGGTAAAGCATCGATCAATAATTCCCGAGACTAAGTAAGGGAGGAGTTTTTTTTTTTTTTTTTTGCAACATAATTTTTTTGAATGGTGATGAAATCATTCTCATGCTTTCTTAACAGAGCACAGTTTTTCTCAAGAAACGATTTCCCAAGATCTTTGAACCTTTCGCACCGAGGCCTTCAGCCTATTAAACGAATTGTTTTCTCGTTTCTGTTTCTCGTCGTTTGCGATTTTCATATAAATAATTGTCGTTGGGCGCTGAATTTCGAAAATGTAGCAGCAGCAGGTGCAAACGATATGTCAATCAGATTTGTGCCAGCACGCAGGACAAGCGTCGTTCGATAATTTCTTCCATGAATTCATCATATGCTTCCCTGCCTAACTTAATATGAGCGCTAAACCAAGCGATACAATCGTCTTTATCAGTATTTCCATCTATGCAATAGTTATGTGTATATGTATATGTATTAACGATATCTCTGAGAATATCAATCTTCTTTAGTGTGAAGTTATAGAGTCTGCTTTCCCTTAAAGAGAAGTTATTTAAAATGACTCTTTTATGCTTATCCCCGAAGGATGAAGAGTATGTGTGGGTACGTAGCATGGAAAGTGTTTTTTTGCCCTCATTTGCGTTATAAAGGAACTGAAAGAAAATTTAATTTCGGTGCACTATAATATTGGGTAGGCGTGGTCAACTCTTTCCAACTTTTGTCCATAGTATAGTCCATAGAATACGCTTTTAAATTTTCGTACATAGATCTGCTGTAATTTATGGATAATGAGGCAAAAAAACCAATTTTGTATTCCCTTTGAAAAGTAGAGGCATTTTCAGTTTACGTGATACTGTATGTGTGTGTGTGTGTGTGTGTTCTTCGACCGATTTGAACCATTTTCAACATGACCCTGCGTACAAAAATTTCCAATGTTTTTGTCAAATACAAGGACGGACAGGAGAATGCTTACAACAGACATTACATAGACGGATGGACAATCAGGCGGACAGACGGACAGACGGACAGACGAGCAAGTGGACAGACGGACGTGTTTAAATCAATTCAGAATTTGATGCTGATCAAGAATAAAGACCTCCGCAGCTGCGTTCTGGGCTGCATAAGTTTTGACAAAACGAATTTACCGCTGATCCTTCGGTGATGGGTATAAAAAAGTTGACGAGGAACAAAAACACACACGCATACTTAATATCCGATGAGTAAACATAACGACTGACATATCTATAGTTGTTAATTTTGCTCGCATACACTGCACACACATTTTAGACGACTTGCAGTATTTATGGAACATGTTAAAAAGCCATTTTATATGTCATCCAAATTTTAATTATCTAATTATAATGGGATGGGATGTTACAATAGGGATGCGCTGCCTTTTCATATTTCATCCAAATAGTGCATTCTCGTAAGTGCACATAATTGCGATGATAACTGAATGCAAACATTTTCATATTTAAACAATAGTAAGAATTCTTTTTCAGTGCAACATCAACAGAACCCCGCTACAAAACAACTAACAACTCTAACCTACATTAGATGAATAAAGTGGCCATTAAAAAAAAAAAAAAAAAAAAAGGCCAAAAAAAAAAAAAGAATCCTTTCACACTATCATCATTTCCTTTATTTTTTTATATACTTTTTGTAGTTCTTCTCAAAGAATGGGGAAAAATAATAATTCGTTTATCTAGTTTATGTGTGTTTGTCAAATACCGTAAGGATCAGATATTCAAGTTAATTTTCGCCTTTTCTCCTTTTGTTTTTTACAAAAAAGAAGAGCTCATCGCAAAAAAAAAGTAAAAAAAAAATATTTTATGCCCATCATAGTCTAGCGTTAACTGCACTCATTCCCCAGTTTCCTGACAACATATGATTTCCACACCGAGAACGACATCTGATCTTTTGAGGTCATCCACCGGCCAATTCATTTCCGTTAATATCCGGCAAACGCAGCGCTTGAATTCGCACAGTTCAAGCAAGCTCTGCAAGCTTTGCCATATACGGTCGAGGGTGGCTGCGAAAAAACTCACTTTTCAGAATGCCGTCACAAGCATAGACAGACTGCTCACACAAAAAATGACTACAAATAGTAAATTAGTAGTCGGTAACAGAAATTCGCGGTAAACAGGCTGTGGATGGTAAGACATTCCATATGAATATTACTAAAGTTTCCTAGACAACTTCTGCAAGACGTGGCCGAGCGTTGCCATATCCTAAAGAGTCGTCATGTCATCGTGTCCTTCGGTGTCATGTTGCAGGTTTGCTTTTAATAATTCGGAACAACTCATAGTACATTTCAAGCAGTTAATCTTCAAGCTGCTATGCCTTTGCTGCTGTACCTTTCATCACAATTAGTTGCTCTTGGAATGTTGCCGTCACATCCTTCGAATTAAGTAGGAAAAGTAACGCTTACTGCATTTGGTTTTTTTTTTTTTTTTTTTTTTGTGTTTGTGACAGAAGCAATTCTAGCCAATTGTTCTGAAACGCACTTCAGTGGCGTAACCAACACTGTTGCACTGTTATGTAAATCCCAAAAATCCCCAATATCCTCACATGGAGATGTCAAAGTTTGCCAAATGCCAAATGCTGATAAACAAATTTGCCGTCACATCGTGTCGCGGGAAAAGAGACGAGCCGTTATGAGCGTAATGGAAACCGTGTCCTTGACGACCCTGTGATGCCTGTTGGCCAGTATGTACGATAGAACCTTTACATAAATGTTGGGAATGCGATGATTTCATTTTCTTTTCCATTCATTTTCTTCATTTTTTTTTTTTTTTTGCCTTTTATTCGAATAAATTCCTCTTTGCAATTGCTTTAATTGACATAATAAATATTATAGCGTAATATTTATATATTCCTGATAGCGTTGTGGGGTTGAAACGTCTGCACACACTTTGTACTTTAGTTGAGAGATGAACAAAATTTCGTTTACGACAAACATAATTTTTGAAATTGCTTGGCAATGTTTTGTGGCATCGTATACAAGCGGTAAGTATGTCCCTGCAGTCAATCAGTAAGCCTTTGGTAAAAACGCTCGTGCGCATTACACTGCATTATTATACTATTTTAACACACATATCCATGCAGGAATTTATTCATGTCCAAGCATAGCACGAATATCAAAATGGGTCTCTAGCTATGTTGCTACGGTTACGTTGTCCATTGAATTCATATCCGCAGAAACCATAGGTGTCTAACTAGCGTCCATCGTTACCATTATTGATACAAAGCCAAGAGAGCTTTTATTTGAAATTTTTCTTAATCACCACCACTCAGTAGTCAGACCTTAGGAGCACACGAATTCCGTTCCGTTCCGTTCATAATACTCACAATTACGCAGCGATCAGATGTTTTAAATCGCTTTGCCCAGGTTCGCGTAATTCCTTATATATATGTTGAAGAAATATTCACATTAACTTTAGCTTTATATGCCTCTGTCTGTCCCTCGTTACATATCTCTCTTCATAATGCACATGCAAGGGTTGCAGCTGCAAACCTCAATTGTTTTCAATCTTCATAAGGCTTCCGAAGCAATTTCGATAAAAATTCATAAATTATTTACTCGACGCATTTGCGTTTTGTCATAATTTCGTTACGAATTTTGCTTTCTTGCTGCGGTTCGTATCACAAGATCGTGGTTTTTGTTTGCAATCAATTTATTTAAAGGTAGAATTATTTACAGTTTACTTGGTTTGACAGCATTCTTAACTTGAACTTTTTTTTTCGACTCAAATGTTCTTCTCCGACAAAAGTTTGCCTTCCACAAGTATTTTGTTTATATACATTTCATGGCGTCCGCTAATCTTTTTCTTCGGCCGGCAGCTGCATGACGTGCCATGGAATGTGCCTGAGTTTGTCCAACTCTCGCATATATATTTTCTGCGAAAATCAAAATTAGATTCGAGAAATCCGGAGCAGTATGAAAAACTTGGCAGAATTGTACGATTTTGAAGATATCAGAATCTATACGTTTTGGAGCGCAACTACGATGTACTGAACTATGGATTGCGAAACATTTAAATGATAACCCAAACGATTGGGCTCTTTCTTCCACCAGCTTTTCAATTGGTAGGCGGAAGTATAACATCGTAACTGTATGTTATCCCAAATCCAGTTAATGCCAAATCCAGTTAATGCCAACTAATTGATTACCGTAAGTAATAAACTCCTTAGTGCACATGCGCGGCGCGTCATGCAGGTGCCGGCCGACGAAAAAGATTAGCAGGAAAACAGAGAGACAAAAACCCAGGTGCACATGCGCGGCGGGTCATACAGCTGCCGGCCGAGGAAAACGATTAGCAGAACAGCAGGTTAACGGATTAAAAATGAAGCCATGAAGTTAGATGATCGTAACGTGCTTGTAAAAATGTAATGATAAGTAGACTGTTTGCGGAAGACAGTTGAGTCGTAAGAGAATATTCAAGTAAAGAATAAGAACAAGAAGAAGAATAATATGCATTGAAATTCTTAATAAATTGTAAATAATCCGAGCCTTAAGAATGGCTTGTAAATAAAGAAACTTAGAGTTAAGAGAATTCTGAAGCACATTTCTCTTGGATATATTATATCCACGATCCAGTGATACGAACCGTATCTTGGAAAAGCGGAAATTTGTAACAATACATATCAAGTCTTAAACCAACATCGCTTATATAGAGCGATAGCTGAGGATGGAAGTCGACAACTAAGATACTATTTGCGAATTGTAAATTTTAACCTCAAATTATAGGAACGATGAGTGTGCGAAAAGGAGACGAGCGACAGCCGATTGCAATAGAGACGAATTGAATTACGAGTCTTACACTAATCACGAATACATATATTTATTGCGAGAAGATTCGTTCATCTGTCTCTCGCTTTCCTTTTGATGCACCCACGATTGCTAATATATATTATTATCATACACATATATGTATACACATATAATGTATTATAAAGAAAACGAACTAATTCAGGACATGCCCATCTTACAGGTCACTATTAAATCTATTAAATCTTTTGGGGATTTCTCCATCCATTTTCAAGAAATTTTTTATATGATTTTGGATTGAAAAAAAAATTATGACGAATAAAATGCGAAACTGACCAGGAACTATACAAAGCGATTAAAAAACACTACACAACGAATAGTAAAACGGTATTTAGAAATTTTGCAAAGGTTTCCTTTTGTATCCTTTTGGCTATGCATAAAATTTTGCGATATATTCGATGAACTAAAAATTGTTGAGCTTAAATACTAGCGATAGCATTACACACAAGTGCACAGACAAGGAATCCACATTTATTATACCGAGCTATTTTTTCCTTTTTACTGATCAATTTTGAGTCATTTTCTGAATCGAATTTGAACTTGTCTGTCAGTCCGTCTACTGCCACGTAACCGCCACTTGTGTGACATCTATTCGTTTATTTTTTTGTTTAACCGATAAGTCGCACTATTTACTACACTTTTTCAAAGTTTGACACGCCCTAACACTTAAGTGTACCACATTTGAACATTGTCTCCCGCACCGTATATTCCGTATTCTTATGAAAAGTAAATCTTCTTTTCAATATTTTATAATCATAATTTTTTCTAAAATGTTCACTAAACATATCAATTCACTGCATTAACTTGGTTTGCTTCTGAGACCTTTTTTCGTGCAAGGATTCTTATCAGAAGTAAGTCTTTATAGCCCTAATTTGGACGTCATTTTGGTCTTTCATAATGAAAATAAGTGAAACATCATATAAGGTCAAGTAGTGTAGAGTATTTGATAGTCGGACTATACTTTTTACATCACCACAACAATATTCATATACCAGATAAGATAAATCGTTGAAAAGACAGTCCCGGGTAAGTCGATCAAATTATTCACTTTAAAGTGCACTATGCATTATTATTTATCGCGCCTGCAATATAAGGTTTGGCGATCATAATAATTGCAAGGATTTGCAATACCAGCAATAATAAGAAGTATAGGGTACAAAATAGGGGCAGGTGGAAGAACTTATCTTGACAAGACATGGTAGCACAAAAAACTTTAGGACTCAGTAGGTTTTTTCCTAAATACCCGATCTATAGCGAATGGTCGCTTGTGTACTGACATAATAATTATCGTTTGGGCAGAATATACGCTTCGCAGGCTATCAGCCTTCATCTACCCCGCCCTCTTTCTTTATTTCTCTCTAAGTTTGTATACATGTAGATAATATTTTCAGGGTGACGAGTTATATATAAAAAATAGAGCTGTAAGACCCTAGATACGCAGGAGCGGTTTGATTTTACTATGAGTCTGTAACCCGGCCTGCAATGCGTATTTCTATGCCTTAGACTATCATTTGAAAAATGCGAGTTGAGTGACTGTAATAAAATTCACATTCGCAAGATCCGCAGTACGAAGTGAATTTGTGAGTTCTGTAAATCTCGGCTGCTGTTAATGTTCAGATTGCCTTTAACTAAAATATTTGTCTCTTACTTCTTTAACTGGAAATATATTTTCTATGAATGGGTTTTTTTTTTTTTTTTTTTTCATTTTCTTTTTTATGTAGCACAACATCGTCGGCTGTTCTTCACAATAATTTTCATATAAAACTTTGATTTTGTTGTTCTTTAACAAATACTCACTTATTTACATACATTGTGCGGAATGTATTTGCATTTATAAAACGTCTTCAAATCACTGACTGAATAGACTTTTGTAAATGATTTTTGCTCGAGAACTTTTCACCAGCGGCAATGAAAGCAACAAATACGAAAGAAAATTGTTAAACTTTTTACTTTCAGTTTAGCAATAAAGCGAAATATGTTTCTTTACAGTATGTATGTAGCGAATGCATGGATACATACACACATATGCTGTCAAATAAAGTTTAATACGAAAGCAAAACAAACTCATTTGCTAAGGCAGAGAAAATGGAAAAATCATTAAAATAACAACATGAGAAAAAGAGAGATAGATGTATATAGAACGAGAGAGATGAAAATTTAATAACGAAAAACAGACTTTTCGATTAAATCCTTTTAACGCGTAAGCGCTGATGAAATTTTCGATAAAAGGTTTAATAATTTACAATAAAATGAAATTTAAAGAAGAAGAATTTAAAATGCAATAGAGAACAATCGACGCGACATACGTAAGTAACCGAAAATATTCAAATGAGTTCTTTTTGCACACACACACACACACACACACACACCCATGGATTATTTAAGGAACATTTCGCCTGAGATGTAAATCTTATCTTTTAAAGAAATCTAAGAATCGATCAATTTTTTTTGTATTATCACAAGAGTACAAAGGCAGCTTAGATTGGCCATAAGTTATCGAGCAGTTAGAGATTAGGATTTCATGAAGACAGGAGCACATCTCTCTATTTTCTTCTTTTTTTATTACTTTGGCTTACAAAGTAGATTGCAAAGAAAAGCAGAAACAGTGTTGTCTTCACAGTTCAGTGTCGCCGAATGCTTTTTGGCGCATATCGTTTTTCCATGTTTCATGCATTTTCTATGCCGTACATTCGTTTCGAATTTTCACTATCTCTTATGAATCTTATTCATTCAATAATTTCGGTCCATCACTACTTTCAATCAGCATTGCTGGGCATCACAAGATGATCGATAATCACCATCGCTTTACAAGAAAAACAATTACATCCGAATGCAAACGAATAATTTTTTATTCATAATATTTATCTTAAAATTACTAAAAAAAAAAAAAAAAAAATTAAAATTAAAATTTGATATTCTATATATATAGATTGGTCGTGGCCGATTTTTTTGGCTGCTGTAGTATCGCAGTTTGTGAGTAATGAGCAAGACAATTCAATATTTCTGCATCTTTGTTCTTGGGTTAAGTTGTGCTGTAGACGCCTCCTTTGGCCGAAGCAACTCATTTTCAGTACATACCCAAGTGCATGAACTTCTGATGTTTTCGCCAAATTTCAAACAAATATTTCGCTTTTTCTGACCGCGAGTATGTTTAACACAAACATTTAACGGGTGCCAGAAAGACAGATGGACAGACCAAAAGACAAATCGACGGGTCTAGATCGATTCGGAGCTTGATGTGCTAATCAAACTCCGTATAGGTTTTGTGGTCTCTGAAGTGTCCTTCCGGTCGTTGTAAACGATTTGATAAAATGAATTTACCCCCAAAACCCTCTTTAACACAATCTGCTGCATTTCATATCAGTTTCAAAAACTTCACATAATTCATCGAGAAGCCTGATAATATTAGAAAATTTTTCTTCTTTCTTTTTTTCTTTTTGAAATATTATTCCTCTCTAATGGGTTTTGATCAAACTTAGTTTAGATATTTTACTGCCACCCATTACTTTCATCCAATTTGTATAAGATTTTTCCATTTTTGTAAAGATTTTTTAAAATAAATTCGGAAATATTCGTAAACGTAAAGAGAGACATTTAATATTTTAATCTTAGTTTTCTCAGGCCAGTTGTCCAGAAGAAAGAAGAATTCCTAAGAAACATATATTCGTCTGCCGTAACACGAATTTCATCGCGATACTTAATGATATTAAGTTTGGGCAAAATACTGAAACATTTGCAGATTTTTTTAAAGTCCCCGAATCGAGGAAAAAATAAAAGTTCGCTTTAACAAGCGTCGATTAATTTTCATAAATTTTATATTAGTTGCGAGGAGCTGAAGATTTGGCACACCCGAGGTGAGAAAGGAAATGCAATAAATTTGAGATAAGATTTCCTATCATTTCCTATCAATTCGCGTCTTCTACTGTCTCGGTACATTTTCCCCTAGCGATCTCTAACACTTTCGACACATGTGAGAACTCTCACGTTTCTCAAAATAGTCATCAACCGTAGATTTTAAATTTTTTCAAGTTTGGAAAGAGCAAATGGTTGAAGAAATCTATATGTGAAAGCGTAAAGAACGCAAGTTGTCAAAGTTAACCTTTTGACTTCGGGCAGGCCGATGCCGAACATATATAGTTTAGTGCATTGTCGGGACACAAGAACATTTCCAAATTTCTAAACTGTTGCAATAAGTTTGCATTACACTCACTCACCCTTTCCGCAGTATATCGACGATATCAAGAAATTTCCAACAGATAGAGTTTTCCACTCCATTCAGTCCATTGTTTTGATTACCTTTAATAGATCCATGCTTCATATGCTTAATAGTTAATCGACATAACAACTCGACTGCATTGGTGAAAATTATCGCTGAAAATTAGATTGAAACGCCTTAACGATGCTTCGTTGTAAGGGAATGAAATTATTTTGCACGCAAGATCGCTCGGACGATATGCAACGCACGGATATGCCTGTTAACTCGTAAACTTGTAGTCAACAGTGCCATTAACACAATTTCGTGGAATTCGTGGAGTTTCTTCAACATTACGGGAATGGTCACCTCGTTCAGTTAATCGGAATATCCATCGTCTTCGTAATTACGCTGCCTCGGTTACAGTCTGCCACTCAATATTTTTGGTTATTATAAACTAACGAAAAAATTCGCTCAGATTAGAATTTCGTCCGAGACTGACATCGGTTGGACTGGGACCCTTGAAAGGCAGACATTCTTTATACATTCACTGAGAACTATCGCTAGCACCGGCTATGAAACAAAGTCTAGACAACGAACCGTCTTCAACCGTTGAATTTCTATATCCACAGGAGAGATTGTTTTCTGGAAACAACAACCGCCGTATTTGCAAAAGATCGGAAACTTCTGGCTCTATGTTCATATTATCTACTGCATGAATGCTTTTACAAAAACACCGAAAAACCTATCGAAGCAAAAGTGATTTAATTTTGGAATGTTCTGCACTTCAAGAGCATCTGCTTAAGCAGGATTCTGAGATCGTGTGCGTGTGCATATCGAAGCTTATAATTTTAATAGTATCAATAGTAGCAAGATAGGAAGGAGTTGAGCACTCTTCTACTCTTTCCACCCTCCCCTCCCCTTGACATGTAAACATGAACATATTTCTATATTATTAGGAGTAGAGTGGGGTGGGGGGGTACTAGGGTATAAAATGAATGAAAAACTGATAGCAATAGTTAATCATTTTTACACCTTCCATGCACCATTAAGGTTCCATCCATTTACATGCAATAAACATATATGTATGGAATACTTGTTCTCTGCCCTCTTCCCACAAATTATTATAATATTATAAATATTTGCTTTCTCTCTCTCTCTTTCTCTCTATCTGTTCCTTTTACACTTTAATCGCTTCTTTGTTACACGATATCTTGACATTATTCACATCTTAAGGTTGTATGTGTATTATAAATTTTTTATTGTCGTAATATTGATTTTGTGCTTGTTATAGCACAAACACCTGACTGCAAAGTTATCTTTCAGCTCTTTTGTATCATAAAGTTTTACTTGTCAAATTACGAAAAATGCTATAAAGTCACTGACATTTGCGGTTACACGAACGATGTTATTGTTGTTGAACAAGAGTCATTTAAAACTGTTCAGCTACGAAAGACGTCAGCACTACGCTATACGCTACGAACTTGGCTGGAATTGTCGGAATAAATGCTGATTGTGCCAGTTACGGGACATCCATATGCCAATGCCAGCGATGTATATATACTTGAGAAGGAATTTATGAACTGATTAGATCCAGAAAGTAATGAGTTAACTTTTGATATTTGTTTCATTGTTATTATCATTATTATTATTTTTATTATTATTATTTTTATTATTATTATTATTATTATTATTATTATTATTTTCATTATTATTATTATTATTATTATTATTTTTATTATTTTTATTATTATTATTATTATTTTTATTATTATTATTATTATTATTATTATTATTTTTATTATTATTATTATTATTATTATTATTTT
>KK502451.1:1040500-1068643 GCA_000688735.1 Glossina austeni
TGTTTTTTTTTTGTTTTTTTTTTTTTTTTGAAGGAATCCTCACAACGCTTTCCACGAGCATGAGTGCAGATATTCATCTCCTTTTTGAATAATTTAGTGTTGCGTTAATGCATTTACTGTCCTATTGTTCACATATTCACATACCAAGAAATTTTTAACAACTTGAAATGTTATGATCGTCAAAGGTCGACTATTAAATACTCTACACGACTTAGTTCACCAAACGCTATAAATATTATTATTTATAAAAATTGACTTCCTATGACAACCACTATCTGAAGAAGTGTACGCCATGTAGACCTATTTGGTCCTAATTTAATTAAAGAATATTTATTTGACAGAAATGAGAATTTTGGTCACAAAAAAAGGAAAAAAAACAATAACGTTTTGTAAGAAAACTTATATGCGAAAAGTCTCATCCACTCGATATTTTTTGCAATCATTTCGTGTTCCAAAATATAATTCTTGCCCGAAATATTTTAGTAATCATAGAATCCATCCTCGATAGCGTTCATTGTTCGGCGTAAATTTCAGGCAAATATCTGGAGAATTTCAGCATACAGATTGAACGCATATATATTTCGAAAGAGACCAGACAGATAGACGAGAAGAGAGGCATGCGTGGAACTGATTCATAAAACGATTCTGAATCTATATAATATCTCAGTTTGTTTTAAGCATTCCATCTGCATACACTTACTGCACTCTTGTAATAAGTGGTGCAGTGTGTGGAATTTGCGAGAGCAATAAAGAATCGGGCAACACGGGAATCGGAAACAACGATGAAGGATGAGCACTCACCAAGAAAAAGCTGAAAAATTAATGCTACGTAAAAGAAGTTAGAGGCCTCACGATTTCAAACTTGTAAAAGTGACCGTTACAAAGTGCGATGAAAAGTCTGAAACCCTAGACATAATTCAAAAGGGGAATAATGACTCGTGACTCTAGCATTGAAGGAAAGTCGTCGATCGACATTCACACGAAGCCTGGGAAAACTTTAAGGGCTGTCAGTGGTTCTATGAATTGTCAAAAGGAAGACAGACCAGCACCCAAACTGCTGACGAATCTATCAAGAAATCAGCGAATCTGTCAAGCGGACTTCCTTTTGATAAAGGCAAAGGTAGAAAGCGACTGATCTTAAAGCTGTTTAATATATGACGGAAATGGTCAATTCTTTTATCGATCTGTTCATAAATTCTGATTGTGAGTAATCGCTTGACCCTGAACGATAGGTTGATGTTCGGTGAACAACTGAACTGTCAAATTTTTATATAGCAGATATCCGATGTGATCCGCTTTACCTTGCAACGTTCGTATGTTCGTACGTTTTTGGAGAAATCCTGAAACAAATAGTATTCGAAGACACTTGAAAATACTAAAGCGAATCACGATACATCATAAGATACCCTACACAATCCCATGATCGATACATGGCCGAAAAAAGTGTTTCGATCTAAAGCTTATTCAATATCCTTCCTTCTTGGGTCAGACGAACAGACAAACTTGAATCGATTCAGAATCACGTTCTTTATCGGTCGCAACAAAACCAAAGGTGAGTCTATTTCACGTCCTTCCGTCTGTGTGTTGCATACATTGGGCGCAAACTTAATATACGTGATGTGAGGCATAGAACATATGAGAGTTTTTTAGTTCGATAGCTTAAACAATTGGTTTTTGGTAGATAGGAATGTTATAATTTTCGGGATTCGATCATATGGAAACCAAGTTTTGAAATTGCTTATGGGAATGGGAAGCCCGAATATAAAAAGGCCTTAAGAAACTGAGGTTAACTGAGGTCCGCAAGTATGAAGATATCGAATCTAAAAGAAACACCATTCCCCGCGGAGCATTCCGTTTATCTGGTATTGAATTGATGTCCAATCAAAAAAAAAAAAAAAAAAAAAAAAGAGAAAGAGAAAGAGAAAGAGAATCTGGTACAGTATAGCGGAGCTTTTAAGATCAAGGAAGTAGTTCTGCAATTTCCTAACTGCTAAACATGTAGAGCAACAAATTTAATAAAAAAAAAAAAAAAAAAAAAAAAAAAAAAAGAGAAAGAGAAAGAGAAAGAGAATCTGGTACAGTATAGCGGAGCTTTTAAGATCAAGGAAGTAGTTCTGCAATTTCCTAACTGCTAAACATGTAGAGCAACAAATTTAATAAAAAAAAAAAAAAAAAAAAAAAAAAAACAAGAAGAAGACATTTCCAGTTTGTCTGCAATATGCTGCAATACATACATACGTAAGATATATCCGAAAAGAGGATTTGATTAAAGATATGCCATCACATTTATGCTCTACAGGACAAATCATTCTGCGAATTATGAAAATTACGTTAGCTGTATAATGAAACTGAACTCATGCGTATTGGACGCGGTAAAATCGTAGAGTCAATCACAAATGCACTGAGCACACCAAATGCGTACTAACATCGTCTGCAACTCTCCGGCCGTTACGCAAACGTTGTGAAGTTTAAATCCACAAACCGCCCACCACAACCGTTAATCAACTTGAGTACAAAAAGATCGCAATAGAAAGGATTTCTTTGAGATTAACAACAGGACAGTTTAGTCCTTCGTATTCCTTCAACAAAGGAATAAGACGCTGATGGTGCTTACATTACCCACTGGCTGGGAAATGATCGAACATTTCAAAGTCCATTTTCTTATATTTATAAATTTTTTTTTAATTTTCAAGTCATACACACACACATATATAGTGCTATCACATATGCGAAATGATTTCATGTTCGTCACATTACTTTGAATTTGCTTTGTAAGGGGAAGGACGACTGGGGAAACAAATCTTAAATCAGATCAATTTTCTATTCAGCATATCGGAGTTTAATGGCAAAGATGTGCAAACAAATATTATCACGTATGAGAAAATATCTAATTTAAGATGCTTGGAAAATGAGATTTTCGAGAAAAATAATGCACGCAAACACACGCACATACGTACACACGCACACACGCGCATACACGTACACACACGCACAAACACGCACTGCAACTCATCAAGGTTTTGATTAATGTTTCTCAGAAACTCTTGTTGTTGTTGTCAGTTTGTTAGATAAGCTGATGGCTTGTACAGATAGAGTAAATGTTTGTTTTCAATTTGACTTTTAAGGCAACACATGCATGTGTCAATCACGCATAGAGGAAATGTTTTGACAGAATTTGCTTGGAAAACACCGGACATCATGAAACAGCCTTACAGTTTGTATATATATATCCTGAAATTAAAATCTTGACGAGATGTATTCTGTAGATTAAATAGGAAAACAACAGAATAAGTTAAGCTTAAGCTCAACTCTTTAAGACTTATAGAAAGTTGATGGATGAGCGATTCTCTCTCTCTCTCATCATTCGAAATTTTGATTTATTCGAAAAGTATCGAAGCGAATCGCTTTGATTACGATTAACTTAAGCAGAAATTTGACAAAACGTAAAATTAGTGAATATAATTAAAATTATTATAATTTAATTTAATAAAATGATTTTAAATAAAAATCATTAATTAAAATTATAATTAATTAATAATATAATAATAATAATAATAATATAAATAATAATAATAATAATAATAAAATGAATGAAAACTTTGACTATAGTACACGTGGCAATAGAATCATTATTATCTTATAGTCAGTCTTTAACGGCTCAGTCCACTTTCCGATCAGCATCAGCGAATATATGCCGCAAGTTAAGCTTGTCAATATTTTTAAGTAATCAATCAGCTTTGTATCGGTTCACATCGATTGCGCGCATTTAAATCCATGATAAACGCAGTGATAAACACACACCCACATACACACACACACACACACACACACACACACACACACACACACACATGTATCACATTTTTTTGTGAAAGTGACACGTTCACGTTTTTCAACGACAAGTGACATGACATATCGACATACGTAAATGCCGGACATACGATTGGACAGACAGAACTTAATTGAATTTTTATATCGTATATGTGAATGTGCTCGCCTACTATCCCAGAAGTGATCGATGTAAAAATAAGTTATCGTCTACTATTAACTATTAAGTACCAAACTTGGGTGAAACTGTCAGCAGGCATCGTCACTGGCATTAACTAAGCAAGTTGAATAATGCGTTAGTCGAGAAATGGCAAACATGGCGATCGAGATGCAAACGAGTGATATTGCAGTATGACGTCATTCCATTATCCACGACACCATCGAGAGGTTGAAGTGAGATTTGGTATCTTAGAAGCCATATTTGCCAGATCTGAATCCTTTCGAGTATCACTTGTTCGGGTTGATAATACTCGCCTTGACTGGATTAAATCTGGACGATTTCCAAGAAGCTAAAAGTTGCTTGAATAAATTGTTCTAATTCTAAGACGCGATCTTGCTCGCCAGAGAGATTGTAAAAATATGCAGTGTGTGTGTGTCTGTCTGTGTGTGTGTGTGTGTGTGTGTGTGTGTGTGTGTGTGTGTGAAGGAAGAAAACGATAGTCACAATAATCCATTTCCTGTAATTCTTTTAGAATTTTCCAGGTTTTCAATTTAGCTGCGAGTCCACTAGATAGAAGGTGGGAGTACTTCCATATAAATCTACGCTTTTCATTACTAAATTTTTAATTTTTTTTGTTATACCCTACACCGTTTGTGGTAGTCAGAAGAACTGCCTTTTACTATTATACCGTTTTGCTTAGATCGATCGAGAAACTGCTTCTGACTTGATCTAAGCTTATCTGTCCATCTGTCCATCTAGTTTCATCGTCGTCAACCTGCAGGTCGCAATTCTTTAGACATTTTCATGAAATTTACTGAAGTGTTTTGGATCAAGGATGAACGCTATTGCTAAATGGTTCACATCGGACCACTTTTTCGTATCTTTGCTATATGTTTTCAAGATATTACTCCGATGTCGTGAAACCACAAGGTTTATGAAGATTTCGTGTCCTACAAATGGCATGATAAAATTAGTATACGTTCGGAAAGTGATTTCGAATAAAAGGGCTTGATAAGGAATTTGGAGCGTGGGTGGAAGCGGATGGGGAGGAAAGAAAAAGCTAAACATTAAAATTGAAAAGGAAAAGTAATTACTCTTTTGGTAATATTAGAAGCTTTCATGTCTAGGTCGTAGCAGTTTTTTTGCTTTTTAAAAAAATTCTTAAAAATGACTTTAGACTTTTTTACTCGTTTACCACACATGACTTGGCTTTAGTCCAAACAGCAAACTCCAGAAGAAGAAAGAAAAAAAAAAATAAAAATAAAAATAAAAAAAAAGAAATAACACAAAGTAACAAACAACAAACAAAGATGAGAAACCAAATAAATTGCCAACAATTTAGAAAAATGTCACTGCACACAGTCAACGAGACTAAAAACATAAGTAAGCGAATGGCATCCGTTTCATGGCGAATCTTGAGTACCCATCATTTCAAATAAATATATTTTAGTAGAGTCTTGTTAAACGATTTTTTTTTTTTTTTTTACCCTATGATATGTGCATCAGTTGCGGAGAAATTGTACGAATACTTGGAGAGTTCAAAATCTTAATCATATTCTTTTTATTTACTTTGCAAAAATCTTGAAATTTTCTATGAAAATGGACTCTGTGGGGTCCTTTAATAATTTTGAGGCACTTTAAGCAGATCGTCTGTATATATATATATATGCAATCGTGCAAACCATTGTAACTTTGCCGAATTACGATTGAGACTTAAAAAAAAAAGATAAAGCGGAGATAAAAGAGACTGCCCATGGGTTGAATTGATTTATAAGCGTTTTGGTGTCTCCTACGGGCTTTACAAATGCCATGACGAAATTAGTACACGCTTATCGCATCGATATTGAGTATAAAAATTGCAAAAAACTTGAAGGTAAGTTTAAAGCAAAGAAAAAAAAAAAACAAGAAGAAGAAGAAGAAGAAGAAAAGTAACTGCATTGCAAAAGGTAAGTGTAAGCGAATGCATGCATATAAAGCTTGTAGCTTAAGAAAACCAAAAATTTTAACATATGCTGCAGAGATGTTTTATTTTTTATTTTTTTATTTTTTTCTTGTTAAGCCAGCTCAGGCAACTGACAACTGTCACAACTTATGCTGATATGAACTTTATTAAAATTGAAAATATCAGAGAGACAAACATAAACATAGATACTAGACACAGATTACGAAAAACACTCAACTTATTCAATCATATCTAATCATGTCATGTATATACAAGATGCACTTGCTTGAAAGAAGAAAAAAATAGAGGAAACATTGGATTATGTTTTAAACATGTGCAAGATGTTTAACAAACGGTTTAGGCTGTAAAGAGGAAACCAGTAAGAAATGAGGAAAGGAGGGAAGAAAATAAAGAAGGTAGCAAGGAAGGAAGGAAGGAAGGATGAATGGAAGGAAGGATGGAAGGAACGAATGTCTGTATGTGATATAACATAACATAACATATATATATAAAATAATATGTGTTACACATATATACATATAAACAATTATTCGTATATGTATTTGTAAGATGCAAAGATAAAACCCTTAGTAATTTGTATTTTGTGACAAGTAATCCCTTATACTTAGTTCTTTATCGGGACATGCTATTATACTCTGATGCATGCCTCATTAAACAACTACAGCAATAATAAAAACTTTAACTTTCAATTTGTATCATAAAAGAAGAAAATTATGATTTTCTTTATACATCATATCTAAGTTTGCTTGCATTGTTTATACTGATACTGATACTGATACTGATACTGATGCTAATGCCGATGCTGATGCTGATGCTGATGCTGATGCTGATGCTGATGCTGATGTTGATGCCTAGCATTAATAGCTTGAAAATTCATTTTCATGCATTTATTTTTGAATAACTGATAAAATTTTCATTTTCAATTGTGTGTGTGTGTGTGTTTGCAATATAAATATAAATGCAAATAATCATAAAAAGTAATTGATTAAAACCTCTTCTATTTATGTATATTCTGTTAAGATAATGAAGCAAAACGCACAAATGAAAAATCGTATTGATAAAATTAATTAAAGGCAATGCATTTTAATATGAAAACAAATAATAAATAATTTCAGCGATCATTGCAATCCCTTAAGAGTTCAAATTGGAATTTTTAATTAAATAACTAACTACTGAATTTATGAAAATAAAATTTGATAATAACTCTTTCATTATTTGTAATTGCACTTTAGAAGCTTGTCTCTGATACACGATGATAGGAATTGTGGTAAAATATGATTCGTCGTAATCTGAGAACAATCAATTCATTAAAATTTTCCATTTTGTAAATAGTTTTTTTTTTTTTTTTATTTTTGTTTTTCTCTCTATACGTTCATATATGTTGCAGTTAAGAGGAGAGGTCTTTCCCAATTTTTCAGACGCATAGATACATATATATATTTATTTATTTATTTGTTGTTAGTTGTTTTTTTTTTTTTTTTTGTATGCAGTAATAGATGCTATGAATCTTCTAGAAAAGATTGAAAAAAAAAATCTTTCATCTGGAAGAAGTTTTTTCCTTCAAATTTTGAATTTATTTTTTTTTTTTTTTTTTTTTTTTTTTTTTTGTATGCAGTAATAGATGCTATGAATCTTCTAGAAAAGATTGAAAAAAAAAATCTTTCATCTGGAAGAAGTTTTTTCCTTCAAATTTTGAACTTATTCTTAGTCGATCAATAAAAGATATCCGGGTAGAAAAGAGTCTCTGCAGTAAAGTTGCAATCATCTAATGTCTTACCAGACGCTTTCCAACTTTCCACCAGTATTCGCATTCATGTTAAAGTGTTTTCAGGCAAAAATACGTCACCGCGTCTTGAGATATGAGGCTAGGGACTAGTCCAAGGTTGTCTCGTGCTCCTGCCACGATATTAAAATTTTTTTTTTTTTATCCTTTACCGAGAAATGAGAGGTTTATGCCTTCTGTCAAAACGTTTGCATTACCTCGATGCAAGATTCAGAGACTCCACAACGTATCCATATTCTTGCTCAGCATCAACTTCTGAATCGATCTAAGCATGTCCGTCTGTCCATCTGCCATGGATCTGTGGTAAAAATTTTGCTATTCGAAGAAAAAAGATATCACCTACAAAGGACACGCCTACAATGCCCACACGTCTCTACGACTAAAACTCAGAATACCTCTGTTTTCCGTGTCTTTAGCTCGTTCCCCATAAACTACAACAGATGCACGATATAAATTTCCATAAAATTATTTTACAAGAATGACAAAAATCAGCCACGCCCATCCAATATTATGGAATGTGGATAACGGTGATTGGCATGAAAGATTCGGTCACAACCGAATATAATTTTGTTACAGGAGCAACCACTCAGCGAATGACTCAGAAAGAAGTGTAGAAAGGGAGGGAAATAAGAAGATTTTAAGTTTTTTTTAAAAATTTTTTAAAATCTACTCTTTTATGAAAGATTTTTAAGTTTAAGTTTTACTTCTCTACACTCATACGGTGGCAAGTTTCTTAGTTTCCTTTGCTATCACTCTCATAACACGCCAAGAACCTTCAGGAACTTTCATACGAATTATAACTTTTTCTTAACTCTGCATAAATACTACGTGAAAGCCTAGAGTTATTTGCTTCTGCGTCTTGTTTCATTATTATAGTGTTGTGTACATAACTAGCCTTGAGCCCCTTTATGAAATGTGGATGTTTAATAGTTATTGATGACTAGAGATATGTTATAGCAAAGTATTTGTTTACCATAACAAAACAGCATACGTAAGACTCAAGGTGGTTATGTATAGAAAAAATAAATAAACAAACGAGTTGCTTACAATATACACACATACACACTCATCTGTACATGGATACATACATATATATATATATGTATAAGTTTGCGTTCGAAGGTTGTGGTATGTAAAAGCCTTTGGAGTAACTTTCAATCATTTCATATTAATTACTATCTCAAATAAAAAAAAAAAAAATGGAAAAAAAGTTGCATAGCGAAGGGTACGATAGATTTTTTAATACGTTCGTAACACGTAAGTGTTTCGCATGAAAACGATCGTCTCTTGATATGTTTAAGTAATTTTTATTTGCCATTATTTAGTTTTTTATTATCATTATTATTATTATTTATATGTAATAAGCTCACAATGAAGTTACTCATACGCCCCGGTTTCTAAATTATATGAGAATCTTTAAAATATAAAAACCTATTTAACGATACCTAAACGATATTTATTTGTGATCTTCTGCGTAGAACGAATTGAATTGAGCCTAATAATCAGCATCAGCTTTAGTTCTAGGCTTTCTTAATGTATATAATAGAAGATCTATTTGATCATTGGAAGGCTTAATATTTATATTAATTTCTTTTGTTTGAAAATTCGAATACGCTTTTTCGTTTGCTTTATACGAGTAATATAGACGAATACAAAATTGACAGTGCTCTACTTAATCACATAATCAAACATCTCTATCATCCATCAGTCATTAGTTCCCGGGTTTAACATGTCCATGTTGTCTCTAACAAAATATAAAAAAAGAAAAAAGATGAAAACAAAAACATCCATATTTTTAAAATCCCCCGCCTCTGTGAAAAATTCTCCTTCTTCTTCTTCTTTTACGACTCAACAAATCAAGAACAGATGACTTACTAAGCTGATGATTTACTGAAAAGATTTTATATATATCAATATATATATATATAAATATGTGTGCGTGTGCGTGTGTGTGTACGTGTGTGCGTGTGTGTGTGACTTCTCTTCACAATTGCCGAATAAATCGGTGAAAATTTCATATCATTCCTTTCGTTCGTTTCAGAGTTACCGTGATTTTAGTGACCCTGGTTATGTTATCCACATTGCGATTGAAAAATTTGAAAATCTTCGCTTAATAAGAAAAAAGTTTCATTTCAAATTATTCTTGGCTTGGAAAGTGTTATGGCAACCCTTCACTCTTTAGAGCACGCATAAGCTTGGCGATTTGTCAATCACTGCCGTACAGATATTGATCGCTGCACACAGTGAGCGCTCGGATGTGTTGATTATATCGCAAATAATCTAAAATATTGTGAAAATTATTCTTAACAAACGAAAGGTGCAGTTGCAGAACTTCGCTAATATTCTAAGGATAATCCAAAGTCACTATATTTCCTATTGTGCATGAAACTTTATCCATATCACCGCTTGCAAAAGCTCTTCAATTGAGGTTCAAATTATTGCCATCTTATGCCATAATTATGTGACTATTAAAAAAACAAGAAAAAACGTAAGAAATTCGATTCTTTGTAAAGGCTAGAAGGAGATGTTTGTAGTCGCGTATATGTAAAGTGCCAGGAACACATTCCTTTTGAGACCTTTTAATCCGTTTAAACGAAAATTAAATTTTCGAAAATAATTTTTATATAATTTTTTATTTACTTTTAAATTTTTATTACAATTCGTTTTTTGTTGTCCGGGGATTAAAAGGGCACATAAAAACAAGCATTCACATTATTGTGATCCGTCATATTTCTATGATAAATGAATGCACTCAGCTTATCGTATTCTACTTTCCAAGTCCTTTTTTCTTTCCTTTTTTGGCGCGCCTGTACTTATTATCCTCCGTCATAGGAATTATGTAACGGGTTTCTCACATAAACAAATGCTCTTTAATATTGAAGTAATAAAGTATTTGCAAAAGTGGCAAAGCATGCATTAACAAAGTGTTTTGGATGAAAATTTTGATATGAGCAAACTATTCTTCGAATCGATAAAGCGTGAACGCACAGTGGAATGAATTCAGTCGGTCACAAGTTGACCGTCACAATTGCAAGAAAAATTGCAAGAAATTAATTGGAATTGCGGGTCCATCCACCACATATTCTCAGTTTATGCTCGGGCGATTATTATCTATTTGCAAATGTGAAAAGGCGATGCTCCAGTAAAAGAAATTGGAATCGAATAATGGGGTCATTCCGATAACCGACTTTTACTTTGCGAGTCTTGGCAAATTGTTCCATAAAATGGGCAACGAAATGATCAAGAAAGGTTGCACTGATTGCATTGTTCTCGGAATGCACTTCGATGACGAATAGTATCGGATAGTGACAAAAGAAGAAGATAGAAGAAAGAAGACAAAGAAACTTTTTTTCACGCAATTCATTATACGGCTATATTTGATATTTATGCTGCTGCCAGCACATGGAAGCTTCCAAAACTTCTATTGACAGATATTAGATTAGATGCTTGCACGTATTTTGATCATTTTTTCATTTGAAAAACGCATTTATTGAGAAAAATTGGCATAACGTGTACGCTAATCAAAATATATAAACCAACGATATTGGTTGCTATAGAAAACATACAAAACTGCTTTTTCCCTGTTTCCACTTAAATCTAACTAACTAACTAAACTATCAAGCAGTTGGGATGTGAAGTCCGAAATTACTTTCGAAGGGTTCGAGAGTAGTCGCGAAAACGATGAGAATACACGCACCTGCACCCCGTTTGCACAAAAAGCAATTAAGGAGATGATTTCCAATTTGGTTTGCGGACAATTTCCTGATCCTGCTCCTTCTGATCGATGCGGCTCTGTAAAATTGCGGATGTGTGAAAGGCGTTTGATGAGCATGTAATTCACCTCGAACGAGCATTTCATCAGCCTTAAAGGAAAATGTCTAGAACGATGTAGAACGACGTAGAATGACGTTCGCCGAAAGTTAAGCATAGCATTTCTTACTTCTTCGTTATGTAAACATAAAGGTTTGAGTTATTTGCTTGAAAAATTAATTAATATCTTTACAAGAAATCGTTGCAAAATTTAATTAGTTAACGTCAAAGCATACAAATTCCATTAATGAGATTAAAAAAAAAAAAAAAAAAAAGGAAAAAATGTTCGCTATGCTATGCTATTTATTAAATAATTTTAAATATTACCAACGATTCATTTTTTAACATTTATATTTATTTGCATTCGTTTTAAAAGCCTTAACAAGTAGATATAAATCTCTGCTTCTTCCCCCCCCCCCCCCTCTCTTGTATTCTCTTTCAGCTGCAAGTATTGCAAAAATATCGCAATTAATTACTTTTCAATCGTTCTTTTCTTTTTTTTTTTGCTTTTTTTTATTTCTCTTGCACCCATAACCGGAACATGACGGTATATAAATTTTGAGTTACTATTGGTAACAACGCAGACGCATACATATAGTTTCTCAGTTTCTCTTTATAATATATATGATGCTAGGCTAGTGTGCCACGATTGATCATGACTGACCAGACTGACACAATTGTCAGTCTATCGAGTGTAAAAATTTTAAAAGTATTTTCTATAATGAGAATTTCAATCGTCTACATACATGCAAATACATGCACCAGTGATTGGGGATGGGAATGGGGAAATGAGACGAATTTCGTTCATAATTCTCTTTAAAACGGGGAAATAATCGCAAAAAACTTCCAAATACACTTAAAAATACTAAAATGTTTTTCTCATTAGCTCGTGCGTCGTAAAACATAATCTCATGTAGGGTCATATATAAAACGAGAAAAAAAAAGTAACTAACAACCGCATTCGATCTGTTATCCGTGGAACTTTTACGTAACCGTTTGACAAGGTGGGTGGGTATCCAAGTTTCACATTAAGGCAAGTGTCGTTATTTCATTTTTTTTTTTTTTTTTTTGTTTTAGATGAGTTCCGATTTTCTCATTTCTGACCTGACCTTCTGCATTTAACCACGCAAACAAATCCTTTCATGCATGCAATGGGTACCAATGATACATCAACACATATATACGAGCACATATTTATTGTATTGCAGGTAAGCATGTGAGAATCTATGCATATATACGCAAGTATTCAGATTCAGCCTTGATTTCATAAACTATTCATCTGAGAATTTCGAAGTTAGTAGTTAATAGTTTTACTTATGCATACACATACATGCGTATATATTGTGATGTTTGCGATATCTATCGTACCGTGTGAACAATTTAATTTATGATCGGCTTAAGGCCAACTAAGTAATGCATGCATGCTTTAATGCAATTTGAGTGCAGAAGAGAATGCATGAACCCTTACGTATGCTGGCATCTATTTTATCCTTATACCCATTACCCGAGAGAAACGAAAAGCAAAAGTTGTCATAACATGGGCAATTTCAAAGATAAATTAGATCTATACGGAATCAGTGTAAATTTCTACATCGATTATTATCCTTCCTCCGCATCTTTATTGATTTTTATTTATTTCGTCACAGTACGTTTGTGTTAAACGGATGAAAAATTAAATTTTTATTTTTAAAAGACAAACAAAGTGCAGATTACTTATTGCCATTCGACGTGCTCCCCAAAGAGGACATGTGTTCACGATTTCAATAATCAAAAACAAGTAGAAAGACTATAGCGGGATAAGGTGCACCTTTAAATACCCTACGTCACCTTTCAATTCTCTATACACAACGACCTTTCAAGCTAAGTCTTTATACGGGAGATGGTCAAAAAAGTCGCCCGTTCCGAACTATTTTCAATAGCGTTCGTCCTTGGACTAAAACAAGTCTAATGACTTGTTTCATCAAATGTCATCAAAATCTCTGAAAACTTGCAGCCTGTAGGTTGAAAAAAGAAAAAGGACAGACGGACAAACAGACTTAGATTGGTGCGATAAGAAGTCGGCCCTTTTGGGCGTTGCATACATCCGCATATACTGTTGCACTACAAGTCGTATAAAATATGACAAGTTGAAAAGTTGCAATACGGCTTTCGCAAAACTTGGTCGACTGGTGACCTAATGCCCTAACTCACCGAAAAGGAGAAACGAGCTATTCGACAATTTTGGCGAATAAAACCTCGTCGCTCTAGACATCTTGAAGGCATTCGGCAGACTACACAATAATGCACTTGTCTACAAGTTGTCTGCATTTGGTGTCGATAGCGTTTTCGCTATATTTATATCGAGCTTTTTAGACAACCGTTCATTAAGAGTTATAAGTGATTTGTATTCTTCAAATGAATTCTATTCAAATGCAGGAACACCACGCGTCTCTATTGCGTGTACCTGGTGTTTATTAACGATCTACGTCGCATAACAGAAAACCCTAGCTACTCGTTTGCCGGGAACTTATCAAAATATCTGAATGAGGTCAGGTAAATAGCGTACGTTTTAATGCCATCAAAATTCGAAGTTGTCTCCTGATGCACAGAAAAAATGATGAAAAAGCTCTCATGCTTGGCGACGTCAGTGTAGAAGAATCGCCCATCTTTGATGTTCTGGACATGAGTTATATAAAACGATGCTCGTTGCGCAGAACATGTGCGCGAAGTGTCGATACCTTAAGCCCTTTACAGTGGTACAAAAAAGACTTCACTGTAACTGATATCGGTACCGTTCACGTGGCTTCTATCCCCCCTATCAAAATCATAGTGCAATTTGCATGTGTGGGTGGGAGCCCTCAATCTTTGTTTGGGGGCCCTCGACCGCACACAGCGAAAGGCTTAGGCACTTATGGACACACTAATGCGACTCGATGTTTTTCAACCGTACTGCCTGCCTTTGGAAAAAGCAGCTGCCTTCCCTACCGTACCTGATGTCTCCAGTTGCAAATCCAATGTTCACAAAAACACTACTACCTTATCCCATTCCTCTCTTTACGTAATCCTTCCTGATAATCACTGTGCCCGCACATATAGCGGCCATACCCTGGTTGTAGATGAAATCTTTGCCTTCCAAACGCTCACGTTTATGTGGAGAGGGCTCGAAACATAAATTTCCATTATTTACTTAAAATTTGCATTGAAGTGCATTTAAATTGCGAATTAAGCACTTTGTCCCAATTTTTAAAAATTTAAGTCTGGCTGTCCTATAAAACCTTATCATACCATATAAGCCGATTGGAATCCGATTCAAATTTTCGCCCATTTATGTTATTTTGTATGCTATGCGTCTATGGATTTTTGTTACGAAATGTGAAAAAACTTACAATCTGGCCTTTTGGTGAGTGGCTTTTCATAAGGCAGTTATTCTGCACATTCGGAACGAATTCTTATAACTTCGTTTCAATTCACGTAGTTTTGATAAAGTGGTATTTATATTTTTCAAGGTTATTTCGAGGTCATTTCTTGTACCTTGTACTATTTTGCCAATTCAAGTTTTTCAAAATCTATCGCCTAAGCATAGGAAATTAATTAATTATATGCTTCAATAAATTCCACAAATTATCCAAATATTTTTTGCCATTTGTAAAAGGATCCTCAATTTTTTTTGGCTCAAGTGAAAAAAGATTTCACTTATTTAAGTCAATAATTTAAGAGAATCGTGTAAAGGCAAACTGAGTGCTTGTTACGCCATTCGCTCGTTCTTTTCAATAAATGACAGATGACAGCTATGAATAGCGGCTGTGGTTAGCGGTACGATTATGACTATAGTAGCCGCATACGCTACTTTTGTAACCAAAGCTGAAAGAATTGTCCGCCATCGGCATTGCGTGTCATAAAATTGATGAATAGATTCGAGTCGATTGAAAATCAAATTTGATGCGGGAAGTCTTCGTTTCATTTAAAAATCCATTTCCTTTGCGCAAATATTTATTTATTTAATTATGTAAAGATAGCCGAGATAAGTGGAGAAATAATTTGAAATAAAACGATGAGAATTAAGTAAACACTTCAAGGTGCTTATATATCATTCTCGTTTTTGGTGTCATTTTAATGACGACGAAGAGAGTTCTCTTCACTTTTTTAAGCATGACCTCAATTTAAAAACTAATTAATTTTTAAATTTTTACCTTCTTTTTGTTTTTTTTTGTTTTTTTTTGCTTATATTATCTAGCATTTCCTTTGAGGTAATGCAAGCGAACGTAACCCGACTGCTAATTATCTAAAAATTTCGCTTGTTATAAAATATTTAAGTATATCTTTACAACCACCTGAAAAAGCTATGATTTATTATATCGTACAAGAGAACTAGGCTAACTAAACCTCATTTCAAATAAACGGGTGTCCCCATTAAAGTGAACATATTACGTTCATATACAACACATATACACATATACATTTATATATATATATGTATATGTATATAAACATTGCAATGGGCTTGAATTATGTAGTAAAGGAAACATTAAAATTTTGAAATAAAAGACACTTATATTGCACTGGCAGGAAATAACCACCACATTGCCGTCACACCTAATGCCTAAACGGCAAATGTTGCCAGTCTCACCCACATAATTGTCTCAATGATTTATATTATTTTCTTATATCATCTTTTCATGATTATTTGACGATGATGATAGTAAAGGCAGTTTTCGTCTCCTGAGAGACTCTCTAAATAAATTATCTTTGCTGAATAAACTAAAAAAAAATTTATTCCATTTCATTAGCCAAATAAACTAAAATTCATATCCTTATAATATATCTACGTATTTGAAATGAAAAAAATCTATCGGGAAATAATTCAATTTTCTATTTCAATATTTTGTAAGTATTGCGTTGAATTATACGCATAAAATATCTTAATAATTAATACAAACTAATACATGACTTTCACTTTTACATCCTACGACGCTGGTGATAAGAGGCATGTATGCAACAACCAAAAGGACTTCAAATAGATCCATCTACTAATACGGCGCCCGTTTGAAAAAGTGATTTTTTTTTTTTTTTTTTCTATAACCAGCCACTCAGGCGACGTGCCCTTTACGTGCGGCCACGAAAGTAATCAGCAATGTCTAGAGAGGAGTGAAGAAAGGGAGTAATGTTCGATTTGAAAATAGAGACATCAGGTATGGAAGGAAAGACTGCTGTTCGTCGGTTGTTCCAGTACGATGAAAAATTGACGAGTCACGGTAGTGAGATATGCGGTCTATACCTAACTTCAGTGGGTAAATTTTCTGCGTCCTTCTGTCCGTCTTACTTACTTGTATTTAACCTACAGGCCGCAAATTTCTGAGATATTTCGATCAAATTTGCTACCCCGATATGTTTTGGTCCAAGGACGAACGCTATTGCAAATAGTACGGATTGGATTACTTTTGCAACCATTTTCCGTAATAGGATCGTTTTTAAAAGATTGCGACTTCCCTTACGTTAAGTATATTAACAACAATCAGGCAACAATGCCCATTTCTTATTTTTACCTGATTTATTAGTTATTTATCACTTCACTTATTTCACTTAATTATACCTCAAGCAAGAATACACTTAAAAATTACTAAAATTATTAAAATGGCGAACATAACGTTGTAGGAATTGTAACATCGCTTTCGACTTTTAAAATCCAAAAGGGTCTGTTTTTGGCCAAATTGGTAATAGAATGTAATCATAAATATCTCTCAAAGAAATTCTTCTTCAGTCAGCGCATTTGTCTTATAATGATGAGTTATTTATTATCTTCGGCGTTTCGCAAAGGCGAAAAGGGTACGTTTTGCAGGGTACGCAAACGAAATATGGCCAGATTTATGACTTCTTGCTTCGTAATACATAACATTCGTTATGCATATTGGTTTCGTTTTTTTTTTTTTTTTTTTTTTTTTTTTTTTTATAAAAATATCATCAATTTTAAATTTATAATAATAAATAAATTATAATAAAAATAAATAAATTTTCAATATAAAAGTATTGTAAAATTAATTTAAAACTAATACATGGATTAATTGTTCTTTGGATTAAGTAAAAGAAGAAGAACTTTTTTTTTCGGTTCTTTTTCATCAAAAATTTACTTTAGACATCAACATAGTCTCCTTGAAGATTAATTCTTAAATTCTTCCAAAACTTCTCTTACATTTCGATGACAGTTTTGGATTTTTGGAAAGATTGGACGATATATCTTTGCTTTTACTATTTGCCTGAACGCATAGCACGCCTTGACATTCATCCGTAAAAATCTCCGCGCAATTGGTCTAAAGCCAGAAAGCCAGCTATACAGCTATTAGTCTTCGATCACATAATTATTCTCTCTTCTGTCATTCAAGAAGTCGTTCCGATTAATCGTCGCAACATAAAAACTATTCTTTCATTAGAGTTTCAGATCCTATGTGCAAGACTCCAGCCGTGACTTTTGAAAACGAAAAGGAAAACGCCCGACAACAACTGTTTTGCGTTGAACTCTAGACAATATTGTCCGGTAAGATAAACTGAAAAATTATATTGCGCGGTATTATTTAAAGAAAGGAAAATTTTCTTTAATCATTGTTATTGTTGTTGTTATTATTATTTATTAAATCAAAGCAAATTAATTACAATATTTAGTTACTCAACTGATTATAAATGCTTGAGATGGAGTACAGTTCAATAACAAGTAGGAAAACACTTAAATGATAACTTTATTTACATACGCACACACACACACGCGCACATATCTTTATATACATATAAAGTATAAATATGCAATAATTTCATAACATTCACAAGTAATTAACTAATTATGCGCGCAAACATATTTACCTTATCTAAGTAAACCTAACCTACAAGCTGTAGACTTCTATATAGGAAAGTATAGACAACAAGAATAGTAAACAGTAAACAGCAGTGACAACAACAAAGACAAACGGTCAAGGATTTTAATATAAAGCTGCATTTTTACACCCATCGCACTCGAAAGATGAGGAATAAATTCACTTTTTGACCAAATGCTTAAAGCACCCAGAAGAAAGCTGCGAGGATCTCATAACGTATATATATTTCTAAATCGATTTAAGCAAGTCCGTATGTGCGGTTGTGTATCTGTCCGTCTGTACAACGTCTGTTGTAAACGCTATCGTGGCCATAAAAATGAAACTGTCGGCTTCAAATTTGGCAAAAACGTTGGAAGTTCTTGTACGCAGGTTGGTATCGAAAATGGGCCAAATCGGTTGAAGAACACGACCACAGCATCACGTAAACTGAGAACCCCTCTACTTTTCAAAAGGAATAAAAAATTGGATTTTCACTCATCACTCATAAACTACAGCTAATAAACCTATGAAAATTTAAACGAATATTTTATGGATGATGCTCTAGTACCTAGTACAAAATTTGGAAAAATTGACCACGCCTACCCAATGTTATATTTTATCAAAATTTAATTCTTTTTCAATACCGTTACAACGTGCAGAAACAAGCTTCAATAATCCCATATGGTATATAAATTAGTAGCCAACTGAAAGTTCGGAATGCCCCTAAGCTCGCCTGTCTGTTCTCGCTGTCCATCTGTCCTTCTGCACCTGTATCTCTAGTATCTGTGGTAGACATTTTTCGGTCATTCGGAAATGAAGGTATCGCCTACAAATTTGCAAAAGAATTTGGAAGTGACTTAAACTTTTCCAAAGACACGCATTCAACACTCATACGTCGATGCGGCAAAAATTTTTATTTTTCTCTGTATCACTTAGTTCTGTTACTCTTTTTTAGGACAACGGTGATGGGTATAAAAAATTCGGCCACGACCGAATATAATTTTCTACTTACTACTTATAGTTGTTGTTCTTCTTTAATATTAATTAATCTGCCCGTCTGACATTTTTTTTGTTCACAACATAACACATATTTACAATCATTTAAAATTCTCTTTGCGGTTTTTAAAAAATTCTTTTTCTATTTGTTTAGTTTAAATGGAAATGAAGTGAAATCTGCTACAAGCAAGTGTCACCTATGAAAAGTATCCACGAATTACTTCAACGAGTCACTTATGTCTCGATCTTTTAATGACCATAACCTTTACTATATAGCACGATATAGCACGACCTTTATTATATGGCACGATCGTCAATTATTAAAGTCAATAAGTAAGAAAAATATATATTCGGCCGCCACCGCATCCTCTATACCCTGTACCGTCATCCATCCAGCATAACGGTCCCTGATACTTCCTTCTGGGCGTTGCTAACGTTTTGGCAAAATGACCTAATGAAATACCCTCTCACCCTTCGATGGTGGGAAAAAAAGAAATCGCTCTCTAAGGACCAAAGTCGCAGAACTTGTTTTGGTCCTTATAAGTTATTCCTATGTATTGAAAGTAGGATAAGTATATTTCACTTCCCACTCATTTTCTTTTATAGCAAGCAATTTGTTATTCTCTTGTCACTATTATAGGGATGCTGTGCCAAGTAAGAAGGGAAGGGAATGGGGCGGGAATATCGCATTCGAAATTAATTAACTGACATACTTCGAATGTGATCAACTAACCGATCGGCAACGCCAGAGGCATAGTGGAGAAGAAGATTGCACAACCGCTTCCTTCTGGAACGAAGCGGCGACTAGGTAACACATCGTCGTCCAAACTAAAATCCGTCATCATCTACTATAGGTACCGAGTTTGGGGTTATTTTGCAAAAAGACCGTCCGTTCCATCCGAAGACCGCTAACGACAGGTCATTTAAGTTTAAGTATAGGCAATTGCATCTCTGTCTTTATTAGGCGAACTACGGATTTTAGAAAGTGACATAAGTGAATTAAGAAAAGGAAATTGAATTGAATTGTGACCTCAAGAAATATTGGAATTTTTATTCAGCTGAGAGATATAAATGACGAAGGGACGAAGGACGCTTGAAATAGCCGCGTTAAACATATATTTTTCATTTCCATTCTTCATACGTCGTAGGAGATAGCAATTATCAAAAATAGGCTCCAAAAAATCTATATCGAGATAATCTATCACGAGAATCGGGATAATAATGATGTTTAGATTATTAAAACTATTTGGTTACGTTTTTATATTACATGCAATATTTTTAGTTTATTTTTTTGTAGTATGTAGTATGACGGGAATATCGAAACCATGTTTCTTTCCGTTCTAACGAAATGTTTTCCAACTTTAACTAAAATTTATGCATTTTTCTTGTCGCTTATAATTCATACGATTACAAACGAGAAAAGTGAACATAAACTTTTAAATGCTAGGCAGGCGAGCGACAACTTGCCTCTTCATGTGTATGTGTGTGTGTGTGTGTATATATTTATGTATGTATGTATGTATGTGCGTGTGGTTAGGCTTAGTTCAAAAAGCTTATAGACAGTTTCATTAATGTTTAATCTGTTGTATGTAAAAACTTTTTGAAGCAACTTTTTTTTTTCTATGAAAGTTTTGTAAAATCGTTTAGTGTACGTTAGACATGATTTCACATGAATTATGATTAAAGTAAGAATAAATGATTAGTTTCGGCTTTACATTATACCTAAAAAGTCTTGTATGCGGCCTATTAATGTGTTACTTATTTCTTATATTAAAACTATAATAAGAAATAAATAATACGTCGGTCGATAATTTCCCGAGCTAAGTAAATCGAAAAGCGAAAAAAAAATAAGTAAGAAAATTATATTCGGTTGCGACGATTCTTTTATGCTCATCATCGTCATGCTAGAAAAAATCGAAAAAGAGGAACTATACACATTCATGCATATTCCATAATATTGGATGGGCGTGGTTGATTTGCTCTATTTTTGTAGAATAATTTTGTGGAAATTTCTATTGTGTATCTGTTGCAGATTATGAGCAGCAGGCGAAAAATACGAAAAGTAAATTTTTTCTCAGTTTGGGAATTATGGGCGGATTATTTGATCAGTTTGGGTCATTGTCAAACTCTTTCGCCAATTTGTGGGCGACAGCATTTTTGCGAACGGGAGAACGTTTACCACGGATACTACACAGATAGGCAGACGGGCAGATGGACAAACGGGCATCTCGAAAAAAAAATTCAATTTTGGTGCAGTGTAATATTGGATGGGCCTGGTCAATTTTTCCCGGTTTTAAACGGATACTATATCAATGCCCATGGGATATACGTTGAAATACCCGCAAGATTTATTTGCTATAGTTTATCAGTAGTGCGCAGAAAAACAGTTTTTTATTCCTTTTGAGAAGGAGCGTAGTTACCAGTTTACTTGGTATTATAGGCGTGTTTTCTGACCGTTTCATGTCATTTTGTATACCAACCTGCGCACAGGAATGTCCAATGTTTCTGTCAAATTTGAAGTCGATAGCTTCGTTTTTGCGGCGCAGAAGAATGCTTACAAAAGTCATTGCACTGATAGACAGACGGACATGCTTAGATAGAGTCACAATTTGTTGCTCATCAAAAATATACCTACTCTGTAGGTATAGTCCGTAACGCTGCCTTCTGGGCGTTACAAACGATTTCCTTCGGTAATCGGAATAAAAAAACCATAATTGGTTGCACGGTCGAGACCGTGTTATAATTGCCGCAAACTTGTGCCGTGTTGTATCGAAATTGTGCTTTCCAAGGACCGTGCTAAACTACGGACGCCTCTATACATGCATATATATATATATATATATATATATATGTATACGTTTCCCTATACCTTCCATAAAGTAAGGCAAGTACCCTATCATTTTCTGACGATTATCGCCGTTCGCTCGGCCTTAAAAAGGAATACATAAAAGTGTCATTTAAAGCGACACTACCTGTCTTTGCCAAAAGTTAAATAATAAGAGAGAAAAGTTTTATAAACTGGTACACACTGTCTTAACATTTCCTAAAAACGTGAGAACAATTTTAATTTTTCGAATTAAATTCAAATTTGCAAGAGACCACAGTAGCTAACAGAAACAACTGTGCGCAGGGTATTGTAACAATGTGTGAAAAAAGAAATAAGAATAACAAAAATTCGTAGATGACATATGTTTATGTGAAAGCAACCCTTATTTTTGAACAAACTTTAGGTTAACATTTCTTTCATATACACAAACTTATATAATATGGTACATGGACGCATTTGATTTACGTACAACTGCATCTATTGCAATTACGTGTTGGCTTAGGTGAGAATTCGTATCGCATTTATATGAAACTGCGGAACGAAATTCTTTTTTTCTATTTTTTTTTTGTTTTTTTTTCTGAAACAATGACTGCCGAAAACCCTGTTGCTACATATGCATGTAAAATATCGTTGTGTGTGCCCATGTATGTGAGAATGATAAAGAAACTAAATATCATTAACGGAAACGGACAAAATCAAATATTAAAATTTATCAGCGGAATCAGCGGCGGTAGTATTCCGCTTTCGATATTCTTTTCATTTCATTGTTAAGCAAAACGAGTGATATGTAATTTAAAATTTTTAAAAACTTTTTTTTTGTTTTAAGTGAATATGTTTTATAAAGTACGAACATCACGTGGAATATCCATGAATATCGAGAAAGAAGACAAAACAATAGTTGCTCGTGCATGTAACTAACTGCATACGATACGATGAGTATTCAACATGTATGTTATGTGCGGCTATAATTTTCTTTTACGGCTCATTTTCTGACCCATTTTAGCTATAGACATTCACGTACCGTCCCCTATGCATATTCAGATACATAAATATATCTTACCGAAGAAAGAAATTTTTCTGTTTCCACAATAAAATGAAATAAAAAAAAAAAAAACACGAAAGAAAGAAAGAAAAAAGAGAAACTTTCCAACAATTTAACTGGTAAACATAGTTATATAATTTTTTGCGTTTTATATAGACTAACGCACACACACACACACACACACTTGCACTTTATGCATTCTTACTATTTCGGTTTTCCGAGGTCCAGTTTCAAAACAGAAAAAAAACAACACCAGTTTCATATGCACATTTATTCCTGGCGTGCGCTTTTTTCCCACATTTCTCTCTATAACTCAGTTTTTATGTAATAGTCTGTCTGTATGCGAGTACATATATACGTAAATGTAATCTTTACAATTTTTCATTGTTATTATGTTCTCTTTTTCGTACGCTTTTTTTTTTTTTTCTTTTTCTCTCTTTAACTCTTGTACAAAAGGAAGGCGTTCGAGTCACTTGTCCCTGGGATTTTAAATTGATTTAATCAAATCCAAATTTGTCCTTACGTCCAGTCCTGTATTATTATAATACACGTAATCATTAGCATTTGGGGGGGGAGGGGGGAAAGTTAGAATTCGATGTTCCACTTAAACTTTTATCTAATTGCTTCAGATCGAGTTTGAATATGAATCGTTCCAAAAATCTTCTGAATTGTTAAAAAATGAAAACATAAAAAAAAAAGAAAATCACAAATGTGCTAATTTTTCCACCAACAATCAGATAATTTAACTTACATTACGTTACGTAATCTCATCTTTGATCACTGACACGCCTTCAAACTAAAAAAAAAAAAAAAATGATATCACTTGCGAAAGATATCCCACTTTGTTTATATGATTACGAATAAATTGGTGTCCAAGATTCGCTTCAAAGCTTATGTTATACAGTTTCCATGCATTTCGTTTTATTATAAAATTGTGTTGATGATGTGTACGGATGTATGTATTCACGTAACGTTTTCATGTGTGTATGTAGCGCTATACCTCAGAGAACTTTATTCGTATTTTTTCATTTTATTAACTATAGTAGAAATAAAAATTGTCTACAACAACTTTGTGTATGATTGTGATTGTTTTTCTGAGTGAGTGTGTGTGTGTGCGTGCGTGTGTTGTATGCGTGCACGCTGTAATAATAAATATCAGAAAGTGGGAAAAAAACCGCACAGCACATGTACTCTCACATTTGCATGTTGGTTAATAACGTTGAAACAAGTAAAAGTTTTATTATAATAACAAAAAATATTTATTATATTTTTATTTTAAACTTTATATGTGACGACTAAAACAAAAAAATAAATAACTAAAATTATTTAATTAAATGCAAAGATTTTTTTTTTTCTCTCTTTTTTCTGATAAGAAAAATTCAAGTCGGTTAAAACATATCTGATATATCAATAGTTTTCCCGTCCGCGGTAAAAGGGCAACAAGATACTGTCGGAGGCATCGCATCATTATGTAAATCAACATAAGATCTAAGGCATACATACATCTTTGGCATTCTTTTCTCCCACTAATATCGGCTTCGTATGGCAATTTTTAATTCCAATCTGTCTCGGGGCAAATCTATGCGACTGTTGATGCCTATCGCTATCGTATTCTTCAATATGAAATTTTTGCATGCTGAAGTTCTTAATGCCTTACGTGGGGTAAAATTCTCCTGTTTCCCCGATCCGGATGCCGTTTGTTCGCGCATCCTAATCAGTTGTGCAGATATTTTTAACTTTTCTCGCTTGTTTTTTTTTGTAGTCTCTCGTAGGATTTTTCAGATACCTGCCTATAGTTATATAGTATAGTGTAGTTAGACTTTCCCGCTGCCTAAGCCGGTACAGACAATAGACAATCGATTGAGAATTACGGAGACACTGCGTTTTGCCTGAGCTGTTCGAAAAATTTATTACAAGGAGATCAGTTATTAATATTAAATCAGTTGTTGCACCATCTGTCCTTACCAATGAATGGCATGCAGACAGATGTTACATATATTGACCTTAGTAGTTAGACGTGCGATGTGTTAGTAATTTTTAAGTTAAATTAAATTGATTTTACTCCCGGGAATGTAAATCGGTTTCACTCTTCTTTTATGCATCGTACGCAAAGAGTTTTCATTGGATCGCCTCTGTCCTGAGCATGTAATGATGAAATCTTTAGATCCGCAAGAGAGCCATCTAGCCATGCTCTTCTTTTCTTTATTTATAAATGATTTGCTTCACATAGTTCGACATTCGAGAGTACTAATGTATGGCTTCGAAGGTTTCCGTCTCCTCGAGTTCGATTTATTTTCTTTTTTGTCGGAATGGTGGAAGTAAGATGGAATAGAATGGAATGCCGTTGAATATCAAGAAATGATAGTCTAGGTTGTCGAGAAGACTGTCCACCATCAATTTTGATTGTTACTTAGATGGCGAGCCTTTGGAGTCGGTGCCGTCGTTTAATGGTCTTCGATAGTAAACTGACACTTCATCTCCACGTGAGATCTTTTGCATGCAAGGCTAGGTCTGCATTTAGTTTCTTTAAAAGGCGGTCGAAGGACTTTGAGTATCCTCACGTTATGAAACATCTTTACACGGCTTTAGTAAGACTGGTCTCCCAATGACAATTCTTACATTGATACGGTTAAAGAAATCCAGAAACAATTTCTCCTGCTTGCCTTGCGCGGATTAGGATGAGACACTAACAGAATTTTACCGCCCTATGCACACAGTTTACTTTTGATCCATTTACCTACTATGGAGTGCAGAAGATTGGTTCTTGGAATATGGTGTTTAATGTAACTTCTGCAGGGTGAATTTCAAGGGTTTTCATCCCTCTTCGGTTGTATTACGAACTCTTTTCTCCCTTCCGTGTTTTATATAAGCTATTTAATGATATATATTAACTATATTACGATCCGTCTTAGGATGAATCTTCGATTCCCATGATTTCATTCTTTTCAATCTACTTACAAACATTTTTATTATGCCGTTAATTTTTTTGTCTCATTCCCTTATAAACAGTGAACCGTTCTTTTTGATTATTTCCTTGATTTAACATTTAATTCTTTGTGGGATTAACTTTTGCTAGTGAATCCTAAAAGAGTTCTGCGCTTAAAAATGGATTATTACTGACGTTTGAAATGCAGAATTTATGATATGATTAAAAAATTGGTCTTTTAACTCTATACACTAGAGGTGGGGAAGAGTGAGTCTGAGTTTGAGAAAAATATTTGCAAATTTTTGCTCCTTGCAACGCCTTACTAATGTTTGTGAACATGTCACGATTGTCTTTATATCCAGCACTAAAACTTGGAGATGTATTAGATTCACTCAGGGAATGTATTCTGTACGTGTAACATGATGTAACATAGTCAGAGATAAATGAGGAAGAGGTGAATGTGTGCCCAAATCGTTAAGCGTTATGTCTTCATCATCCATCATCATCGCTCACTATAGTTAGAAGCAAGTACACTATAAAGGCATTGAGGCAAGCGAGCACTAACTTGATGTCCACTCAACTACTTATATAGATGTGGGCACAAATAGCCAACAAAGAGCTCAAATAGTGTATGCAGTCTTGATGAGAGTAAGATTTTTAGATCATTTTACTACTACCACAACACCGAAAAAAAACCTAATTTACGATAAGTAATTTAAAAAAAAAAAAAAAAAAAAAAAAAAAAAAAAAAAAAATGTAATCAACATTTGATATAAATATTTCCTAAGGCTATCTAAACGGTAATTGCAAATTCAATTGACCAACGCACACATTCACAATTCAAAGCCACATTTTACAATTTCTCTGCATTAATTTTAAGTTTGTGGCTAAATATCAAATATCCGCCTCAAGGCAAACAGAACTTTCTTACTTACTATTTAATGTAAATTGATTTTATAAATTAATTTAAATTTAAATTTTAATTTTTCTATTAATAAAGCAGGCATTTTGAACCCTATCACGAGAGACGCAGTGACTCCGTCTCTATCGTTTGAATGGCTCGCCTAGTATCGAAAACCTCACATAGATAAAGTAGGCATTGAAAAATGCATTCTAAGAAATGATTTTTGTAGAATTTGTGAAATTCGGTCTGAAAGTCTTCATAACGCACTTGTGGCGCCTACAAATATTGAAAACCACGGAAATCACAGAATTTCAAAATATTTTGCGGTGGAATTTACAGCTAAAGGCCTTTATCGATTTAAGACTTTGATGGAATGATTTTTCAGCTTTCCATGAAACTGCAGTTGATTTCAAACATAAATGATGGCCAGCATTATAGCGCACTGGTATGTAATCATTCTTGTGCGTATGTAAGTCTAGTGTTGATACCCAGCGCAACTTGTGATGCGAGTTATGTTAAATTCGCTCGGATGTATGTAACAAGCAGATCAATTTAAAACGGAGCCGGCTCTTAATAAAGCAATAGATTCGAATCTTTTTCTCAGTCTGTCCGTCTTTCTGCCTTTCTGCCTATCTGTCTGTCTGTCAGTCAGCCTCTCTGTCTACATGTCTACTCTTTCTCTCTATCTCTCTATCCATCTGTCCGTCTGTCCAGCCATTCTTGTGTTCAAAGTAGATATCTTGTGGCATGTTTAATGCGTCAGAACGAATCCTATGGCTAATGGATGGATTTGGACAACTTATACGAGCCACTCGCAATCACAAAATCGATAAAAATCATTTGGTAATAGTATTACGTCACACTCAAATGACGTGAACAGTTTGTGCATTGGATGAGTTCATCTTTTTCACCGCATCTCATACAAAACCCCTAAGGGAAAGCATTCTTTTACATTCAAAAAAAAGTAGAATTTTTAATGCCTTATAACGAAAATAACTAAAAAATTTGAAAGAAACGCGTTGTACGTGTGAAGAGTGCCCCGACAGCAATATTTTCACTTGTTTTTTCTTTTGAAGAAAATCGATA
>KK502451.1:1069247-1105467 GCA_000688735.1 Glossina austeni
CCGAGGACACGCCTACAGTAGAACATAAACTGAAAGCATTATTTACAAGAAAAAAAAAAATGGGATTTTTACTCTTTTCTCATAGAGACCGGAATAAATGTTACAATTTTCATATATTACAGATGATCGTACAGTACCGTTATGAAATCCGAAAAAACGGGTCCAAGCACCCGATATTATGGAATACAGAAATTTAATTTTTTTTTCTTTTCCTTTTTGTTAAGATAAACATGGCTGGAGAAAAAGTCTCACCTACGACCGTAGGTAGCATTCTTGTATTTGCTTCTTCTTAGCATCGGAATCGAAAGCGAAATTTCGTAACACTTTTGAATCACTCTTGAAGCCTTATAGTCCAACTAGTACACTTGTAATTAAAACATCGGTAAAATAGTTTTAATTATAGCGAACTGCATTTTTATTTGAAACCGCTTTTATGTGAACGTTTTGGTGAGACTTAAATCGGCCTTGAGCTTGTTAGGTAAATAATAAATTTTGCCCACTTTCCAAGAACTATTCAACCCTATACCATCTGTGGTACAAGGATGCGTACAGATGTATACAACACCCACAAGGACTTGGCTTAGATCCACTTTTTTCACGACATTCGTGTTAAACTTAAGTGCACTCTCTGCAAGAACAGAGGCAGAAAGGCGGAGAGTATCAATATATCTATCAATTTCGTTTATGTTGTTCATTGGTGTGACTTTTCAGTACTCACACAAGTATAAGTGATATAAAACACCCAACATTTGTCCGTAATTTTGATGATTTCTAAAGGGTAGAAGGAAACCTTTTCGCAGTCAAGTCAAGTGTTTATTTCTTTATTATTATTTTATTTTGTTTATTTTAATAATCTCTCAGGTATTCGAAAAACGATTGAAATAATTATTGTCAGACAATATTAATATCGCGTTCAGTATCAATCGAGCGCTAGGTTATCACCAAACGCAAAGATGCTTCCATCACACTAACTTTACCCTAACTTCGAGATATATACGCGAAGAAGAGAACTTAATAAATCTAGATTTTTGACACGATGTTAACAAACGTAGCAAATTGCTTTTCTTATATATTTCAAAAATAAGAATTCAAATACATAGTCAATCTGTGTGTGGTCGTTTCGAGGCTTATTTCCCATATGCGCGGAATATATTGTGTAAGACATAGGCTATAAGTAAGCGGCAGATACAGTTTAGTTGTATATAAATCTTGGAAATTATCTGTGTTAAGCTCTTGAGACCATATATCTATCGTTCATTCAATGCTTCACCGATTTTGTTGTTCTCAAATTCGTGTTGAGTGATGATGATAACCGTTTTTTTATTTATTTATTTTTTTTTAAGTTAAGAAATTTATTTATTCACTCAATCCTTCTCTTTCCGTTAACTTTGTTCAAGTACATGCAAAAAAAAAAAACACTTATTAGATAATAAAAATCGAACACAAATCGGTCGGTCGCCACCTTTAAGAAACTAAACACAAATCAATTAATCATCAGAGTGTAACATAAAACAATCCTCTACGATTCCAACGATTTTGAAAACAGAAATTGAATTAGATGACGAAATGTATCAAAAATATTAATAAATAAATAAATAAAAAAAAAAAAAGAGAAAAAATGTATCGGCGCGCGAATTGCGAAAATCATGCGACGGAAAAGTAAAAACTTGTAAACAACAAACAATAATTTCATGAAATCTTCATCAGCTTGAAATTTTTGTATTATGCCCACAATCATTTGTACACATCGGCATATATAAACAATGAAACTCACCGCACGTGCATCACATTCCATGGTAATGTGATATAATCCCATGAGCAAAAGACTCCAGTAGAATGAATAGAAATGTTGACGACGTAACATCATGATGTTGAGAAGCAAAACACGCACAAATATAAAATATTTTCAAATTAGTTTTTCCAAATTGTTTTATTGTTGTTGTTTTTACTTTTTCTTTTTTTTTTTTTTTTTTTTTTTTTTTTTTTTTTTTTTTTTTTTTTTCTTTTTTGTTCTCTTGTGGAAACACAATTTACACAATTAATTAGTTAATTAATGTTTTTACAGTTTTTACGGTTCTTGTTGCTTAAAGTTTCTCTCCTCAATTTGTCTAATATTTAAATATTATTTAGTCCTTTTGCATTTAAGAATAAATTTAAGAAAGACTGAAAGCGTTTTTGCGTTTTATTGGTTACCTTACGCTTTCAACAACCGCTTGATTCTGTCTTAAAATCTCAACTAACATATCCTTAAAAGCAGAAAATCGCATAAAGCTTGTACGTTAGTTGAATTCGCCGCAGCGAATAGCTCGCCTCATATCATTGCTCTCTTCTCGTTATTGTCACTGACTCTCAATTGCTTGTAGTTTGCTTTCTCAGTTATTTTCTATTTTAATTTCCTTCCTTCTGCCGCCTCATACTAAACATTTTATACTTTTGTTTATATTCATAATGGTTAACATTTTCAACAAGCACACGCACACGCACATCGCATGCGTATATATATATATGTATTTGTATGCGTGAAATTGTGTTTCTCTCAAGGACACTTGCAGTTTTAACGTGCAGTATGTTTTATTTATTTATTTTTTTTGTTGTTTTTTTGTTTGTTTTTTGTTTTTCTGTTAATTTTTTATTAGTTTCTTTTTTTGTTTTTCTAGTTTTTTGCTCTTTTGTTTTCGTTTTTCTTTTCGTTTCACATAGATTTGGTTTTTATTATGTTAATCACACTCAACGTGCTTAAGCTTCTGTAAACTGACATAAAACATACAGTATTATGCCTACATATATATATATATATATAAACAAAAAACATACGCAGAGTCCAACGAGATAACGTAACGTGTATAGGTTAGTGTTTTTTGTCCCTATTTCATTGTTGTCATTGAGTTCAAGTTTCTATCTTATGTTCGGTACACTCATTTAATCGTTGTTGTAAATTGTTATCTACACACAAGCTGCCATGACCACACATACATACATACATACATACATACATACATACATACATACATATACGTACTACTTAACCAGTCTCTAAGGCTTTTTTGAGATAATTAAAATTAAGTGTTTGCCCGCATATATAAGAAAAGCCAAATATGTAATGGATCCCAGTGTACCTTTTTTTTCTTTTTTTTTTTTGTTGCCCAAATACCGCTGAAAACTAAATGTTTTTCAGTTTTGTCTTTGCCTTTGAAACACTCAACATCGGAGACTCCACATCGATGTACTCATCTCCACCACCTCCACAATCGTCTAGAGAAATAACTTAAAACTTTTCCGTCGAACAAGACCGATTATTAAGTACATTACAACACTTGGGCTAATATAATTTTTTTTTTTTTTTTTTTTCAATTATTTTCGTCATCAATTACTAAAAATTACATCATACTACCATCTAATGATGTAGTTTTTGTTAACGTTAACGAAATTCAAAAAATTAGATCAATGGAATGCAAAACTTTTCCACTTTATTAGAAAATTCGACTTTTCATTGATCAGAAATAGTGCATTTTTTTTTTCTCCTAAAAGCTTTTTCAAAAAAGCGCATTACACCGGCAGTGTTGCCCGATTCAACCCATTGCCAATAGCGTACGTTCAAAATGTCTGAATGAATGTCGATCTCAATTACGATCCATAGTTTGAACACAAGTTTATTATAACATAGGTCAGAACGGACAGACGGACAGACATGCTGAAGTTTTTCTTTTTTGAATTTCAAAATATATTAAAAGTAGAAAAAATCCTTAAACAAAAATAATATATAAAATCTTTCACATATCATATGCATATAAAATAGAGCGAGTGGCATATGTTATCGGATGTAAAAATTCCGGTTCAAAATTTACGGAAACATTACAAATTATTGCAATTATTTTATTCTACATTAACTGCGCTCAGGATTATTACGAATAACGCAAGCGAGAAGAAAATATTCGCCTTAAAGCGAATTTTCCATAATCTGTATTTTCTTAAATTCAAAACACTGCCTGAAAATGCATTTAAAAAATGCCTCTTATTTACGCACATCACCCGGAAGAACAAAAAAAAAAAAGAAAAAAAAAAGTAGAAATTTTCAGCTCACTGTCGTATTTCGTCTGTCCGTAATGTTATTAAAATTAAATCATTTTATGCAGTATTGAGCTCCAGGTGAGCCTCGGCGAATATGCGATGGACATGTCGAAATTAATTTGAAATTTAACTTTATTTCGACATAGATTTACTTTGTTGCGTCGCGTTAAGACAGCGTATTGTCAATGGTGGGATAGGCTAGCCTTACGACTAATAAGTGCAACGATAATTTTGTCTTTCGTTAAGCCGCGACTACGCACGCGATGAGAAAAGCGAATAATAAATTGCCGGACAGTGCGGCGAAAATAAGAGTTAGTTTTATGGTTTCCCTTGCGTTATTTGCTTTCTTGTTTTCCTGTAAATAAATTTTTTGCATTTTTTTTATTTTTTTATTGCTGTTTCTTTAGAAAGTTTTAAGTTTGCTCCAGCATATCAGTTGTAACAAACAATTCCGAGTAGATAAGAAGATAAGAATCGTGACGACCAAGTCAATATTCGTCGGGTTAAAATGTCAATGAATTAGCAGATACTAGCAGGGATTTTGCTTAGCCGGTGAAAAGGCATAACACTTGCCGATTGGGCATACACCGACTAGGCTACGATCCCTCCCACTAATTTGTTCCTCTTTCCTCATTGCTTTCTGACGGTCACCGGATTACACTTATAGGCGACATCCCCTGATTGATTGGTTATGTTAAACAAACAAAGAGAAAAGATTCTGACCGGCTTTTCTTCCTTTTTTTTTTGAGAGAGAGAGAGAGAGAGAGAGAGAGAGAGAGAGAGAGAGAGAGAGAAGAGTGCTTATTTTAAGAGAATGGTAGACAATATTGCATTAAAATTATTGCTTATTGCCCTGGCTAATATGGAAGGGGATGTGGCATCTTAAAGAGAACCCATTAGTGTTATTAAGGATTGTTGGACTGAAGCGGTATTATGGGGAAAAAATCACGACATTATTATTATACTTTTGGCATATTGCGCCCGTTTTTCGAGTCATTTGTATCAGCTGGCTGGTTGGTTGGTGGCGGCCCTTAGTGCTGGTTTCGCTTAGCTGAAGCAAATCATAATAATAGTAATAATACTCAGTTGAGTCCCTAAGGCGGACTTTTCAAATTTATTGTCGATATTAATGATTTGCAAGTTTTTTTGCACTTTAGATATTCTAACCCTTCTATTATTCCTCCTCTGTCGTTACAATGCGCTAGCATGGACTTTTGAATTAAATAAATTCTTAGCGTAAAAGTCAGCATCGTCGTCGCCGATAGCGGCACAATAACTTTTACACATCTTGTAAGGCATTTTTTATACAATGGTTGGCGGAAAAATTCGAAAATACTCTTCAGTTTCCGCAATGATTTCATCCTCACGATGCGTAGTCTTTTCTCCAGAGCATTCCTTTGTAGTTTGCAAACAAATGATAGTCAGTTGTGACCTTTCCTGAATGGATAAAATAGTTGTGGAACTAATTCGAAATTAAAAAATGTTGTCTTTATTGCCATCGATTTGTTATGCAATACATTTTTCCCGCTATGGGTAAACAGTTTCCTTATGCCAGGAAGAGATTATCTTTGAAAATTTTTACGATATTGGCTAAATTTTGCAGCTTCACATTTCGATTAGCAAGAATTATTTTTCGATTTTTTTTCCTTCCATCCTTCCTTCCTTCCATCCTGCATCCTTCGCACTCAGTGTGGTTGGTGTTCGCACGAATTTGTTTAAAATCAGCAAACTATCCGCAAATAATTGTATACGAGAGAGAAGTGCTTCTATAATAATTTTGTTGCCCAAACCGGTTCACTTTGATTCGGTTCTTTTTCTCATTAAAAAGCAAAATTTAATCAAAGCACGAGTTTCGGGTACTTGAACAAAACTACTGTAATTCGTAATAAAAGTGATGAAAATCCGGATTTGTACTTTCTCGAATTAATTCCACATTAATGAGGTCTGTCTGTCAGTCCCGAGAATTATTGACTTATGTGTGATGTTTTTTACACCTCATGGTGATTATTTCTTTTCTTGTACAAAGCATAAGAACAGTAGTTTTGCACTGAGAAATCGTTGTTATATAAATGCTCAGAGAGAAAGTTACACTTGTCGCAAAACCTGTCACAATTAATTTTTACCATTGATAAGCTTTGTCATTTGAATATTTTGCCCGTGAGCAAACAGATGAGCTTAGCCGAGCTTAGCGACTTAAGTTTCAGTTTTTTCCTTTTAGTTCTAAGACTTTGACGGTTTCAAAGAGCACTGACGTAGGGACATCGTTATTAGTATTTGAAGCACCATCCCGTGCTAATCACATATAAATTGCTACAAGTGCCACAAGTGCCAAAGCACGCAGCCAAGATTGAGACGTTCATTTTGAAGATCTGCTATGCTCATGCTACACTTTAGTAAGAACGTAAGATGCTATCAATTATCAAATCGATGATTATGTTCTTTTAAAAAGTTGAAACATCTTCTAATTTTAGGCCATCCTTGATTTATATGAATTGCGATGTTTTTGGCTGCTTTTCTATTAAAACTTTTTTATATGCTTCTCTTTTACTTTTTGTTTTCTTTTTTGGCATTTATTTTGAGGAAAATTATGTAAAATATTTAAATAATGAAAATAGACGATGAATTTATGACTGGAGTAATTTTCACTCGAGTCGTTCACGTTGGCAAGCAACAGCAATTAAAATGTTGTAAATGTTTGTTTTAAAAGCATATTTATTTATAGCTTTTATAAAAGCTTTTGAAAGAACCAAAATTTCTTGCGAAAGTAAAAAACAAAAAAAAAAGACAAGAAAAACTATTGAGACCAAAGGTATGACCAACGGAACATTACCTAAAAGTACATTTTTTATATAAATTGTTCTATAAAAACAAAAAAGATTTTACTGTCTTTTTTTTTTTTTTTTTTTTTTTTTTTATATATTTTTCTGTCTACTACCTGCATGTGGAAAACAGAAATCCGATGAGACAATTTTTGTGAACTCTATTCCAATTCTTCCTAGAAAGAAAAATTCTCGGCATCTTAATGATGCCTAACAGGGACAACTTTGTGATAAAAATTGATCCAAGAGAGTTATTTAAAATACACATTCGCTACGTCCGTCCACATTGGTCCAGTTCTTGCATCACCTTTTGCTTATGCATAACTGCTTACATGGAAACCGAATCTAATTTTTTTTTTTATTTTTTATGATGGAAACTGGCGAAGAATAATGATATGGTTGTTAGCGATACATTTATAGATAAAAGGAAAATTGATTTCTTGATTATATTCTTTCTAAAATTTTATACCTTTCTTTTCTTGCGTTTGTTCAGCTTAGATATCTACCTCTGTCTTGATTTCCTCAATGGCCTTCAAAATATTTCTCGACTGTTGCTTTAATCCCAAAGATGACGAGAATGGTTACCGCGGTAAGCATAAAAATGGAAGGACAACTAACTGTATCTAAGACACACGCGGCTCTCTTTCCGTGAGTTCGTGTTCACTCATCCATTCCTTCGCGATGTCTCGTTTGTGGAAAATCATCGAGATTTTGGCTTTAATTTTCATCTGGGTTGTCTGCTCACGGGCCATAGGCTTCTCAATGCATTTTTGAGTTCAAGATGCCGATCAGCAATGAAGAGGCGTCAGCGTGATAATTCTTTTCAAGACTAGAGGCTTAATAGATGGATGACAGACGAATGAAGATATTTCTAAGGCAGATTTAGTTTTGGGAACTCCGCCAGACGAGTACTGGACACGCCTATTTTACCATTATCGTTGTTGAAACTGCGCGATTGTCATGATAACTGGATGATAGCTAGAGGTTAGCGGCTTCTGACCAGAGTTTTCTCTTTCGCCTCTGGCATCAAAGATGTTGTGGTGGACACTCCGTTTTCACATTCTCTGGATCTTCGAATTCTGGGGAAATGCGATCGGGACCTAATCTTCTGGATGCATTGTAACTGCTTTCTGCTATCAAATTTGATAGGTCGCTCTAGACTTCGCTCTCTTCAGTGAGGATGCTATTTGTCCGTGCGCGTAACATGGAATGTTTGTACTTTTCACAGCACGGCTTGCTGCCGAGTATCGCATAATCTGTATGGGACCTGACTAGAATTTTTTTTCCTTTCTTTCTGGCACTCACGCGCCCGGCGAACCCGAGGCGACGAATGACGTGCTCATCGCAAATACCATAGTGTCAAGCATTCAGAGCTGCAACCCACATTAACCTTCTATCGACATCTGGGACTTGATAAACCGTCTTAATGAAATAATATTTTATTTTTCGTTAAATTAAACTCCATTTTCATTTTTTATACGTAAATTATATAAGAAGGCCTTGAAAAAATGATTCTTCGACTTGCATTCTTTCTTTAACTATATCTACGGACGACGAACAAATTTGCTCATAAACTTAGCGACCGCGACTTATTGACCGCAATTTGGAATGCGTACCGACAAATTTGTCTCTCATCAATAGTTATAGAGTCACGTTCATAATCTGTAATTGTTGTTCATTGCCAAAAATGCGGATAAAATTCATGCAAAGAAATATTTAAGTTTGCCATTATGTTGACAATATATATGAATGTGTATACCGCAGTCCTCATAGAGAATTAGAATATACTTCCTTAACGTTAGATTCTGAGACAACTTTTTTCGCTCGCCTACCGCTTCTATACGACTGCTTGTCCATCGCAAGTTACGCAGTCTATGGCCTTGAATCCATTCAACAGCAAGCGAAAAATTGTAACTTACAACTGATAGCATAAATAATGTGAAAAATTATGAGTAAGTACTTGAACCTTGAAAAAATTCACAAAATGGATCTAATTAAGCAGACATGGAAACATAAATTTTTACCCTGGCAAGAAAAGACTTTGTCCAACCATTTAAAATGCCGGTATAAAGAAAAAGTTCACACGACCTAATTTTTATAAAATATTTTACAATTTTTATGCCTTACTACAGAAGTGGTAGGTAACAAAGATTCGTCGTAGAGTGAATATAATTTTCCTGCTCTCCTTATTAATTATTAGTTTATAGTTTAGTTTTATTTAACGGTCGAAGTATGCGAGTAACGTGGGATATCCTTTTGGATCCGTGGATTATGTAGTCTGTTGATTATAAGAAAAAAAAAAAAAAAAAGATTTCTAAAATATTATTATTATTATTATTATTATTATTATTATTATTATTATTATTATTATTATTATATAAATTTAGCCAGAGAATAAATTCTAAGACTAAAGTCTTCAAGCTCAGCTCTAGCATCTAAGGCTTTCGCTCTTAATTTTTATTAATATTAATTATTATTATTATTATTATTATTATTAAAAAGTCTACCGCACTTGAGATTTGCACCGAACACGAACATTGAATTGCTAGTCGAGGCTCTTGCCTATCCGGCCACTTAGGCGGATTTCTAAAATATTATATGAGAAAAGCAAATTGAATTTATTGTTGAAGTTTGTCAATCTTCAACTGCTTATGCACTTTAAAATTTTGTCTAATCTTAAGCTTAATTAAAAGTAATGTAATATCGAAGATGACATCGTCGCGAATGTTAAGGGGATTATCTTTGGCATAAGAGCCCAATACAAGAACAACACTATTTTAACTTAACGAATAAGTGAATTGCACAAATGCCGAGTGATGATGATGGAATAATGCGAATGAAAAGATAATCAACATTGGCAGCATTTTGTCACAATTGTTTAACTTGCTAAGCACGTATTTCAACGTGCACAACATATTAGCATTGTTGTGTTGCTCTTACTAGCTAGCTATTGACGATATTCTATCTATGTATCATTCATACATATATATATATACTATATATATATATATATATAATATATGTACAAATAGATACGCAACAAATACACAAAACATAAAACACATACATATCAACTAATAACAAGAAAAATGAGTTAAAATAAAAGATCAACAAGAAGAAAAGTTATATTAGCGCATCAACAACAAGACAACAAGTGAAGGAAAGATAAGTAAAAATTTTCTGTACATAAACTTAAAAGGAAGATGAATTACAACAATTCGTCCAACAAGACAAGAGAAGGTTTAACTTAAATAAATGAAGGACAACATAAATTGATTGCCAACCATCAACTAGTTGTAGCTTAAACAATGCCAGCGAGGACCAGATTGATTTTACAAACAAAAAGCAGTTGAAACAAAATTCAGACGAGTAACTAAAATCAGTTTGCCTTACATATTAAATACAAAAACAATCACAAACAAATATATACGCAAACACTTTAACGTTAAGCTAAGAATATGATTTGATGATAACGTACTTAAGGGGAGATTTTCATACAATCTCTACAACATTGTAAATATTAGTTAAAGCCTTAATAACAGAACAGAACGAGAATCGGCAAAACTGATAATTTATATATATATATATATATATATATTGGGGCATCAAATAGGTCATCAAAAAGGTCATTGAGAGTTCTTGATTTGTGGGAGTAAGCTAATGCTCCAACATAGCCCCAAAGTAAAAAGGCGAATACAGTTACATCGTATAATCTTTACGGCAAGCTCACGTAACGGGACTACATGGTAATTGACCTCTACTCGTAATAAATGAGCATTCTGCGACATTTTCTTCAAACCGAAATCATTTACTTCGTGCTGCAAAAAATCAATTATCATATATCTCTAGCGGTCTCTATTGAGGGTAACTGTAGTGCCATCTTCATATTACATGCCATCAAAATTACATTAACAGCCCACAAACCACACCCAAATGTTATTTTTGTACACGTACAAGTTCTTTAAGAGCATCAGGTATGTTTTATTTGCATCAAAGGGACCATAAACCTTCCCTCTCTGCGAGCTTCATCCGACAAGCACGTGAAACGTAACCATAGCTTCACTGTTTCCGGAATAGCTTTTAATAGTTTCTTTACATCGCACCACTACGCTTGCATTGTATTTCACAAACAATCCATTGATGAAAAATTTGATCCAAATCTCATTCAAAAATGCGTTTTCGGAAACGTCAACCCTATGACCCTATATATATATATATATATATGTTAAGGGCATATGCGCATGTATACATAAGAATTCTGGTAATGACGAACAGCTATAGCTACACTTGAAAAAATTTCAATTTGTTACATAACGTTATACACAATATTTAATCATCGATTCATCGTCGCCAGCCAAGTCGAACTAAGTCGATCTGAACAAATGCACAGCAAAACTTAATGGCTATCAATATTCCGCTTTGGTGGCGTTTTCGATTGCTTTCCTGGACTAGTCCGTGACTTAACTGCGCTTGGGTTACTTTTTGTTTTAATAACAAACAGAAAAATCTTCTTCTCCTCTTCCGGCAAGGAATAAAAGCTTAATATTGAAATAATTCGAAATTGCATTTTCCGCCAACGCGTATGGTAGCCATTTTTCCCCCCTTTTGAATCTTTCCCATCGCTTGTAAACATTTAGAAACAGTTGACTTATCAACTGCTAAGCTGTTTGCATGCTCTTTAAGAGTTTGAACTGAGGTTTCGTCTAATAAGTCTTCCAATTGATTGTCTTCGAACTTTATTATTATCCAGGTCGTTCTTTGTCGTTCTTTGTTGTTCGCCACTTTGAAACCGTTGAAAAAGAAACCAAAACAATTGCGATATGTTGGTGCGTCATGTTCGTAAGTTTGATGGGCTTTGCCAGCAGATTTTTGGAGATCAAACAACAAAAGTAATGAAGGACGAAAATACAATTTTGTGCGTTCCATGATTAGCGTCCGTACACAATGAAAAACTCAATGATAGTAAATGGAAAAATTGTGAATTTATGTAGAGAAAGATTAAAATCATCGGAACTAATCGTTGTATATATCGATGCTTCAACGATTTGTCATGATCAAGATATATGCAAGCACATTATAATAAGCTTACGAACTCGTATCGGCATAAAAACTAATTTAGTGGACACATTACCAAAGTTCTTATACACGTCTGCCGTCTGCTGTCCGCCGTCCGCCGTCATCAACTCGCAATACATTTAGATATGTTTTAAGCAAACTTAAGCTTTCGAAACAATTGATTCGTTAGTTAGTTGTTATCTTTTTTTGCATTAAAAATGATTGCAGTTACTTCGGGCACTTTTTTAATTAAAATATTAAATGAAATGAACAAAAAATGATAATTTTTACGAAAATGTGTTGAAATCCAGTTTATCAGAACAACAACAACAACAGCAAAACGTTTACAATTGTTTGCTTTGTTCGCTACAAATTAATGCTTAATAATGCAGAATTGTTGTGGATTCTTTTGTTTGTCTCCTTCCTTGTTCGTTCAACGTATCATGGAACGTATATCTCGGCTCACGTGAAATGCTCACGTAAATGCAACTACAACCATAAGTGGCTTGCTTGTGACAATCTTTGCATCACTTGTGCTGCAAGCCTCTATTATGTTTGTGCGGATGAGATAGACACAACTTTTTTAATTACACCGAAGAATTGAGAATCATTTTCTGAATCGGTTTACACTTGTCTCTCCGTCAGTCTTCCTTGCTTGCTTCCTGCAACCTGTGTGTTCAACCTATAGGTAGCAACTTTTGAAATCGATCTACTTTTTCGACCACATCTCTTATAACTGCATTAAGCGAAGTATTGGAAAGTCTTTAATAGGTAGGCCATGCCCCACTGGAGTGTTTCTATTTGTTTTTTTTCATTATTATTCATCATATGTTTATCAGTAAAGAAATACCGAAGATTTATAGATCGGCGCTACTTAGTTAATAAATTAGAATGCGAAGTGAACGCCTGTGAAAAGTTTGAACAAATCACTAACACTATTGTTAGTGCAAAACGCACCGTTGAAAATTTTCAAATTAATTTAATCTCAAGTGTGCTGACTATATAACAATGAATTGGCTTGGAAAGCAATCAACTTGTTAGCCATCTTTTTCTCTCTTCAGTCCAATCCATTATTATATAATATTTAGATATTGAACATCATTTTTGATAACTAACAACCATACGATATGTTGACATGTCGTGGCAATGATTTCTCTATAATTCAAAGATTAATTAGATTAATTAAAAATCAATTTTCTAAAACATGACATGATATTTTTCTCTTAAGTGTGTAAAAAGTGTTTTGCAACCTAACGTTACATTAATCGCAAGGATAAGTGGATGGATTATGGATGAATAGATAAACAATCTAAACGACATTTCCATACGTTAAACTCAATATCGGGTTCTTTCAATTCTAGCAAATCAATTTTCCTTTAATAAGCGCGTCTTGCCTACGGTTGCATCTACGTTAACTTTTAATCTTGAAATCGTCGTATGATTCGTAAATTGAACTCAATACGTTTGCTATTAACGGTTGCCAAGCTTTTATTGGTTTGCAACGGCGTAAGAATTCACTCCTATCTCGGATCTGTACCGATTGTGTGCGTGTGTTCTTTTGCTAGTGGGATCGCACGCTTCTTTTTTTTTCTTTTTTCTTTTTCTTCTCTATAGATATATGTGCCGAGTGCCAGATCTCTCGTCGACCGTAATGCAAATAAAGTATAGCTTCTAAAGAAAATATTTAATCCGGCTGGATTTACATTGAATAACTTATAGCAGATAAGAAATTCATCCTCCTAGTATTCCTTCCTCTTCAAGTAAATCAAAACTCGTTCATAATTCTTATACTTTTGTTTATTTAATTTTTATTGAACTTTCGTTAGTAATATTAGATCTGTTAGCATGCAAAGTTTGGTCGATGTAAGTCGATTAAATCTACTATCGTTAAAATGTAGAAGAATGCATTACCTTCACAAAATGTTCTACTCGATAAAGTCAAAGGTTAAGCGTTTGCTTTTGGAAAAATGGTTTTTCGTACCTATCACCGAAGGCTGAGGATCAGAGACACCATAACCTATATATTTTCTTGATCAGCAGTAAATTCTGAATCGATTAAAGCATATGCCTTTCATAGTCTATCTGTCCGTCCCTCCATCCACTCGTCCGTCCGTCTGTCCATCTGCATAATATCTGTTTCTCCCGCCCACAAAATATAAAGCTATCGACTTCAAAATTTGGCTGACACATTGAAAATTGTTGCACGTAGATTAGCATTGAAAATTGGCCAAATCGGTCGAAGAATACGCCTGCAGTACCATTTAAACTAACCTGAGACACCGAGAACATCTCTATTTTTCATTGGTTTTTTGCTCATTATTTATAGCCTAAAGCAGATAAATCTACAAGAATTTGAATTCGACTTTGTTAGCGAGGAATTGACCACGCCTACTCAATTTTAGAATGTTCCATAATTTTATTTTTGTTTTTTTTCCAAAACCTTTTTTAACGCACAGAGGCAAGCCTCAATAGCTCCGTGAAATATATAAACTGGCCAAGAAATGCACCTAAGCCTGTCCGTTTAATCCATAGCTTATTTTACCTGACGATATTATTTTGCTGCGATGACAAAATTCATTGGAAAATTTCGTGTAAGCATCGTTAGATGATATTTTGTGATCTGATCCCCCGCAGATACTTGCTGATTGCGTCTTTTTGTCTGGAAGTTGTTTTCCCAGCAAAACTCCAGCAAAGGGAAGCAAAATTGTGACCAGAAGCGATGTGGATGTTGCTTGTATCATGTTTGATAGTTGCATATATATATATATATATATATATGTATGTATTTTTTTTTTCAAACTTTGACATATGCACTGTATGCTAACATTACTCATATACTCTCTGAGATTCTCATTGGCTGCAAAGCCAGGAACAGCAGGATAATCGGCATACGTAGCCGGCAAGTTCCTCGCTGAACGAAATCCCCATTTAACATTTTATGCGCTGCCTACGTCACTGGTTTCATGAGCACCAGTTTTCTGAACAAGATCGAAGGAAGAAAATGAAAGAAAGTCACAGAGAGAGAGAGAGAGAGAGAGAGAGAGAACAGTCTTTTAAGCTTGAACAGAATAAGCAGACTTAGGCATGTTGCACGATAAACGATTCGATAGCAAATAATTTTGATGCGATAGATAATATTCTCCGAATATTCGGAAACTTATCGGTGCAACTAACAAATAAAAAAAAAAGAAGGCCAGGGAAAGGAAAGGAAACAATCGTTCAATTGAAGTTTTTAAGACCCACCACCAGCACGTTTTTTTTTTTTTAAGCAAAACGCAAAAGTTATTTTTTATTTTCTCTATTTTCTGCTCAACCATCATGTAACAATTTTTTTTTCGTGCGGTTCATCATCATTATCAACATCCCTAACATTACTAAAATAAGCAACTTTTAAAACATTATCAGCCCGTAGAGCACGTTTTGCGGTTTTTTAGTTGGTTTCTTTTATTTAAAAACTTTTTGTGCCATGCTTTTTAAAGGTTTATTACAAAATGAAAACTTTATTGTCGAAGCTAGAAGAGAAAACAATAATAAAATAGAAGAAATGAGAATATTTACCCAAAAATCTCTTCTCTTTAATATTATGCGAAAGTTATTTGCTTTCTTTTCCAACTGCCTGTTCGACTATGTTTTGAAATTTGAAAGAATATTGTATCGATTGAAAAGTCCCGGAACTAATCTATCTGTGATTTTCACAACAAATCACTTATTTTTGAAAAACTACATGGTCAGGCTTTATAATATGGAGTTCGTTTTCGTTAACGGGAAAATGCTTACCACACAATTGCGCGGACAGACAGAGGGGCAGACGAACAGACGGACATGTTCAGATGCATTCCAAATTTGAAACTGGCGAAGAATTCTTATAATTTATCGTATCTTTCAAAACTTGTCTCTGCGTCTTATAAGGATATTGAAAAAAAAAATGGCATTTTCATACACTATAATATTGGGTAGGGATTGGGTAGGTGCTACCAATTTTTTCCATTTTTATACAGGTGCAGTACAGCATGACCCATGGAATGTGTGTGTGTTCAAATTTTGAAACATTTATTCGCTATAGTTTATTGGTAATGAGCAAAAACCCAATTTTTTTTATTCCTTTTAAAAAGCAGAGGTGTTCTCAATTTGCATGGTAGACATTGTGCCCTTCGACCGATTTGGTCCGTTTTCAATACCAACGTGCATGCAAGAACTTCTAATGTTTCTGCCATGTTCGAAGTCGATAGCTTCATTTTTTCGGCCAGGAAAATGTTTACACTAGCCATTGCATGGACAGACAGACGGAAAGGCGGACATTCTTAAATCGATTCAGAATTCAATGCTGATCAAGAATATATACACTTTGTAAGAGCTCTGATGCTCCCTTCTTGCCGTTGCATATGTTTTGAAAAAATTAATATTTTATTTTATATATTTGCAAATAGAGACCAGGACTTCTATGAGAGAGGCATTTTGAAGTTACCTTTACAATGGCAACAAATCATACAACAAAACGGTGCATATTTGACCCAAATCGGACAATCCGAAGCATGTTAAATAAAGTCCTGAAGTTCATATAAAAATAATGGATTTCTTTTTCCCCAACCTAATATATCCCTCGTCCCTCGGTGATGGGTATAAATTTCGGAAATTTCCCTTTGTTGACAACAACAAAAGTCGATTTCCTTATAGTGTATAAATATTTTATCAAAAACCGTTCGACGATTTGCTGCAACCTTAGTGCCTTTATTTTGTCTTCATCACCTCCTATACGCCTGGCAGAGCGGGATGCAAAAGTGCTGAAAAGAAATTTTGCAAACCAATTTTAACGCTGCCGTTCTATGCATTGCTGTCTTGTTTGCATATCATTTTTACCTCTTCGGCTGTAATAGAACCCTTTCCCTGTTTTTTGGTAAGACACTAAACGAAAACTTTTCCACAGAGTCGAACAAAATGTTTGCCATACAAGCAGTACGATATCAGTTATCCAATATATGGAGACAGTGTGTCTTAAATTTGAACTTGGCTGTGAAAAAATGCAATTAAATCCACTGTTGGGAAAAAGCGAAATAATTTCAATATTTGAAGAAATGGAAAAGACTTAAGTCCTATGAAAAAAGTAGTTACTGTAAAGCAATAATAATCGATAGAAACAATAAAGTGATATATATATATATAGGTATATATAGGTATATATATGAGTTGGATGGCAATTTACAAATACTTTATCGTAATGCAATTGAATTTTTACTTTACTTTATATTACGTAGTGTGTTAGTCTGCTTGTAGGCGAATATTAGCCTGGGGCTACTGCCAACTGCAAGCATAAATGCTTTGAGGTCTGTAGGCGAAAGGAATTACTTATTACATCTTATTTTGTATTACGTTCGATCCCTTAAAATCGCTCAAAATTCAGTTTTGCAAAAAAAAAAATGTCCTTTTATTTCTTTCCAACTATTTTCACTTTTTTGTTCCTTATATTTTTTTTTTTTTTTTTTTTTATTCCTTATTTTTTTTTTTTTTTCTTTTTCTTTCCTTTGACTCGTCGTATGGAACACAATTAACTGATTTTAGCTTACAAGGTCATAACTGGAAAAACGTATTGTTTCATCTATAACAGCGTAGTAATCAACTTTCAAAATATCGGAAACAATTTCCATAACACTTTTCCTCTTTTTACTTTGATGATCTGTTTTCAACCGTTCATGTCCTGGTTTCTTTTCTTTACTTTTAATAGTCAGCGAGCTATGGTGACGAGAAAATTCATGTAAACAATATTATCCCGTGTCTCTGGAATATTAAAGTTAAACTAAAACACAATACCATTCATTGAACACCCTACACCATTTCGATGAATAAAATTCTTCATTATTTTTGTAAAAAAATATCAAAAATCATACTTTGTCTTGATCAGTGCCTTTGTGTGGGAGGGAATCTAAAACCTAACTAATCACGTATTTTTGTATGTTTTTACAAAAACTACATTTTTGTTTAAAGATTTCATTCATATATTCGTCACCTATTCTTTTGTCGTAAAATGCAAACAAATTTGTTTTTTTCTTTTTTTTTTTTTCTATACAAGAATTTGTTTTTCATGTGAATCCGTATATAGGGCTAGGATTGAAGAAATTTGAAATAATTAATTTTCATATCAAATGTCTTGGTTTGGACCCTAAACCAAACGTTTTTATTACATAAGATCTTTTTCATTACAATCCTTATATGAGACGAAATTTAAAAAAAAATTAATCCATTGGATCGGAAAGTTTTCACATAGTTTTCGGTATATCGTTAGAATGTTGCTCATCGATTTAATTTCAAAACTTTTGAAAATTCTATATTTTTTCCATGTAACGACTTTTTTCAAAACAAAATTATACGAATGGTGAGATTACTTCCAAAAAGCCAGATCTTTCAGCCAAAACACGTTAGTGGACTAAATTTCATCTAAATATTTTAAAAAATTCTAGGGGAGACTTCAGACGGATGGACAGACAGAAAACTTTAAACTAATTCAAAATTACTTTAAGAGTTACTTTCTGAATCAGCCTATATTATAAAATGTGGGATTATTTTAAGCCCGTTTGTACATTACAGACATTCCCACAAGCGTAATACATGATATAAAACAAGTGGTGTAGAGGCTAATGAATTGTAAGCCCCTGTTGAATTTCTATTTGTTGAAAAAAGTACTTATGGACTTATTTTCCTTTTTAACGTGATATGTACAGATGTGTGATGTGTGACAGAGGGTTAACATAGGTTCCTGCCGTGGAGGCTTAACCCTACGGTGCCCGATGGCACACGGATCGAGAAAGCGTCACTCACTCTCCGCTGTGCGGAGAGCAGGGGAGCAGGGTGGCTCCCAAGCACTTCCAGTAAGGAGTACAACAGATCTTTTAGGTCGCGGTACGAAATGCGCCACAATATTGAAATGATACAATAATTTGCAAAGAGTGTTATAACTAAACGATCGCGAAACTTTTACTGCCATCATTATGATAACACTATAGATGAAGCTTTTGTATATTTTTTGTATGATAAAATCCGGTCTCGATCCTATTTGTAGTACTGCCAGGACTTTTCACGACACGCAATATTTTACAGCGCAGACAATATTCGGAACACTTTCGTTATTCAAAAACATTAGAATAACTCGTACACTAAGCTTTCATCTAGCGTACAACTTTATTCGAATAATTTGATTTACATGATGTTTAGTTTTCATTTTTTATAAAAGTGCATAACGTAATGTTTTTTTTTGTAAGACTTGAAATTCTTAAATGTTACGACGACGACGAATTTTTCTACTATAAAAAAAATGAATAAATAAATAAATAGGTGTGGGCCTCACTCTGCTAGTGAGCATGTTACGCCCAGGGACGGACATTGGTTTCACTTATCGAACATTCATCTGCAGGTTTTCTATTCCACGAACAAGGCTTCTAGGCTTTTAGAGAGTATAAGGCCTAACAAGATCTGACTAAAGAGTCTTTTCAGGGATTCCCGAAGAAATTCTTGGCTCTTACCAAAAGTTTTGCGATAGGTATGTGCTTGAATCGTTTTCCGGGTATAGAGCTTGCCTGATACATAAAAAGCAAAGGTTGTAGATGGGCCTTGCCCACACCAGAGGAGGAAACACGACCGTATACTATCGGGGCCAAATCATCCGCGGTGTGACGAGCGGTATTCTCTTATATACGGCATCGTGGAATAAAACTTTCACGGCAAATACCCGCCGAAAATAATATCTAAAGATGTGTGTAAACAATGGTTTTTTTTTTTTTTTTGATTATGACTTACGATCTTTAAGCGGAAAAAGATGAAAGGAAATGAACGGCTTCGAACGGCTTCCCGCAAATTTTATATAATTATTTAAATTTTTTATGTCATCTCTTCGCCGATCAATAGTTGGGATGACAACGTATAACGTAATTAAATGGTGGCTAATAAAAATGCTCAACTCATAATTTCTTTCAGTTAAATAACAATGAAATTGCATCGCTTAAGCGTGCAACTCTTTAATAAACCAACACAAAGCAATAGTCCCGATAAACGTTAAGAATATTAATTTAAAATTTCGAAATAGTCGGCTAGCGAACGCGTCGAACAGAATGCAAAAAATGTCAACATGCAATGTAGATACATGTAAAAGGAACGCATAGAGAGAGGAGGAGGGGCTAAGTAAAGTTCAATGCAAAAGGAAAAGGGGGAAAGGATAACTAGTACCCGCAACAAAACGAGTAACGCCGACAATAATTGCCGCAATTGTGACACCAAATAAATTAAGTCTCCTCCTACAAGGCCAAGCGTGCCGGTCTGCGTGCTTGTCTATACTGCCCATATGCATATGAACGAATTCATACATATTTAGGTCTGAGTATGTAAGAATATACGCGATGTCTGCAAATGTGTAATTGACCAGAGAACACATGGACGCTTCGTAGTTTATGTAACATTGGCGGTATTGTGCGGTGTGTCATGTATTAATTTCATTAAAATTGGATATTTTTTTTTTTGTCTTCCTTTTTCTCAGTTCTTTTTTCCCAGCTGGATAGTGTGCTCGCAGTTAACTATGGTTAGTCATTCAATTGAAATTTCATGTATACGTGGATTATTTTATAAACGCAGTAAGCCAATTGAATAGCGGGTACCAGTGTGACAGGTGTGCGCTCATGCGTTTGTGTGTGTGTGCGCGTATATGTCTGTGCGCATTCTGTGCTGTCTGTTCAAGTCGGGTAAAATTGAATTAGTAAACTTGAGTCAGAAGTTCCAAAAACCAGACAAAACCAACTTAAACCAGAAGAAAAACAACAACAACAACAACAACAATAACAACAATAACAAAAAAGGCAGCATAAAGGGATTAAATTGGAGTTTGTGTAACGAATAAAAAGCGCACTTCGACCATACAATCTAACTGACGTATGCGATTATTTGAGTTTATGAAATCAAGCCAAAAATACGTGCAACGGTTTATTAACCAACTTGCAATTTATTTTTTCCCCATTTTTTTCTTTTTTTTTTTTTTTGCAATATTTGGCTTTAACTCTCTCGTGAGTTAATTTAATTAACAAAAACAAAAAAAACAAAAAAAACACAAAATTGTGATCTGGGAATGAAAGTCTTAGTTGAATTATTATTACATCGCTTGAGTATGAGGAGAACTTATTTACTATTAAAATTATTAATTAGCAGCCCTCTCTGAACAATAGCTTTGTGCACCGCCAACTTTTTCTGTTGTTCTGTTATTATTTTATATAAAAGCAACCAACAGAGTTCATAAAGAGGCATACGCTCCCGCCACTCGCAACGAAAACAAAAATAAAAAAAAAAATAAAAAAAAAGAATTTTTCAATTTTTTTTCTCTCTCTCTTTAACGAACATACATTACGGCCCGAGCAGCAGAGAAATACAAGAAAGGAAATAAAACCGGGTTATAAAAGTTCTCCAACAGTTAGAAAAACTATAACTAACACAACAACAATTTTAGATAATGTGTTGGCTTTTTGGCCTGCCTTTGCATATTTCCTAGCCGACCAAACAACAATGCAAATGTTGTTTTGCACATCCGGTTAGCCACAGCAACAGAATAGCATACACATTCCCACATACACTTGTGTAAGCTTATTCAATTTTTTTTTTTTTACTTAAAACACATGCACAACAAACTATCTGTTAAATGCGGCTATAAAAGTCTTGTCCTTAGCATTTATAAATCCATGCATCTAAAATAGCAAAAAAAAACAAAAAAAAAAAAAAAAAAACATCTATATATATGGATACAAATCTCCGTACATGTGCGCATACGTTTAAATCTGCAGGTTGCCAGTACGTATGAGTTATGTAATTTCAACTTGTTTCTGTTTATTTGTATTTCTTTTGTTTTCATAGTATTTCGTAAATTTTATACCCACGCTTGAGCGATAGCGGCATCGAATGCTAATTCAAATGGTCTGCTCGACTTGAATCACTTATTTTATTAAACTTTGTAAATTTTATTTAAAAAAAAAAAATGCTTACATCTTAATTAATATTTCAAAATATTGTCAATCGCGCGCCAGTACTTCCTTCAAATTTTTTAACAATTTTTTTTTTGCGTACAAAATTTCGCATGAAAAGCAGAACTTACCATTTCACACTCCTCACACGAAACACTTTTTGACACACTTTTTGGCATTGTCATAAGAATCGAAGCATTGCCCAGGCATTTCGAGAAGCACAGCAGACGCGATAGCACATTCCAGTTTATGACATTTCTAGACAGATTTTGTGAGTGTTAAAAATATTTGATTAGGTCTCTGGATAGTTTAATCGGTTTCAGAGTCGTTGCCGATGATATTCGTCAATGACGGGTTCGTTATATGGCAATACGTCCGTAATGACGTACGCCCGTTTGATTGCATCGTTAAGAACAAAATGTAAGAATAAGTGGATTGGAGGCATAGATATTGAGGCGGTATAGTGGACGCGATGTGGACAATATTTGATGTTCATCCAAAGTATTTCACGTTTGGTTCGACTTACTCTCTGCATTCTCATCAACAACTTTTAAATACGTACTCAGAAAAAGCAAATAACGTTTGTACGATACGGCGAAATGTTACTACACAGTACATGTGCTGTTAGAACTGTTACACTGGCATGCTACCGCAGTGTCAGCCAATGGAATTCTATGACCCTTTATCTGTCTGTCTCCTGTCTGTGCGCAAACCTTTTTCGATTTAGCAAAGGTGCAAAAGTTGGGATCTAAAGACAGAAACTATAATTCGCTGAGGAAGTTCCTTCAACTAGAAACTGAAAGTGGTCCATATACAATACCAATGGTGCTGAAGTAACTGCAAAAGCGTTAATTTATTTATTTATTTATTTATTTTTTTTATCAATAATTTGAACATTCAGAGCCTACTATGCAATGAAGTGTTTGAAAAGCCCCTGGCGCGTTCAGCTCTAAGGAAAACATTGATTTTTATATACCAGTAAGGATTGGGTATAAATGATGGGTATCCACCGTTCGCTCCATGACTAATATAGTTTTCTCATTCATTTTATTTCACTTTAACGTTTTATTATACCATGTGGTATAAAATTTTTAATTACATTTACCATAAGTGCAGCTGTGTTACGTAAGCTATTGTTATATATATTTATAATTATACACATTGGCATTAAATCCAAATGTATCCACAGTAGGAGAATAAAACAGAATAAAATAAGAAATTTATGATATAAAGGAAATTGTAGAAAGAAACAAAACATGTTTTATTTAATTTGTAAATAATTATAAAAGAATTGTAATAAAAAGTTTTACTCTTTTAAAATTTAATTATTAAAAAAAAGAAAAAAAAAAAAAAACAAGAAAACCTCATAACGTCAATAAATAAATTCAGTCAAATAAAAGTAATATAGTTTTTAGTCAGTCCCTCCACTACCAACCACCTCTAATTTAATTTTTTTTTTTTTTTTTTTATGATTTCGTTCCTTATAGATTTTTCTCCTCCTATAAAGGAACGTAATAATATTTCTGAAAATTCTTCAACTGATTATGTTCAGCTATTGTAAGGTATTGTTATTCTTTTTACAATTTACTCAGATTAAAGAAATAAATTCTAGGACTAAAGGTGGCGCTCTAAGGAGCTCTAACAACTCAGCCTATCGGTTCTTCTTCTTTTCCTTTTTTTTTCTAAGATAAATTAGAAGATTGGTTAAGCACCTTTAATAAAGTCAAGTAATTGATTAATATTAAGTTCTTTAGCCTATAAGGTTAGATGCTTCGAAAACTAATCTTCGAATATCAGAAATGTTTAGGCATTCACAAGTGATGAGTTTAATCGTAAGATTGTGTCGACAATCGCCAAGCGGGGAAGTAGATATCTTAAGGATCCACTGATGTGGTGCAACTGTATGCCCAAGTCAGCCGTTTTGATGTTGATCTTTCCAACGTTGATTGGATGTAGAGGTGCAACGAGGTTGAGAATCACATGCGAGTAGTGTAGATGTAGTAGTACTATCGGTTTTTTCCATCAGTTTTCTCTTCAGTGTTTTTCCTCATAAACTTCTCCATTATGTTGTCCATAATTAAAGGTCTACTCGCTCATTTGCCAAGAGACAAATATGCCTTGGTATCCAAAAAATTTTACGTGACGATCATATTCCTCACATCGTTAATCGTTGAATCCAGTTGAAATTTAAGAGGTTCCAAATATCTCAACTCTTTCTTTGAAGAGGTGTAGGATGCACATGCGAAATTTTTTATTTGATTGAATCGATAAAACCAAAAAAAAAAAAAAACAACTTTAGTGAGAAAAACACTTTTTTTTTTCTCTTCAACGCGAAACAATGATTCACTGAAACATTTTTACGATAATGCAAAAATAAAAATTATGAAAAGTCATTCAAACAGATCTTGAAAAAAGGATCATATTTACAAAATGTAATTCACGCCTGAAATGCTTCTATCTATCATCAAGCCTTTACACAATATCTAAGAGGCGAGGAAGAAGACATAGCAGCCGTAGATGAGTATTTTGAAGAGAACTCTAGAAAAAAAAAAATATTGACTTCCAGGAGTGCAAAAAAAAAAGTGAGAAAAACATTCTTGCAGTCATAACTTTGCTTTATTATGATGCGTAAAATTTTCAATCGGCGATTATTATTATTATTCGCTATATGTAAATATTGTTACTTTATTTCTTTATTGCGTAAATATTTAGATAGCTTTGGCGGATATTCTGTCAAATTATTATATCAAGTTTTTCATTACGAGAGAGATACGGTCAAATGTGTGAACTGATAGACAGATTGAGTAATAAACATAAACGCAATTATTGCAAATTCAATGCATTCCGAAAAGGAAGGTAGAAATTTTGCCAGAACGTATTGACAAACACGCGTTGACATTAAGTAGAAATGAGTAACACTATCTCTGTTATGAGATCCAAGCTGTTGTTGTTGTTTTTTTTTTTTTTTTTTTTTAAATACCTAAAATAAAAGCAACATCGCATTAGTAGATACATGAGGATAGCTCGCTCATGCTTTAAACCGATGCATTTAGTTAAAGGTTTAAAATGTTATTGCTTTTCACTAAAACGTTAGGATTGATGTCATGATTTGCAATGAAAAAGTTTACAACAGCATTTATCATCGAGTGCCTCCGTACATATATACGAATCGTACATACATAGACACAAATATAATTTGCTCAATCCGTAATGCTTTTATAAAATCACGTAACGTACTTACGCATACCCTAAATTTTTATCATGTACGTGGTAATGTAGGTTTTACATATCTCATGTACATATTGTCATGCTTGTGTCATGCAGTAATTAAGTAAAGGTGTTAATAGCGAACGAATCAGTTACAGTCAATCAACATCCTTGAACATATACATATAAACTTATGAACATAAATTACTTAAGGGAAATGTGTTACTGATGTCATATGTGCGTGGACTGTTTAACAACTCAAGCATTTTCATATTACATATGCATATACGGATAACAATACATTAGGACGTGAATGCATGTATACTTATACATGCATATGTATATATATATATATATATATATGTATAAATAAGTTGAAATATTCATTAACAGAACATAATAGCACTTAACCATCCGCATTAATTTTTGAAATATCAAATATTAGGTCCAAAATATTTCATATGAAATTCGCATAAATAATTCGTACTTACTTACCCCTTGCTGCGAAACAATTGAAAGGGTCATGTTGGTCGAGGATTTTAAAATTAATGAATTGATTGTCAGCATTTAATATCTCGGTTGTTTACGTTTTGCTCACTTTGTTGGATATTGTTGGTACGGCTTTAAGCCAACAAAAATTTTTCTCATTTTATGTTTACTCTAGTACTGCATTTTTATTACCATACACCGTCTATGATAAAGGAATGTTAAGTTTGTTTAAGGACTTGTCCACTTTGCAGAGAGAGAATCAATTTTGAATTTATTTTGGCCATGTCTGTCCGTCAGTCCGTATTCGGATTTGATATCCTTCCTCCCAGTGTTCTTAATTCTTCAGAAAATTCCATGAAAGAATGTTAAGTTTGTTTAAGGACTTGTCCGCTTTGAAGAGAGAGAATCAATTTTGAATTTATTTTAAGCATGTCTGTCCGCCAGTCCGTATTTGGATTTGATATCCTTCCTCCCAGTGTTCTTAATTCTTCAGAAAATTCCATGAAAGAATGTTAAGTTTGTTTAAGGACTTGTCCGCTTTGAGGAGAGACAATCAATTTTGAATTTATTTTAAGCATGTCTGTCCGTCAGTCCGTATTTTTTGCATTAGCATTTTTTGGACCAAGAGCGAAACCCTATTGAAAATGAATTGTACGAAGAAAACCTTCATTTTTAATATTTCTTGACAAGTAGGACAAGTAGGACATATCCTAAATCCCTTCGCTTATTCCCATGTTATCTGTTTTAACTTAGATTTAGTCATAGGCTCTGGTTTGTACAGTTTTTTCCTTTTTATCCTTGTTATAAACGTAAGAACGCCAATTAGCCGACCAAGAAAGTCTGAAAAATTCGTCTGTGAGAAATGTCGTTAGACGCCAACACATTGCTATTAAGCCTAAGTGACACTATAGAAGAAAACAATAAGCAAGGAATTGCTGATACAATTCTTGTAAATATGTAAACACTCACAAATTGGGTAAAATTAAAATAAGATTTACATATATATATATATATATATATATATATAAATTGAAAAGTTTTATTCTGAGTGAGGATTGGACCATTTATTTATATTTTGCAATTAAATAAATTACAAAGATTTAAATATTTATCTGTTGGGAAAATATAAAAGCACTGTGGCTCGGGGTATACAGCAGTGGGTGTTCCAGGCGTTCCGCTCCTAAACTGAAAGTGGTCGTAGCCTTATTCTTTGATGCGTCTATCATAACATCCAAAACATCAAGCACTTCAATGTTCTTTTACAGCTTCATTACAATAAATTCCGTTTTTCCGTGTATTCTATGTGTGCGAGTTAAACGATAAAAACGATAATGAAAATGGAGTTTATTTTTCTATTCTTGCAGCCTATCGGTTTACTATTTGATAATAATTGATATTGAAATTTCAATTTGGGTCGTCGTAAAACAGTCAAAACTTGCGATCAGTTAGTTTAACTCTTTCCTGTCGGACTATTAGCTGACAGGACGCCTTTACGGGCTTTCCCCTGTACGGACGGAAGGATGACGTTACTCGGTTGGCTCGAGAACCTTCTATATCTCTGTTCGCATTTAAGTGGCGTTGCCAATCGGGACAAAAATCCTCTTATTTTCCGCATCGTAAGTAAATATTGGGCCTACGATATATAACTAACTCTAACTATGAATAAAAGTGAAAAGAATCCGATACGGAAGAGTAACTTAACGGAAGGTTGGAATTAAAACAAACTTGACTCCTTTTTCCTCATAGTGTATATGAAAAAAGTGTTGGGCGTTACATTCCACACTTGGGACTTACATTCCACAGAAGAAAGGGGCATACGAAGTTCTGGAAGGCATTCTATTATATGCTCTCTTACAATCGGTTTATTTTTAAGACCATTATTCTTATAGGGTCTTATAGGGTCCAAATAAAAATTACTCAAGCAACACTATAAGCACTTTTTTTCGGTTTTACATTCTCGTAGAAGTGGACTTGCGTCGTAATTGAAATCGTGTGAAATATAATAAGGACCGGAATAAAAGTGACAAAAAACTGTTCTGTAGCAATATTAAAAACAAATAAAATTATAATGTTTCAAGAACAAGTCCCCTTAGTCTAGTCTCTAAAAAGACTAACGTGAAACTTATATGGCTTGCGTTCTAAAATAGGGAACAAAATTTTTGTGGTGAAATGAATTTAACGCAATTTTTATTATTTTACATAATAAATATTTTATAAATTCTTAAGTAATTTAATTAATTAAAGCAAACGGTGATCGTTAGTCAAACTGAATTCGATAATTTAAAGATTTTGAATCATTTGAAAATTTAAATTTTACTAAAAATATTTCTTGCTCTTCGGCCTTAAAGATTGAAGAGTGCTTTCTGATCATTTATTTTTGTGCATTCAAATATCCATTTAGTGAAAACGTCAAGTTGTACGGGCAAAAATTGGAGAAACGCTAACGTATAAAAAGGAATCTTGTCATTGCATCATGAAGGTACTCTTTGAAAGTTGTCATTTCATGACACATTTGCTAGCCACGACCAACATTACGGTTTGGCGTTGCTGTTGCTGTTGCTGTTGCTGTTGCTGTTGCCGTTTACTCGTGGGCCTGTTTTCCTACCATCGGCAAAAGAACTAACTTTGAATAATTGCTTCATAAAAGTTGCAAAATAAATCTTGTCAATGGTAAAAATTTGCTGACTTACTTGTTTGTTTGGCTGTCTGTACGTTTGTGTCTATGAAGAATTCTATGAATGAATTTTTCCCTTTTACGGTCATAGCTTTTCACTTTTCGACTCGTCAAACTATACTCATATGCGGCCATATGTCGCATATGTGCATAAACGAATGCCTTAGAAACAAACAGATTTTTAGTACAAACAGAACAATTTTTCAGCAGCAACAATAACGTTTCGTCAATAACGTAAGTGTTCCACTTTGTTACTTTATACTAAAAAATGTTATAAATGTGCATCAGTGAGCGATCAAAATGCATTTATAACCGCAACGATGATGACAACGATGATGATGATGATGATAATGATGATGAAGATGATGGTGCAATGCTGGCGTTTATATGCTGACGTTGTTGATGGCAATGTTTACGATGTCATTGATAGTGAAAAATACGCTATCAAGAATTTCTAAGAGGAGGAGACAAATTTGAAAAATTATTGAAACAGAATCGTTGCTCTCTTGAAAATTATCCCAGAAGCCTTAGCTAAATGAACGTACGTATGCCGGTAAACCTGTGCGCATTAAAAATTCGCAACGAAAATTTTCTTGAATTTCAAGGCAACCCCACCAATGCTATACTTGACCGTCCTTATCACGCAACGCTTATCGCCCCGATATAGTCAGTCCTTTCATATTCATCACTTTCTTTTATGGCTGCATTAAATTTCCATTATATTTGCTTGTATTTTATATTTGTGTATGTATGTGCGCGTGTGTGTGTGTGTGTGTGTGTGTGTATATATCTTTTCGTTTATATGGTATAGTTATTTGAAGTCGTTGCTACATTTTTAGTATCCCAAGCCTTGTGGTTTAGCGTGTGCTCCGTTCCGCATAACAAGTGACCTGACTGACTGACTGAATGAATGAATAAAATTATGATTTAATTTGTTTTTGGCACACTGGTCTAAAAAACAAAAAAAAAAACAAGCAAAAAAATAAAATGAATATAAAAATAGAAATAAATATAAAACTCTCCAAACATAATAGAGCTGTAGTTAGTGAATTGTGTGGAAAATTGTGTTCGCTCTGTATATTTCTATTTTGTTTAATTATTATTGATCATCCTGTAAATGTATGAAAGAAATTCAAAAACATTTTGTTAATAAAATTTTTTTATATTATATTTTAGTGGAACATTTTATTGCAACGTAATAAACCGGCTTTGGAGAGAAACGTGCTTTATATCCTTAAACGATTATCGTTTATATTCTATTTGCGAATTTTGCGGAAAAAGCGTTTAAAGGATACGTCGAATGGTCAATTTCCTCTGGCGCATTCCATTCGCATAATTGTTGGCCATATATATCCATAATCAATCCATTATCTTTCTTTTATGCATTGCAAGTGCATCACACAATCATGAGGTGATGTTCTCAAACCTCTCTCTCCTCTAAGATGTTTTCCTTTTTATCGGGTTTTGCTAGGTCCGCCATGCGTGCAAACAAATCGACGGCGAGAAGATTTTGTGGAAAGAGGGAAAAGCGAAAAGTATTACAGGTGACGGGAATCATCGCTACTGGTTGACACTTCCAAAAAAGGCTAACACAGCTAAGAAATCAACAGTCGCGTTAGTCTGCCGTGCGAAATGCGGACATTTTTGCGGGAAATGGATAAAAACGCTAAAAAACTCTAAATGAATGATTTATAAACAAATTGCCTTTACCTCAGCCGAACATGTGCCACAACATGCAACAGAGCGAAAACATTATAATCAAAAGTTACCGATAGTCAAAAATCTAGGGACTGTCATCCATAAGCATAAAAAAGTAAAAAGCATTATACGGCGGGCAAGGCCGGCCATCAACAACCCAATACAACCCAATGTCTGAGAAAATTATTACCTTGTTTCCAGATAAAGGCGAACATTCCACGGAAGGCTTTATATGGACGCGTGTCCTAAACATGTGTCCACATGGTCCATATTTACCAAATTTAATTTTCATTTCGCGGATCTTATTTACCGCCAATTGTTTTCGTCGTAAAGGAAAATGTGTATCAATAAATTGTTTGTAGTTTTTTGATAAACTTCCCTAAGCACTGGAGGACGACAACAACTGTCAACAACTGAAACCTACCGTAGATATCTATTCTCCAAAATTTAGAGAGAAATGAATGCATCAGTGATTTGATGATTTTTTTTCTCGAAATTTTTTCATAAAAAAACTTTTTCAAAATAAGACTGTATGTGACTGTATGTGGTCGCAAAAATTGTGCGATCCATTTATCCATTTTCAAAACAGTTCGCCCTTGAAGTCAAAGCACGCCGGCGTACCTAATTACGCTACAATATCCTAGAATTTGCGACTTGTAGAGTGCACACAAAAATATATGGACAGGCATAAGACAGATGGACGGACGGATGGACGAACGGGCGAACATAACTCGATTCAGAAAATGATATGAAAACAATCGATATAATAAAACTACGATCTACTTGAAAGTTTTCTAACCGCAACACAACTATACGCGATACTATAAGTGGTGTAGAGTACAAGAATTACTTATGAAAACTTTATAGAATCGGTATCCAATTTTAAGCATAATTAATGAACCCTGGTTTTCATTCCATGTTAATTTATATTTTTATAGCAAAATAATGGAAACTGTAAACAGGATGTTTTATGATAAATTAAATTCGCGCTAGGAAAGAAAACCACTGAGGAGTAATTATGGAAAAAGAAAGAGCGCAACGTAAACGATGAAATAATGAAAAAAACAAAAGACAAGGCACATAAAACGAAACATTCTTACGTCTAATCAATTGTGAATTTATGCATATTGCAAAAGTAGCTCACAATAATTACGAAGAGCTAAGCAATGGAAACGAAATTGGGGGAATTTTATGACAACGACTTGAATTGTGAATGAACTTCGGTACGCTAGATATCTAATGCAATTTAATTTTAATAAATTTTTATTAGTTATTTATTTTTCTGTTGAAATACTTTTTTATATATTTTTTTTTTTTTTTTTTTTTTTTTTTTTTTTTTTTTTGATATTTATACGACACACAACATGTCGGTGAGTTCAAGGGTTGTATGGATATACGCAACACATAGAAAAACTTGAAATGGCCTCACATTTTACTATATCAATCGATTCTGAATCGCTATCTGATCCGATCCAAGCTTGTCCGACCATCTGTCCATCTTGTTTTCGTATCTTCAACCTGCAGGCCGCAACTTTTAGATAGTTCGTCCTGGCCTTAGGACAAACGAACAGTTTCTCGACCACTTCTCCTATAACATCCTATTGTGAAAGCTCGTTTTATGAATAACTGCAGTGTGATGTAAGGTATTAAATGGTGGGCCATGGCCCGTTATAGTGGTTTTACGTTCTCTGCTTAACTTTAATATGTGGGGTTTTTTTTTTTGTTTTAATTTTCTCGCAACATCAACTCCGTAAATAAAAGAACGTATTTAAGCACATATAAGGTTGGAATCGTTAGACAAGGGCAAATATTTAAAAAGCGAATGACCTTCAAGCGCATGATTTTACTTCAGTAATTACACAAGTGCTGAAAACAAACGATGCTGGGAGCACAGTCAATCGGAAGTACCATTAAGTGAAGTGCATTAGAAAGAGATAGCGAATGCTATCAAGATGGTTTCTTCTTATGCTTATTTTGCTTTCTCTGCTCCTTGTGCCTTTGTGGGTAATTTTCTGAATTTTGTGGCATACAAGTAAGTAATATGAAGCAGCAATTAAAATGGATCTACATCCCACCGCTCTTGTTAGATTCATATTCTAATGCACTAGCAGACTATCATAACATGCATCGGTATGTATTATTTGGAATTCTTGATTGCGTTAAAACAACATAACAGTATTTATATACAAATTCTACGAAGAAATGCACACAACTTTAGACTTACATGCAAACATATTTATAAAGCACTTACACTAATGTGCTTGCTACACATATGCTTATATTCTTTCGTGTTTTTGTCCTCCCCCCCTTCTCAAGCACGGTTGCACATGGTTGCGGTTTGCATTTTGATAAAACCCAACTATAACTGTTAACAATTGCTTACTCGCGCAACAAAGACTAAATCATTCTTAAGCTTTAAATAGAAAATTTTATATTAATATCTTTAGTTTTCCATTCAATAAACACAATTAAAATTATTTTGCATATATATTATGTGCTTGCATGTATTTTAATCATTTTTATAACCACTACTGAAGAAGAATGGGGATACTTTCCCCAAAAGGAAGCTTCAAAGACCACATAAAGTAAATTCGGAATTGATTACACCATGGCTGTCCGTCTGTATGGTGCGTATTTTTGGCGCTCTCCTCGTCGCAAAAATGAACATATCAAGGTCAAATTTGGTAAAAACATTGGAAGCTTTTGCACACACGTTGGCGTTAAAAGCGCCAAGTCCCAATTGGTCGGAGCAGAAGCAACTCTGCTTTTCTTAACATAACTGTATACAATACCGTTGAAATGGGTATCACATAAAACGACTTGGAGAGTAAGATGCTAAGAAGCTAAGTGTGTCAACTTTAAATAAAATCATGGTAGACGTCACGACTTAGTAGGTAAATGTTTTCTTAAAAATACCCTCACTGTAGGCATCAAATGAAATGAAAGAATAGAAGAAAAAATAGCATGCGATAAAATGTGCTAGAAATAATTCAATTATGGCGGATGTTTAATACATAAAGTCTTGTGGCGTTTAAAAGGAACCGATTTCTTGGGCATTACAATCTTAAGCGGGCCAAGCGTTTATGTGATGGGTATGCGAGATTCGGTCCCCGGCGAATATAATTTTCCTACTTGTTTCACTTGAGAAAGAAATTTATTAATAAAAATATTTTCCATCATATTCCACAACTTTTCTTCACCTTCAACATGGACAATATGGTGGTACCCTGTCGAAGGAACGATATTGGTTTGGTAGAGATCCAATCATCGACCTATTTTCCCACTTCTTCAGCATTTCGAAATTGTGTGCCAATGCCAAGCCAAGCTGCATCAATCTGAACAAATGGTAATTAGAAGCCGTTATGGCCGGTGAGTACGGTGGGTGCGGCAAAACTTCCCATTCGCCCTGCTACAGTGTATCTTTGAAAGCTCTTGCAACATGTGACCGAAATTGCATTTTCAGTAAACTCGTGTGGTAGCCGTTTTTTTTATTTTTGGATCTTTTTCATCGCACGCGAACGTCTGCAAACAATTGAGTCATTAATTGCTAAACTGTTCGACAGCTCTATGAGAGTTTGATTTGGCTTTTCGTCCAATAAGTCGTGAATTCTTTCGATCTTCCAGGCGGTTCTTCGTCTTCATTGACGTCAAAATCATCACCAAAGCAACAAGAGCAACATCATCATAAGCTTCTAAAAATGTGTGATAGGCTTCGACAGCTGATTTCTTCAAATCGAAGAACAAAAGTAACGAATGTCGAAAATACAATTTTGTTCGTTGTGTGATTAGCGTCTGTATATACCGAATAACTGGAAAAACTGTTCGTTTACGTGGAGAAAGATCAAAATTATCAAATTTACTCGTTTTATAAGTTGATAGCTCGCCTTGCTTCAGCATTTTCACTATTAAATATTGCTGATCAAAACACATGCAAGAACCTATTACACAATTGTATACACAATTCTCTAAGTAAATAACTTAAAATCCTTTTATAACTTAATGTAACGTTTGTTGGGTGTATCTAAAAATAAAAGAAAAATAAACGCAAAAGAACTCAAAAGGATGGAAAATGCTTTAGTTATTCATGTTAATGTGCGAAACTGATATTAACGTACACCTGCTGATGCTCCCACAATCAACTATAAAATCTACCTGATGTTCTTAGATATAAGAGCAGAATTTCTCTTTTTCGCCTTCGCTATTGTCGCTATTGTCGCTATTGTCGTTTCGACATTTATTTCAATATGCATAAGGTGCACGTATAGAAATTTCGTTAAATTTTCCTTTTCCCCATTAGCAATGCTTTGCTGAGTCGTTGCGTTCAAAATCTTGCGCTTTATAATTTGTTGCTTCTCGTTAGCGGTGCTCCGTAAAAACAAAGCGAACACACTTACACGCCAAGACATTGGTTACGTTATGCTTTTAGGTAAATTACATAAGTACTTACATACAATAAAAATCGCATAATAGTTGAGATTCTTTACACTTAAACTGTATTTATTTCATATCACCGCTTGCTTGTGTCAATTTGCAAAAATTCCACCACATCACCGAATATTTTGTCAACAAATTAATATTTATTTTAATAGTTATTCTCTTCACGCGTAGCATCGATGATCGCGTAACGAAATTAAATTAATATCAGAATTCTTTAGATTGAGTCATCGAATCAAATGGATTCTTGCGTAATTGCGATGTAAAAAGATTTCAAAAAACAAAATCCAGATCTCTTCTCTTATATTCATCTTAAACTGTTAAATGTTTTTGTGAATAGGAGGTGAAGTTGATTCAAAAAAGAGAGAGCAAAAAAAAGGCGACTGTTCAAATTTCGCAAAGCAACGTATGTTGGATTTCCAAATTTTCGGTTTCCTTATATTTATACATATGTCCGTCCCACAATTTATGTTAACATTATCAACCATTTTGAATTTTTAGTTGGTTCTTGACTGCGGTAAAGGTTAGAAGTGTCTTGACGTGTTTTGTATGAAAAATAAAATGAAATCTTTCAACTCACTTGACATGTTGACTGCGTCAGGCATTTTTCGAGCCTGCCTTGAGCAAAAGAACAAAACTGTTTGTAGGTGATACAAGCACTTGACATAAGGCAGAGAAGATGTTCATGACGATGATCGCTCTCTGGACAGCTCAGCACATCGACAATCGATTGCTTCACGTTGAAGGAGCGAAGAAAATTGTCCGATCAGTATTAGAGAAGTTGCTCAAGATGTCGGCATATCGTGTCGGTTGACTCATAGCAGGCAATTTTTTCGAATGAGGATTACACGTCATTGCTTATTCGTAACTTTTTGGACCAAAAGTAACAACGGACTCATCTGACTTGAGTGAATTTTTTTTTTTTTTCGCAAAAGTGAATAGACCGACGAAAGAACAAATTAAGGAGATAAAGACCGCATCGCGGAAAGAGCTCAAGACCATAGCAAAAAACGCATAGCAGAAGTGCTCCGCACAAGTGCATTCATTATATCTAAGAGAGATTACTTTGAAGCCCTTGAATAAATTTAATATTTTTCGAGGAAGTCGTCGAACAAGTCGTCTTCTTTTTTTTGAATGTACGTCGTATATATGACAACTGGGAAGTAATGCTTAGCAACATGTACATGCAAATGTTATATGCTGTATGAGAAGAAAGAAAAAAAAACAAAAACAAAAACTATCAATTTGAAAGAACATGTAGATGCTATGTCAAACCAACGGCAATATATAAAATTTAGACAATCATTTCGTGTTACCAAGGAGTCTACTCTCTATTCTTCCATATGACCCAAGCAAAGAAGAAAAACCGATAGGAAATGATGTAAAGATTATTAAAAAAAACAAAAAAAATACAAAAGCAAATTAACAGATTTTAATTTTTCAAATTTCCGCAAATTATAAGTTAATCCTCAGATGATTTTCGTTTCACTGCTCATTCTGTGCTAATATGTTACGTATAGATAGACATATATATTTACATATATATATTAGGTTGGGGAAAAAGAAATCCATTATTTTTTCGGTAGATGGCTGCACTGGTAGATTTCTCGTAAAAGTAACGATCAAACAATTTCAGATTTATGCTCGTTGGAAAGGTGACATTTCGCAGTAAAAAAAATTCTTTTGTTGTTTTTTGTTTGGTGCATTCAGTTGTGAGTTACAGCGTGTTAAAAATGGAAATGAACAAAGAGAAAATTCGGTACATTTTACCGATTTTTTTTTCTTTGACAAAG
>KK502451.1:1105805-1172615 GCA_000688735.1 Glossina austeni
AAAATTGGAGAAATGATTGAAGTTGACCGGCATGTTAGCAGTCGTAACATCGCCCAGGAGCTAAAAATCGACCATATTTTTTATCAGTTTTAAACCATTTACACAAAGCTGGATTCAAAAAGAAGCTCGATGTTTGGGTGCCACCAGGACAACGCTAGGCCACACACAACTACAGTGACTCGCCAGAAACTTCGGGAGCTTGGTTGGGAAGTTTTAATGCATCCGTCATACAGTCCGGACTTGGCACCAAGCGATTATCATCTTTTTCTTGATTTGCAAAATTTCTTTAATGATAAAAAATTGGAATCTACGGAGGATTGTGAAAATCGACTACTAGAGTTTTTTGCAAATAGAGACCAGGACTTCTATGAGAGAGGCATTTTGAAGTTACCTTTAAAATGGCAACAAATCATACAACAAAACGGTGCATATTTGACCCAAATCGGACAATCCGAAGCATGTTCAATAAAGTCCTGAAGTTCATATAAAAATAATGGCTTTCTTTTTCCCCAACCTAATATTTTACTTGGCATATTTCTAGGCCTCACAAGCACTTGAAAACCCCAAGCAATCGACATCAGCCTTGCAAGCAAAGCTCCGTAATGAATAAAGCTGTTAAGTTGAACAAACACACTCTTATTTACATCCATAAATAACTTGGAAGGCAAAAATGCAAAAATGCAAAAAAAAAAAAATTAAATTTTAATTTGTTAGCTTTCAGAGATCTTCGTCAATATGAAGATAATCTTGCCTTTAATATAATATTTAGAACAATCGATTTCCATATGTGCTAGCAGAGAAATAGTTATTGCGTTGGCAAGGCTTAAAACAAACTTTTCTTACTTCGTAGTAAGCCTGATTTGCTAAACGTACCTTCGTATCATTCAATACTTAATTAAAATTTTTAAAACAAAACTTAATTTTTTTAATTTAAGATAAATTTTAGAATATTTTTTTTTTTTTTTTTTTTGGTTTACTTAAATGCTGCTTAACAAGACTGCAGGCAAAAAAAAAAAAAAGTGTAATATTTCTAAGTATTTGGGTATTTATGGTCCAAGAAACCGATTTCCTAACCATGGCCACAGACTTTTACTTTCCTCTCTCTTCCTTCATCTTTATAAATTCTATATATATTTAATATTTAAGATTCTTTTTCGCTTACCTTCGCTTTACCATTTTCTTTAATTTTAGACTTAAATTCGGAATTGAGCTGAATCAGCTGAATCAGCCTATATGCAGAACATTGTTTGATCTAAGTTTGGAAATGTTTTCCATCGATTGCCAATAGCGAAAATAACAATATTCTGAATAATTTACTTTGCCTTCGCGAATGTAAGGCGCGAAAATCTTAGCAGAACCTTAATACTTCCCATCAATGAGTGGACCCCAATAGAGAGAATTTGCTAAAAAAAAAAAAAAGAGACGATTTGTAATAAGGCTAACGCTACACAACTTATGGTACAGGGAATTAAGTTCTTGCATATGTATGTAACACACAGAAGAGCTTTGAATAGATCCGCCTTTTATTATACCGATCGATTCTAAAAATGATTCTATGCTTGTTTGTCTGTCTATGGATTTTTGTGTTCAACCTACAGCTCGCCATTTTTGCGATACACGCTACGCATCGTAAAAATAAACAAGCGAAGGCATTTCATTGGTTTTATTGCGGCTAAGCACATCGGTACTAATAGCCATGATGCCGGATTTGAAACTTGGTGAGGGAATATTTGAATTTTTTTTTATTTTTTTTTTCCTTTTTATTTTTTTTTACAAGCACTCTTCTATTATGTGCATAGTTTTTGTTTTCATTCACTTTATTTATAATCGATTTGTGCATTTTTCAATACCGTTTACATATCAACTATATTAGCAAAGACGCAGACAATTGTGAGGATAGATCGCCATTTAGCAAAGACAAAAACATGAACTATGCCCCAGAGGTTAATTTCCCATTTTTATACATTAGCCGTCAGTGCTTCTATTGGGCAGGTGACACATTTATAGTTGGAAAAAACTTTAAGCTCTTTCTCCCCAATTTCTTTCCAAGGCCGGCATAAGTTTTCTATTTAATAATTCTCTTTATAAATAATAGGTGTTTGCATGTATTTTGATCAGCGATATCTTTTGATGAAAATGAGTAAAGTAGTGCGAACTATCAATATACACAACGGGTAAATGTTTGATGATTTTGATCTTTCTCCATGTAAAACAACAATTTTCAATTCGGTATTATTTAGTTATTCAGTGTATATAGACGCTTATCATGGAACGCTCAAAATTCCATTTTCAATATTCATTAGTTTTGCTGTTTAGCAGGCGATAAATGAATTATTTCTAGATGTTTACCCAGATGCGATGATCTGGGAAAGATCCAAAAGGAGGCAAAATGGCTACCATACGAACCGTTTCATCATCGCAGTTTCATTGCTTGCCAGGCAAAAAAGAAGAGTTTTCAGTGGCCTATTCTAACTGGCGATGAAAGTGGTTCTACTACGACAATCCTAAATGTCAAAAAGTCAAGTCAAGGGTTAGTCGAGGGGAGCCATCCACATCGACAGCGAAGCGGAATATTCATGGCCATAAAGTTTTGCTGTGCATACGATCAGATCAGCTGGGTGTAATGTATTACGAACTCTAAAAATCAAATGGAACGGTTACTGCAGTTGTCTACCGAAATCATTTAAACAAACCTAACGGTTTATTGTTGTAAAAAAGACCGGTCAAAAGACGCAAGGCCGCACTCTTACATGACAACGCTCGCCCATACCACGTCCAGAGTTGTCCACGGTACACTCTTGCAGCTCGCATGAGATGTTCTCTCCCACCCAGCGTACTGTGGTTTCCGCTTAGCTGGTATGCGGTTTCGAAATGCTGACGAAATGCGAAAATGTGTCGGTGATTGATTGTGTCGCTGCCAAATACCAATATCGTTCTTTCGAAACGGTCTCGCCAGACGGTCACCAGAAAACGGAAAAAAGTTATAGAAAATGATGATAAATACTTTGATTAATATATAGGGGATCAACTTTTCTCAATAAATGCATTTTTCAAATACAATAAATGATCAAAATACATGCAATATATAATGAGAGCAAAAGTATGTCAACTTATTATTATTTCCCTTTAATTTCATTTACAGCAATTTTTAAATTAATTTTTTCAATTTTCTTCGGCAAAGCAATTTTTTAAATTACTTTGCATAGTAATGAAACACAGGACATTAAATATACAATCCAAGTGTATTAAAAGTATGCTTAAAACAAAAATGTTTTGTATATAAAATATTGTACAAGTATTGTACAAGTTTATGAATTATTAATTAAAGAGCAGTCACTTTATATTATTATGAAAAAAAAAAAATAAATAAATAAATCAAAGTAAAAAGAAAAAAGAAAAAAACATTTAAAATAAACAACAACACTACATCATGTGCAAACAAACAAACGAAAATTCACTTACCGATAAAGTAAACATAACCAGCCGTATTGATTGAAAGGCATTGAAGAAACCGATAATGAAATTAGAACGAATCTTGGCTAACCATCGATCGAGATGCATCTCAAATCTTTGTGAAATCTAAATGCAGTCCTTATCCTCCTAATTCATTATGTTTACCATTCTTCAACTGAATTTTCATGAATGTTCAGCAAACGTTCATTCAACAATTGTTGCATTTCAAGTCAATGTTTACTAAATTTCACAAGTGTTTTATTTAAGGGAAACAAACCTGAATTATATGAAATGAGAAAAAAAAAAAAAAAACAGTAGATAATTGTTACAAAAGCTATGACCAATTTAATAGCCCACTGTTTCTTCAAATTCTTTGCAGTTGTGTGTAATAAGTCAGGAGGTAAGGAGGCAGAGAATATTTTTTAAGAAAGCGAAACATAAATGTGTTTACATTTTTCCGTCTTACTTTATTTTTTTTTATGTATGTGCGGGTGGATGTGTGGAAATTTATAAATGCAAAAAAAAAAAAACACACACACACACACACACACACACACTTAAATACATATCTATGTATATATATATATATAAATTGAAAATGGATGTGTGTGTGTGTGTGTGTGTTTGGATATATTTATGCAAAGTTTTTCTTCTTTTTTTTTTTCTTTTTTTTTTTTGCATATTTATAAGAGAGAAGAGGAGAAAAAGCAACAAATTCCCAGGAGTCAACGATACTTAATGCTTCAATGATTCATAAAATTTCAAATGCAATTTTGAATTAAATTTCGATTCACACAACTTTTTGGTAGAGCAGATGTTTGCCAGCAACGGCAACGGCAACGGCAACGGCAACAACTGTCGATTTCTTCTACCATTACATTTTAAACATTTGCTTAAAATAAATTCCTCTTAGTTACGTAGTTGATGTACGTACGTAAGAACTATACAGTTACGAGATTTAAATACTGCTTCAGGTTTTTGCTTATTTTTTTTTTTTTTTTTTTTACGTTTTCTCTTCTTCTTCTTCTTCTTCTTCTTTTTCTTATATTTGTTTTTATTATTATTGTGCATAGTAAAGCAAAATAATGCCATATGGCTGGGAGCTTGAATGAAATTTATATTGGCTTACAACACAGCTGAGAGTTGCGCTTTATTTTATCTTTTCATTCATCGGCATCAAGTTTTTCTTTCCTCGCATACGCACACACACACACACACACACACACACACATTTACATTAAATTCATATCCCTAGAAAATACCGATGGCACACACATGATAAGAAGCGAGTTGAAGGGAATAGCAAAAGACAAACCCAATTGGATTTTAGTTTTAATCCCACTATAGATGACAAATTATGAATGTCGTATTACTTACTCTTTTTATTTTTGTTTTTGTTTTTGTTTTTCTTCATCTTTTGTTAGGAGGAACTTTACCGAATGAATGCAAGCAATAAAAACTAAAGAATAGAGTTTTTAAGATAATGTGCTAACTTTAATTTGAGAAAGATTTATATAAATTTTATAAGCAAAGTTCTTAGTCGCTTTCTTTTTTCTTTTTCATTTTTTATTATGTTTTTATTTTTCGCCTCTTCTTTCTCATAAGAATAGTGCTAAAAGGATATTACGTGTTTTAAGGAATGAGAAGAGCACAAAAATGAAAATGAAAATGAAAATGAAAACGAAAAAGAAAAGGCAAATGAAAGCAACAACTGCGTTAACATTATACTCATCATAATATAGATGGATTGTGTTTGTGTTTGTGTTTGTGTGCGAGTTGTCGCAATTATTTACCGAACTCAGTCACGCTTTTTACGATTAGTCACTTGATATTAGAATTCCAGTCGACAAATGAAAAAAAAAAGAAAAAGTTGAAATAGTTAAGTCTTTCAATCCAACAAACAATAATTAAAGAACTTGTGGTATAATATATTTTCTTTAGAACTCTATCTCTACATCTTCATACACATTAGAATGCAGGATAGCCGTAAGCTATAAAAAAAAAAAGAAAAGCGTATTTGCTATTTTAACTGTAACTAACAAGTCGATAGAAAAAAGTAAGAAGAGCAAAAGTTAAACACTGGAGACTTTTCTTTATTGTTTTCACTAATGATCGAAACGCTTTTTGTTGCATTGTTTTGTCAATAAATTAAGTACTAAGCTTCAAAGCTTCTTTTCGCCATTGAAAATTGTTACTCTATTAATTATTATTGTAGCTGGGGGGAATAAAACGAAAAATTTAAATTCTACCGGAAACCTGATTTAAACAGTAAGCCCTTTAAAAAAGATTCATTTCGTTCATATCGTTGTCGTCGTGGTCGAGAATGATTCAAAGCGCTTCAATTGTGTATATGTCCAACCAACAGCTCGAACTTGTTGAACGTGCAGAAGTAATTATTTACTTCAAAATGTTTTTCATGTAACGGTAGAGATATGCCTTGAGCGACCCATACGTACGGAATGTATTTCTCATAAAGTTTTTAAAATTTTTAAATTTCTAAAGAATTTTTTCGATTAAATGGAACCGTTAAATTATACAAATCTCAGATCTAAAGGTTAAAAGTATACAATGGAGGGATTGACGCTTTGCAATATGTTTATTTTGCTTAATCACTTAATGTGCGCAAAATTGCTTGCTAATCAGCGGCAGCGGCCTACTAGACGAGGACAGTCTTTTTGGAGCTCATTCGTCAGGGTTTGTGGAGCCGAAACTCCAAATGAAATATTCGCGGACTGAGTGGTCGAGTAGGCAAAAGATCTCGACTAATAACTCAATAATTGTGCTTTCAAATCTCAAATTCCATAGAGTTTGCAATAAAAACGACAGCCTCAGATGAGGCTATGAATTTATTTGTTATAATAATAGTAACAAGTATTAGTAACAAAAATTAATAAAACAATTAAAATGACAATAATGGGCCGCCGCCCATCATTCCCATCAGGTATTCATGTAACGACTTTGGAAAATGAGTCTTTATATGGGTCATGGGAAATGGTCAAAAAAGTGGTCCGATCCGCATCATTTTCAATAGTGGCCGTTTTTGGGCCAGCAAACATCAGTACACCAAATTTCATCAAGATATCTCAAAAATTGTAGCATGAATATTGAAGACAAGAAAACAGGACGGACAGACGGGCATACAAGTTTTGGGATCACTTACTGAATCGATCAACACAATAAAAGGTGAACCTATCTCTAGGATAAAGAGAACTCTCCAGTGTTTCACACATCCACACAAACTTAATGCAGCTTTGTACCACAACTGTGATGTAGGGTTTAAAGGTTTACAAGATCACATAAATAAGTATTCGTCAAAAGTCATATAAATTCATCAATGTTCGTCAGCGAGATGAAACTTTCAAGTCAATATCGTAGACCAAAAATAATACCAATTAACAAATCACCGAAGAATGAGGTCGACTATTAAATCACTACGCGTAATAATATTCCTCGCCTAACCTTATCATAAAATATCAAAAATTGTATCGTAATACAACATAGAGTTCTATTTGCTCACCATGGGAACGCTTAGCCTACGCGTAGATGATGCCAACTTACGGTAGGAAATTTCTAAAGTGAAATCGCTATCTTGAAGCAATTTTCACTATAACATCCTTCAAATTAAAACTTGCTGTCATATAAGGACTTCTTTTTGTGCATGCGAGCTTGCACCGGAGTCAATTCAAAATAATATGACCCCGTCCCATGCAAAATTCTGTTTTCATCCATCTTTGCCGAGAAATGTTAAAAATTGCAACATTTTTCATATAACGACTTCTTTTCAAATGGGTTGTGATATGAAAAGTGACCGTAAAAGCATTTCGAGCCAATTGTGGAACTTTGGAGCAAAACATGTGAAAAAAAATACATATGCAAACAATAGACAAATGGACAGACAGACAAGACAAGATTAAAATGATTCGAGAAATGTTTCTGAAATAATTCCGAGTCGATTAATGTAATAAACGGTGTGTCTATCTTCAGTCCTACGAGGGCATTGGAAATACATTACGTAATACTAAGCTTATTAGTATCACCGCAGAGTTTCTTACTTACGCTTATTAAAAAACAACATTTGATAGCATAATGTGAGCATTTTATGACAGATGTATGTGTAGGTAAAGCTTCTAAAACTTGAAGCTTGCCTTCGAAACCGTTGTTTAATTAAGGCTTGTATACGTTTAAAGGCCAATGATGAAAGAAAATTTTCCTGAATTCATTCTTTTTTTTCATTCCTTCTTTAATTTTTAAACTAAATGAAATAGTAAAAATTTGCTTTCCTCAAAGAAGATAAGCAAAGAATTGATATTTTGACACAATAGTGGAATTGGAGAAAAGAAGTCATTGGAGTCAAGTTTAAGTCTATCAGTGTTCTCATGCATATTTATTGAGAGTAAGCTAAAATAAAATGTAATATAATGCAATATCTGCATGAGCGCTTTGCGTGTGATGATGATGATGATGATGATGATGATGATGATGAACATGTAAAATGAAGCATATATAACGGTACATATCAGACTATATTTACAGGTTCACAGGTTACATTCAAAAGAGAAAAAACAAAAAAAACAAAAAACAGAAAGCTTTGATATGTGTTAAGCCATCAATGCAAAATTTTATTATAATGCAGTGGTCAATAATTTCCGGGACTTTCTTTTTATTTTAAACTCAATTTCATCCATTAACGTGACATGTCTTCCAAAAGTGAAACAATCAATTCAACGCTTCCCTAACATTCCGATGCGACTGAATTACTGAAGACTCTTAAAATAGGCTTCAATTTCCTCACGGATCCCGCCATTTCAATAGATTTGCAAGCAAATTATAACCGCTCCGGGCCGAATCTATAATATACGATGGATGGGTAAACAGTTCGGAATTCAATTCATGCAGGTTTGCCATTGCAGCTATCGTTTTGAAACACATTGCATTTGTTCCGTTGTGAGTACACGTCGTTAACATTTAGAAAATAGCTTCCCCAAGCCAAAGTTTTCACGAAAAATATTGTACGAAATATTGTCCCCTGGTCATATCTTTGGTATGTCAGTTATCGCATGAAAGTTCACTTTTCGACGATTGCAAAAACTTCTTAGAGCGTTTATGACACTTTCTTATATAACTATCGCTTTTGGGCGTCCAATGCGTTCAGCATCATCGGTGTCCGTAGGGAGATCGCGTTAAAGTCACCAAATCGTCGACAGATTGCGAAAGGAGTCGCCATAACACTTTCCAAGGCCATGCTGAGTTTCATCGAACTTTTTTTTAACCACTAAAAATGAATCTTTAATCAGGCTACGAAATGCGAATTTTTCATTATTTTCGAAAATAACAAAAGAAAGTCAGTGGCACTAAAACAATTAAATATAGACATGAAATGGCAACAGGTATACGTTTTGTGTTCAAACTCTCTGCAAATGGTATGGAGTTTTTCTTAGAGCTGATATCCATATGTCAGCCCCAGGAATTATTGATCGATGTGTTACGGTTATGCGTTGTTATATATATATATATATGTACGTATAGATGTGACTGCACGTGTATATATATATAGGGATATATATTGATAGATACATGTACTGACGTGACTATGATTGTTGCAATCATCTTCATCGTTAGAGCAAAAGATTCGTATTCGACAACAAACTCAAAAACTTTGCCAAAAGCAGTGAAAAGTTTTCGCGTATCATTTCGTCAACTCAACACCAACATCGCGTATATCCTTCAAAAATGATTCGCTATTTCTGACAACAATCTAACACACACATGCATAACACAAACTTGATGGTTGGAAATTTTCCTAAAATCTGAATTTGTCTGTTATTTATTTTTTTTTTTATTTTTTTTTATTTATTTTGTTTTTTTGCCTTTTTTATGATTGCTTGGTATATATAAGTTTACTGCAAACGGAAATAACAAACGGAAACGGAAACATTATGCGCATATACACTTGACTGCTTGCTGTTGTTACGGTACAAGGTAATGCTATTGAAACGGTTTTTGATTATTTGCTCAAGCTCGTATGCTCGCACAATCGTAGATATGTCTGGCAGAGAGTACACGTATGCTGTTATTACCGATGCAAACGCCCAACCGTATGCTCGACTATTGAAAATCCTTTCAATTACAAAAACTGCTTGCGTTATTGAAACATTTCTTTTTGGTGCTTTTAGTTTTATTTTTATTTTTATTTGTTTTTTTTTTTGTTTTTTTTTGTTATTATTTTTACCTTTGATTGCCGTAGTTTGGTTGCTATTATTTTACTTGTTGTTGTTAGTGCTCTCACGATTTCTTTAAGCAATTGCACGACTTGTTAATATTGTTAAATTGACAGTTTTTCAGTAAAACTTCAATCCCTTTATACAAAAAACCATCGAGGGCGAACAGACAATTACTGCAAGCAAATTTTTCAGAGATGAACTCTTCGTCTAGTTACTATTTTTTTTTCTTTATTTATTTATTTATTTTTTTTTTTTTTTCATACTCTTTGGAATGGAGTGTACTGATTGCACATGACTTCATACTCCATACTCACGCATACGTACAGTACATATGGAAGCAAGAGCTTGCTCTCACTTAGAAAGGCTTAAAATTTTCTTTGAAAAATACTTTTGGAAATATTTTTTGAAATTCCAGGCAGTTTTTGTTCGTCGTGTTCATTATTCCGTTATGCTGCGTAAATTGTTACAAAACTTTTGCTTTTTAACGAGATGAAGACAAGTAAGGCTAATAAATGAATAGACTTTTTTGACATAAATATCGCAACATTAAATTAAATAAAAATTGAAAAAGAGTTTTTTTTTTCCTCTCTTATATACCCATCACGTTTGCAACATTCCGAGTTAAGCTTCAGAGACTCCACAAGCTATATATATATTCTCGATCAACATTAAGCATGCCCGTCTTTCTGTCTTTCTGCTAATGTGTGTAATGTGTATGATGGACATTCTCCTCATGCGAACTACGCATCAATCGGCTTCAAATTTAGTACAAAGTTTGGAAATTCTTTCACGCAGGTTGACATTGAAATTAAACCAAATCGATCGAAGGACACGAGAGTTCTTCGGTTTTCAAAAATTCCAAAAATTTGCTTTGGTTTTTTGCTCGTTACGTACAAACCGATAAACCGATAAACGAACGATAAAAATTTGCATTTATGTCATATATGCTGTCCTGCAGCGACAGTATAATAATGGAAAACGTCGGCCACACCTACTCAGTTTTATAGTATATTAAATTAATGGGCTTTTAATAAAATGTTTCCATTATCCAGAAAGAAGCTTCAAAAACCCTATAAAATCTACACATTATTGATCAGTATTAAGCAGTTATGGGTATAGAAGATTTAATCGTGGCCGAATATCTTCTTAATTGTTTTTTTTTTTTTTTTTTTTTTTTTTTTTTTTTTTTTTTTTTGTCTAATTTCAGTTGAGCTCTATTGCGAGTTATAACCTGTTCCGTCTGTGCAGTCATTTAAAGAACCAGGACTTCTGTAAGGACAATACTGTAAAAAAAAAAAAAAAAACCGCTGTTTTCTAATTATGAAACAATAACAATAACAACTATGCTGTCAATAGTAAATTCATCAAGAGAATTAAGAATAACGTAGACATCAGCAGTGACAACGTTAGCTATAGCCGTGAAACTACGTCTCTCTATGTCTAAGAAGATATTAACGTCGAATTTGCTGAACAAAATCAATTACATGGCGAAGTGGCGAGCAGCTGCTTAATAAATGAAATGAAATGTTGTTGTATCCAATATTCTTGTTTAAACATGAACAACAATAGGGGAAATAAAAAGTAAAAGAAAATTAAATCCAAAACCAACAATCGACAGCAGCAGCAGCAGCAGCAGCAGCAGTAATGACAATTGCATAAATAAGTAGTAAAAACAGACAACAGAACACAATGCTGGCACAACAATATTAATGGCTTTAATGTCAACAATAGAATCGATTAATTAAAAATACATAACAACAACAATAACAACAACAACAACAACAACAACCATTGAAATCAACATTTCCATCAACATTTCCATAATATTTAATAATAATAATAATAATTATTTTTTATTATAAAATAATAATCCATACCCTGTACTTATTAGTTGCATGCATTTTGTCGAAATATCATTAAATAGAAAATTTTAAAATTATTATCCACATGAAGTTCGTAGCGTTTAACGTGCTGTCGTTACTATGCGACGTCTTCTAGCTGCACATTTTTCGAGAGCAGGCATATCTGTTGTACCATCGGATCGAATGACTCATACAGCGTCCATATTTTAACCGCATCCAAATAAACAGGTAACGTGGATATGTAAGTGCCGCTTATCTAAGGAATTTTCTCGCTTGGAATGTACCAGTTTTGCAGATAAGATAGGTAGACGGTCTGTCTGATTCTACGAAAGACTGTCATTAAGCATTTGTGGATTGCAGACAAAGGTATCTTGCGTTTTACAAACTTCTCGTGCAAATTAAAAAATAGCATCACAGAGATGGCGAAAGAATTATTGAAAGTGCGCGATAAACTCAACAGGTAGCTCTCACTCTGACCATTTAAGACTAAGTTACGTGATGTTATCGTTAAATAAGCAAGAAAATTATACTCAACTGAGAAAATTCATTTTGTACATCTACTGGTATTTTTAATAATTCATAATCGACACAATGTATAACACGATACTCTTTCCATGGTGAGTAGAAAGACATGAGAAGCTGCACAAAATTAAATTTGAGTGTTTTGTAAGAATGCGTGTGTGTATTCAATTTTTCGCAATTAAAGGCATCGGATCGCCGCGAGCTCGACTAGAATATTTTCACGGCACTGTTTTTGTTGTTGTCCATTACGAAAATGCATCGCAATCGTCTAAATCTTCAACCGATATATGATGTAACACTGATAACTGACTCGCGCACTATCAATCGATCAGCGTTCAATACGATTTTGTATATTTTGTTTGAACCCAGGGGCGCAATCCTTGGCGCTCTCTTTATCGAACTTCAAGCTTACGTCCTACCGGGTTGGCACTTTCGATTACCGCAATCTGTCGTCAGACAGCAACAACCGTTCTTTTTTTTTTCTTTTTTTTCCCCTTCACAAAATGTAACATACATGGAAACATTGAACCTAGTAAAGCCGATGAATGGATTTGATGGATTCACTGAACATTAAGAACTTAGGTAAAATTAATGCGCGTTGGTCAAGTATATGGGGATTAAGAGATCGTAATCTGTGCTCATATATTCTTAATAGTTTGTATAGATTCTAACCTAAATTGAGCAGGGATTCGGAACAGATCTGCTCAAGTTTATTTTTTTCTTTCTACCCTTTTATGTTAATTATGATTGGCTCGATCATCAATTGCATTGGAAAAGCGGAAAGGAATTTCACTTTAATCAGGTGAAAAGGAATTTTTTCTTGAGATGAAAAAATCAAATTTTTGCAATATTAGCATAGTTCACGTGTAGCACTTCGTTCAAGGAATTAACCTTTTTTCAAAATTATTATATAACTGTTCGTGTTAATGAAAATAATTTCTCACAAGTAAACGCACACAATTCATAAACAACTATTTGGTATGGCATACGTTTTGCACTTTACTTTACACTTTACTTATGTTTAACTTCACTGCCGCATCACTGCTAACTAACTGCCGTAATATTTTTCGAAACTTTTGCTTTTCTCGTAACTTTTTCTTTTCATATGCGCTTTGTTTTCTACCGCGGATCGTAATTCCGGCAACTTTAGCTTCCCGATATTTTCGGCAAGTATGTTCCTTCGCATTCGCACTGCAGTCAGAATGTAAAGCAATATTATTTTTGCCAACTGGTTGCAACGCATAGATCTTGGAAAGTTTACCTAAACTTTATCAGTCTATAGAAGACAAACAAACGGCTTACTTACGTTCATCGGTCCATTGAGAATATTTCTTTCTTTTTCTAAATCTTTTTCGTTTTCATATTAGATTGAAGTCGCTTTGACAGCACCACTTATGCTTTTATATCAAGCGCGTAAATCAGCTCAGCTGAATCAAGGATTCATCTACAATTGCCAAGAAACCATATATAAATACGTGAGAATATCTTCTTCTTGTTCTTCCAGAGTTCAGCAAATCTATAAGAGATTATGCGCTATGCAAAGTAGAATATGTAAGCGCTGTTAAGGCGTATAGAAGGCGTATGATTTGAAAGTACCGAGCGAATGGATCCCTTTTGCATTTTGTAATCAAATATTGTATATCAACGGCGGATAGGTATTAAAATGTTCGTCTCATGCCTTTCCTGGGCCTCCCCTGGGCTTGTCTTCCTTTATGTTTATGTAAGTGCATCTTTTACTTATGGATTCATGTGAATTTGGTTTTTTTTCTTTTATGCTCTATTCATACGTGCACTACCGTGTGTGAACATGTGCTCTTTTTTTTTTTTTTTTCTTTTTTCTTTTTCGCTTATTATATATGTATACGCGTGTATTAGAGTTTATTTATTGCCCTACGTGTATTTGTGTTTATGCCTATTTAAGGCTTTCCATGCGATTACTTGCCACATAAGAGTTCACTTATTTTCAAAAAAATGCAATTTTTGCTTTTTCGCTCTTCGTAGTCCTGTTTGAGTTATCATACATACATATATGGCATAGATATAAGCTCGTTAATTTTGTTGTTCCTCGCTAAAAATGGATTTATGGTCAGATTGATAAATTAAAAATACCAGTTCGGCAAATTAGTTAATTAAAATTAATTACCTTAATGAGTTCGTGCGAGTGCTACTGTGGGCTGTTGTCCTTGAACTTACCCGTTGCACTTTCAGTTATCGAATCCTATACATTCCTTTCTTACTCCATATAATTCCCCTTTGGGGAAGAGTTTTAATGATATACAACCAACTCTTTTTTTACACGACTCATCAATATATATTTTTACACGAATTTTTTGTTCTAACACGAATTCGGAGACAAAATTTTTTTTTAAATTCTAATTTTGACAGCTAGTAACCGCAGTTGCACTTTTTTTACATGACTATTTTGTTCTAACGCGACTTCTAACTTTGATAGAGAATAACTGCAGTTGCACTTTTTTTACACGAATTTTTTGTTCTAACNAGTTGCACTTTTTTTACACGAATTTTTTGTTCTAACACGAATTCTAACTTTGATAGAGAATAACTGCAGTTGCACTTTTTTTACACGAATTTTTTTGTTCCAACACGAATTCCGAGACAAATATTTTTTTTAAATTCTAATTTTGACAGATAATAACTGCAGTTTCACTTTTTTTACACGAATTTTTTGTTCTAACGCGAATTCTAACTTTGATAGAGAATAACTGCAGTTGCAGTTCTTTTACACGAATTCCGAGACAAAATTTTTTTTTAAATTCTAATTTTGACAGCTAGTAACCGCAGTTGCACTTTTTTTACATGACTTTTTTGTTCTAACGCGAATTCTAACTTTGATAGAGAATAACTGCAGTTTCACTTTTTTTACACGAATTTTTTGTTTTAACGCGAATAAAAAAAAAAAAGCGAAGTTTTAAATTTTAACTTTGACATTCTCTTACCGAAACTTGGATATCAAGAATTACATGAGCAACTTGAGAAATAAAACAAAACGCTACCTTTACAAAATGCCTTTATAACAACAACAAAAAAACTAAAAGCTGCGGGAGAAACTTTTCGTTTGAATCAAATCCGACACTTGTGCTAGACATGTCTTACATATGTACTGACGATAACATTTTTGATCCAGTTTCTGTACGCTTGTTGTCAAGTAGCGATGAATTGTTGGGAAATTGCTTTTGTTCTTAATTTTAATTTGTATACGTTGCAAGTGCTTATGCACTGAGTTTTTGCAATGAAAACTCATGGTTTTTCTTTTATAAATATGTAATGTGGATTTCATTATTACTTTTTTTGCACGGCTTTTGGGAAGATTTTTAATGATTTTTCATTTTATATGATTTTTTAAAGTTGGGGAATATATGCTCAAATTTACCATATGTTGCGTGTATTTTTTTTTTTGCACGATTTCTTTTTGAACGGATGCTTAAGGAACGCATCTACCGTGTAAAAAAGAGTTGTGTGTACGCTTATTCATTTTTATTTCGAATTCCCACAGCACAGCAAAGCTTCCTGGTTGTCCTAAGCTTGCCGTATAACTGAAACCGCTTAACCGCGCCCTTAATTCCTAGACATCCTCAATTCTCCTTAACGAAGCGAATGTATTAAGTGGCTTAATAATGTTTGTTCTTTTGAAAAAGTTTGTAGTAAAGGACATATTGTAGAAATGTGAAACATTTGTCTGGGTCGGCGTAGTTGTTCGCCAAAATGTTTTCTTCTTCCACATGCCTCGCTTACAAGTCAAGTAATTGAATTGCGATCTTGTATGGGTCAAGCCATTGTTATCTCGATCACCACAACGTGATTTAAATAAATTCATTAGCATTGTTGCGTAGCTGTTAGGTTTATTTCAAATGAGACAAAACAAAAACGTGTTGGTAAGAGTTTGGGCGAAAGTCGAACCTATCTCTAACTGAAACTTGCATATGTCTGCCACAACTTATTTACAGATCGAAAGTAAGCTTTTTTTTCTTTTTTGTTAATAATATAATTTTTTTTCTTTTTTTAATTTGCTTCGAAATTTGTTTTTCTAAAACAACAAAAAAATAATTTATAGCAAAATATCAAAACATTGAGTGCAAGTCAAATTTCTTCTTAGATTTACTAATGACGATTCATAAAAATCTTGGTTTTAATAGATTCTTATGTTATACTTGAAACTTCTCTATAAATTCAAAAGCACACTACATGATACGGTCGCCTTTAAGACTCCTATAGAAATAAAAATTTTACCGCTAATTTCTTTCCTTCTAACCAGCAGAGCACTTTCGTTCGTGGGAACTTCTCTGTTTTCGTTTAACAAAGCCATAAAAATGGAGCAAAACAAGTAAAGTTATTATGGACGGGCAAGACCAATCGCTATATACCCTACACAATTTTTGCCTCACATAATTCTTCATCATCAGCATCTCGCATTATTTCCCTGTGAAGATACACTTTCCGTGAGAGCTCTTAGGTGAAAGGATGTTCAAAACGTAAAGTAATTTGATCCTGATTTGAGCCAGAACTAAATTCCTTGGCAAAGATCTTATCATTGCGTTTCATGATTTAAACTGTCACTCGTCATTTAAGAATCTTCAGATGTGACGGAATCCAAAAAAATGGGAATAGTTGATCCAGCTTAGATAGAGTTACTATATACTGATCAATTATCGTAAAATTTAACCGTTCACTCCATACGAACCACTACAGACATTATATGAAGAATGCTCGTTGAATTGATTCGATCCAATACTTTTTTCATTAGCGGGCATCCTTCGTCCAGATAACACGTCAGTGTAACGAGTATACGTAAATATATCTCAAACCCTGCAACCTGGAATTTGAACGTAAAAATGCACGAAACAACATTAGAGGGACAGATGGACGACTATGTTTAAATTTATTCAGGAAAACGATTGTGAATCGATCAATATAATGCGTGCCGATATCCATGTGAACACCTTGTCTATGTTACATACATGTTGTCAAATTTAATATACCCCATACAATAGATTGTATAGGATGTAAAAAACGGCAACAGAGCCTCAAACAAAACAACAATAAACGCGTGAACTTGAAGAGAGATGTGAACGCACAATAAAAACGCGCGCATCAGCTATAACAATAACGATTGCCATTAACTAAGACATAAACTTAAAAAGGAAAAAAAAAAAACAAAAAAAAATTGTTTTTTATACACGCTTGTCTGTAGCTGCGTGTTCGAGCATTTATGCGGTGAAACTTAGAATTACAATAAATTAATTTAACGCACACACAATAAAACTTAATTGGTGGCCACAAACAAAGCGAAGCGTTTTTTTTTTTTTTTTTTTTTTGTGTCATTAAAAGGAAAATGAGAAAAAATTGAAAGGGAAAATTTAAAGCACACTTGAAAAGAATCGGAATCAACTAAAATTCAATTGAAGTTAAATTAACAAACACGTAAATTAACGTAACGAAATTTAGCTGAGATTTTTTCAAGTTTCGAGATTAAAACAAACTCATGTTCAGACAACCGTCAAACAAGATACCGCAGAAAGGTATTCCCTCGGGAGGATAAAATATCGGGTAACATTTGTGAAGCATTATTAAGAAAAAAAAACTATCATTACAGTTTTACTTACACATACAAATTTTGATTATATTTTGTTGAACAGTTTCGTGTTTTTTTTTTTTCTCCTTTTTCTTCTTTTTTGCCGAGAAAAGAGAATAGGAGACCGATTCAACTTGAAGGCGGAAAAAGGAGATGTGCTTTAATGTGTGGTTATGGTATTAAAGCTGCGTCGGAAATACAAGCGCATCCACTCACATACAAATGCAAAAACCTATATGCTTAAATACATACAAATAAATACACATAGACACGCCGATCCTGTAAAACTGTGTGGCAGCTTAATTCAATTTGTTGTGGTTCTCTATTCACATGTCATGTACGGGTATTATGTACAAAAAACTGTGAAGAGTTAAATCTTGTTTATTGTAATGGAGTTAGAGTTTACCAAAACGAAACGAAACGAAACAAAACGAAGCAAAACAAAACAAAATAAAATAAAACAAGACAGAAGAGAAAAAGAAACAAACATAACTGGTATACGTAGACAAGCGCTGGTAAATAATTTATTGTGTTCAGTTTTAGAAAATTACGAAGAACAACAACAAAATTTACGGATACAGCAGTAAAAAACCGCAGCAGAATTAAACCGTAATGGAAGTTACTTTACTGTAAAAAAAAAAAAAAAAAAAAAAAAAAGGGAAAGAGAATTATTTTCTATATAATATATATATATATATATATGTATATATATATAGGGGTGATAGGGTACGTTTTGTCTGCTTACAAAAACCATGTGGAGATAGAAAAACCTTTTGATAAATTTCAATAATAAAACAGAATTTTATATGAACTTTTTTTTTCTTTTTTTTTTTTTTGCTTTTTCTATGTAAAGTTGAAAGTAATGTGAAAATTTTTTGTTTACTCGAAAAATAAGCTTAATCGGCTTTTGCATTTTCATATGTGCGCCTAGATTACATGTTTTTAATCGTCCAGATGATCTGGAGAGCGCCAAGTCGGTTCAACTTTTTTTTTTTTTCTTAATTCTTAAACAAAATTTTCTTATTGTACCATAAAAAGTTAAATCTTTAACTCACAGTTAATTGCATATAAAAATGGCCATATTTTTTAAGTCCCCTTCAGACAGAACTTGGCGTCGGCAAGAAGCAAGTGAAGACTTGCCTCGCGGTATGCAAGCGATCTATAGTTATGGCACGACTCTCGATGCAACAAAATCGCCTACTGTTACAACTTTCCGCTTTTCCAGGATAAGGTTCGTATCACTACGATCGTGGATATAATATATCCAAGAGAAATGCACTTCAGAATTCTTTCAACTCTAAGTTTCTTTATTTACAAGCCATTCTTAAGGCTCGGATTATTTACAATTTATTAAGAATTTCAATGCATATTATTCTTCTTCTTATTCTTATTCTTTACTTGAATGTTCTCTTACGACTCAACTGTCTTCCGCAAACAGTCTATTTATCATTACATTTTTACAAGCACGTTACGATCATCTAACTTCACGGCTTCATTTTTAATCCGTTAACCTGCTTTTCTGCTAATCGCTTTCCTCAGCCGGCAGCTGTATGAGGCGAAGCGCATGTGCACTTGGGTTTTTCTCTGTCTGTTTTCCTGGTAATCTTTTTCTTCCACCGGCAGCTGCATGACGCGTCGCGCATGTGCACCTGGGTTTTTCTCTGTCTGTTTTCCTGCTAATCTTTTTCTTCGACCGCCAGCTGCATGACGCGGCGCGCATGTGCACTAAGGAATTTATTACTTACGATAATCAATTAGTTGACATTAAGTGGATTTGGGATTTTCGTAACACTATGTTATACAAAAGTTAACACCAACTGTTGGAAAATAAATTTTATCGATTCTATTACTAGAATGTCATGAGACTGTAACAGAATGCTGCTGCTAAATACGGCAATTCGATCTTTTTAAATATTAATCGTGAGATATATAAAATTTCAACATTTTTTCACATTCAAAAATCTTTGTAATCAAATTTTTTCGATTTGCGCTAGCTTTCGAAACGCCGATAATATATATCTGTTTCTACCAAATAGGGTGAAATTTGAGACTGACTGAAAGAGAATGTTGGACGGAAACCCACAACATTTTCATATTTTCATCTATAATTTTCGATCGCTTCTTATTACTACTAAAAACCCTGTTATCCAGTTATTCGTCAGAATCTTGTCGCTTTCAATGACACTAAATGGTGGTGGACAGATGTATTTCTTCCGTCCAACTCCAACAGATACTTCTTAAAGTAGACTTAACTGGGTTAGCCGAGATAAGGAGTTAGAGATCTTTGATGTGTGGAGTGTAGTTTCAGTTCCCTTTCCCCTACAGCACATCAACAGCTGAGTCGGTTAATAAAAGAAACAACCGGACGAAGTGATGGTAAAACGCAAAGTAATCCTCGGGTAAAAATATCTCTGATAGTTCAATAATTTTACATGCAGTTTATTAAAATAAATGTAAAATAATTGAAAAATAGAGGTAAAGATTTTGATACTACGAAGACTCTCAAGTCTCAAGTTCGTTTCAGTCCTAACACTACGGTTAAGCTATTCTTATGCAGCTGATCTTGTTAAACTTTCTTTATGTACAAGGGACCAAATGCTTTTGGGCATACGGGAAAAGAAGATGCCGGTTCCACTTCCACTCTCTTCTGGGGTCAAGCGACGCTCGAGTAACATCGTGCATTAGTAAAATTAGTACAGGAAAGCCTAAAAGATATCATCATAGGAAAGAGTTGAATTGAATTAATTGAGCGAGACAGCTCACAGACGACAGGTTATAAAGAGAATATTTCCATGGTCACTCTTATTGTATAGTCTTCCACGCGCTTGTAATTTAGATAATAGAGAATAAAATTAATAAAAAAAGGGGTGTTGACTGTAATCAAGTGGGAAAAGAACGTTAAAGTAGATGATGAAGTATGGAACCATCACAGGTAAGAGTAGAATCAGTTTCCGATATAGGATCAAATGGAAAATGGAACAGACCGCTGAAGCCTAGGGCTAGGCCTACATCACATTTGCCGATAGAAGAAAGTTGGAATCTTTGCAATATCTATACGATTGTATTTAAAAGACAAGCTGGAACTTTATAGGTAGGCAAATCCGACTATTAAATACCCTACACCACTTTCCACATCTTTATAAAATATTAAAAACTATATCTTTTTTAAAATTTAAAGGCGTGCTCATGAAACACGAAAACGCTTCTCTGAGAAGGGGTACAAAAAAAATGGGCCTATGTAGTCCAAAACTTATTACAGTGACTTTATATAACAAAACGTTATGCTTACATGAAATTTCACTACACACACTTACTCAAAACCGTATATTGTTGTCACTTGCAAAGATTTATTTTGCAAAATTTGTGTGGGAAGGAGCTCAAAAATCACTTCTCTATGCTATCAGCTTCTGAAAATTATTTTCAAAAAAACGTTCAATGATTCATATATAGAGATGATCGGAGCAAGAATAAATTGGCATTAGAGTCAGCGTGAAGTAGTCATAAGTAAAGCATGCTTTTTGGCACGGATTTGAACAAATATTGTGTTTATTTAAGATATCGAAATGACAAAAGGTAACTGAAAACCATAATGCCATGCCATACCACAACCTCCTCAAATATCCTTATGCATGTGCGAAGACATTGCCAAGTGATTTTCTTATTATCGCAATTTCCTAAAAGTTATTATATTTATTTTACAAAGGTTTCAAATCTTAATAATAAAAAAATTACACTACAGGTATGCAAGGTATAGAGAGAATGAAACTTCTTAATAAAAAAAACAAAAAAAAAAATATCTTACTCTATATCATATTTCGCCTCAGATGATTTTAATGTAGACAATTTTACAATTTATATGAAAATCGACAGAAAAATTCGCTCGCGTTTCTATGCTACGTTGTAAGGGAAAAAAATTGCACAAGACAGTCGAACGCGTATGTGAGCAGACACTTATGCATACATATATAAATCTTTTTTGTAAGTTTTTTTTCTCGTCTTTTAATGGTAATAAAAATATACGCATGTTTGTCTACATATAAAATGATGAAATTTTATGTTTATACTTTCTTTTCGTTTCTTCTGTCTTTATACTTGGAAAACACATCTGCAAAAAGGGAAATTAAATTTTGAAAAATGTATGTTTGTAGGTCTGTTTATCCAATAAATTTCAACTCGTAATTTTTCTTTTTTGTTCTGTAATTTGATATACATAAGTATATGCATATATATGATCCATCTTTCACTGAACACAGTAAGCATTCACGACTCGAAAGCATGAACAAGAGCAGTATTTTTTTTTATTTTTTTTTTATTTATTTTTTTTTTGTTTTTATGCTCATCATTTACTCTTTTAGATATGAAGTAATAAAATTATAGATTTACTCGTTAATATAAATAAGCATAAATTTTTATAAAAAATGATTTCCTTTGAATTATGTTTCCTCTCATTTTGTTTTTTTTATTTATTTCATTTATTCGTTTCGTATTAAGGTACTTAACCTACTTTAATGGAAATGAAAAAGCAACACTCGAGGTACGACCACTTGTTCAGTTAATTCAATTCAAAAGCTCATCAGATTATTACAAAGATTTTTGGTGTCTATTGTTCTATTCTTTTACTTCGCCTACTTTGCCATACAAATGTTTGTTTACAGTTTTCAGCAACGATTGATTTAACTGCCACACGCAGAACTACTGTGTAACGTTAGTTAAATGGGTTCACTGTTTGCCACGCTTCTCTTTGAATTCGAAAAAGGTCCGATGAAAAGGATTTGCTGTAACAGCAGACATCAATACGATTCAATTATATTCGTATAGAGTAACGTGAGATTTCTCCGCCACCTATGAGTTTGTACGTAAACGATTCAATCAACTGCAAACATATCTGAAAATCATTCTAAATGCAAACGCCTTTTAGGCGATTCGAGGCAAATGATAGCGTCTTTTATTCGCACAACGGGAGATAAGAATGGCTTATAAAGAGAATCGATGAACGGTTAATTAAAACCAATATACAGTTAGTTGCTTGACAAAAATCTTCAGAGAAATAGTGAAAGTAGATCCACTACACCAAGTTCTTTATAAACTTGATCAACACGCGAGCTGTGGCACAACATTTGCTCAAGCATTTGGATTTGGATTGGATCCAAATCAGATCCTAGATTCATTCGTTGTCTGATACATGCAACAGCATTTTTTCCTTTTAAACTTTCTTACGAAAACTTTATTTAATCTCCAATTTCAGGCTTTTTCTAAAAAGCGTTTTTTTTTTTTTGCCAACGTAGTTTCTGTTTTGACCAACATTCTCGTTTTGAGATCAGTGGCGAAATTCACTTTTATTTTATCCTTCGTAAAAATATATATATAAGATCGATGGTAAGGGAAAGCTACAGTAATTTAAGTCTGATATAGTGTTTCGATGAGAAATGTTGTAAAATTTAACTGTTTCGGGGTTCGGGGTTTGATTTTCATTCATTTCTCGTTGAAAACATCGATCACCCGAATTAAATTCCTATGTTCTTCGGCATCTTCTCTATTCGTATTTCTTTTATTGTAAAGGATAATCATTTTTATATCAGTGATAAACCTGCTGAGACGGTCAGATTTTTCGCAATTGTCAAAGCGTAGTTGGCGTTGATAGTAACATGTGATAGTGGCGCTTATTAACTCCTTTGACCTTATAGTTCTATCTTTAATATTAAATTAAAAAAAAAAAAAAAAAAATGGCGACGACGCATCATTATAAATTTTACACCACTCTACGAGTATTCATGTAATAATTTTTCAAAACAAAACGTTGTATAAGAAGCGGTCGAAATAGTGATTCGAACCGAATCTTTTTCAATAGAACTCGCAGCAAAGCAGACCAGTGTACTTAATTTCATGGAAATAGCTGAACACAAAAAAACGAGATTGACATACGGACAAAAAAAACTTTAATTTATTCAGAAAGTGATTATGAATCGATCCGTATAAAAGAAAAGGTGCATTTATCTCAAGTCCTTCAGGATGCTGCATACATCCGCACAAATCTAATATACATTTTGCTCACATGTGGTATAGGACCTAATAAGCTCTAACTGTATATTTCTCATACAATCCATTCAAACTACACTACACACTAGTACACTAGCGATCATCTAATCAGAGTAAAGAAACAAAAATCTAACTCGATCAACGAAATATATCGCATGCAATTCGAAAGTAAATCGCATTAATCTCATTTAATGTCTCATGGTTTCTTTTTATTTATTTATCTTTTTTTTTGTGTCTGCATCTTTTGTAAATAAATTTACAAAGTGTAGATTTTAAAGGTTGCCGGATAACTTAGATCATATGCTCGCCTGTATTCAAGAAAAATTTACGTAAACAATTTTCTACATATATTTTCTATATATATATATATATATTTTCTATATATATATATATATATTTTCTATATATATATATATATATATATATATATATTTTNTATATATTTTCTATATATATATATATATATATATATATATATATTTTTGTATATATAGAAAATATATATATATATATAGATCTATATATTCTATATATTCTATATATATATATAAACATATATATATATATATTTTCTATATATATATAACTTATGGTCTGACGTTAATCGATGCGTTACGAAACTTTTGCCTAAAAATTATTTTCAAAAATAATCGACAATTTTTCAAATATATTTTTAATAATTTTACATTCTTGTTCTTGATCATGTTGAGAATCGTTTTACTCTGACTATATGCGGAAATATGTGCAAATGTGCTGTGGGTCTGCTTTTTCATTTTTCACCTTTCACGAAAGTTGAATGTATGGCAAAAATAAAACGACAAGGATAGGGAAACGTTACCTAAAATACAATTCAAAGGCTATTCGAAGACAATTGACAAGCAATTAAAATTCTATTCAAATTCAATGCTATTCTGCAAACAAGATCAAAAACGTATTGCTTAACAGCGTATAGGCAACTAAGTCGACTTTTCATTTTCGGAACAAAAAAAAAATAAATGGTTTTTTTTTTTTTTTTTAAACCTTTGACGTTATTTTCATGCCACGACTTCATATTAGTTATTAATTGTGAGCAATTGTATGTTTGTACAGCATAATGCATTAGACTTCAATTATGTATTAAATTGCAATCGTTTTAAAAATGATTACTTGCTTTGCCAATCAGATATTTATTGAATTTGCGAAAAAAAAATTAAGACCATTTTGCGAATTCTTATCAATTAACCTAATTTCCTATAAAACATGCAAAATAAATGGGTACATATTTATTGAACCGAAACACTAACAACAACAAAAAAAAAAAATGTACAAATTCCTCCCCATATAACTGACAGTAATTTCAATGATGTCAAAAAATCCAATTAGCCAGAAATGATTTTCATATATATGCGAATGTACTTCAAAATCTTAACATCTTCAACATATATCTGCTTTTACATACTGACCATTGAAAAATGAACGCATATTAATTTTCTCATTGCTTCTGTAACATTTTAATGTGCACATGTGCACAAAGATCTTAAAAAATATGGGTGAGGGAGGGTGGGGAGACATATATAGCATAATTTATATTGAGGAGGCAACAGACATATTTCATATGCCCGATCAAATCCATATCCAAATAAACTAATGAACGATTAGAAATTACAAGAACAAGAATTGTGAAAAGTTATAGTGTATATATGCATAAGATATATATGTTATTATGTATGTATATTTTCATATAACTATTAATCAAGATCGTATATGAATAGTGTGTGTGTGTGTGTGTGTGTGTGTGTGTGTGTGTGTGTGAGTAAAAATATGTCTCACAGTTAGCGCACAAGCGAGGAAAAATCGCATGGGTTTTTGGTGTACGCTTAGTATAGATGTCAAAGGGTATCAAAGATTCGTTATAAGACTTGTAAAGCTTTCTTACTTGTTCTCTTTTCATATGCTCTCTAAACAAGCATAGTTATAAACTGCTATCTCTAGAATTCCATTTACGTTCATCTAAACTATTCAAGTACATATGTGTATAACACGCTCATTGCATATGCAATGTATGCCATGAATGTGAATTGGGATGTGATTGTGTGTCAAAGAACTCTTGACGTATGACGAATGAATGGTTCTATATGTGTTGCTATATGTATACAGTGAAGAAGAGGTCAGAGAAGCTTAGAGCACAATACATACGCAATAACATTATTGAAATGTAGAAGCATTGCTAGATGATTGTCACAAACATCATAGAGTGGCCAATAACTAGTAATTGTCAAATTGATGGAAAGAGAGAGAGAGAGAGAGAGAGAGAGAGAGAGAGAGAGAGAGAAATACATTTTAATATATAACATATATATATATATCAAATATATCACACATACATATATATATATATATATATCACAATAATAACATATTACCATAGTAGTGCTTATGTGTGATGATGTGTGAACACAATATCTTTGTTATGTTTGTTAGTTGTTAAATGTATTTATCAGTCAAAATTTAATATCTCTTGGGATGAGATAAGAACTAAGCTAAGCATGAAATTGTATATCATTATTGCCATGGTTAAGAAATTCTCAAATTTTCTTTACTCTAACAGATCTCTATAATATATATTTATATATATATATATATATATATGTACCGTATGTCATTCGTAGCTGTGAAATGTGTACAACATTTTCAAGCTCTCGACAAGGAATTCTGCTCCTATTGCTGGTGCTGTTGTTGCATATGACATTATGACCGCAATGTCAATTTTCAGATAATGTAATGTCAACATTACAAACTTATAAACACACACGCCCGTACCTATATAAACATTATTTAAATTAAATAAATGCTACATATGCATCTACAAAAGCGCGTATGCAGCCAGGCAACCAGGCAGGCATGCGTGCCTGAAGTGCTGATGTTGATTACATGCGAACATATGTACTTCGGCATAATTTATTTTATTCAGTTAACATTAATTATCATTTGATTTTATTTTTCCACATTGCATTCACTTGCAATCTTCACAATTAATGCATTTTAACGCCGCATGCCATCATCATAAAATACATATACGCTTTTATATATATACATGTATATATATATATATATATATATAAAATGCTTTTTCTTTCCCTGTTATATTTGCTGTGCCCTTTATCCAATTTAATCACTTTATTTTGGTTAGGTTCGGCATTTTTATTTTTATTTATTTTTTTTTTTTTTTAATCCGTAAATGAACGACAAGAAGGATTTCATAAAAGCAAAAAAGAAGGAGATAGAAAGGTAATCAATTAAAAATTTACAAAAACACACACACTTAATCTCAAATTGAGGAGTGTTTAAAGTTAATGTGAGAATTTTTCAATCTTATGATATAACAGAAATACCTGGTGTCAGTTTTGCTTAACTTAAAAAGCAGTGCAAACTTGAAACTCATAGCATCGATGAAGGCAGACAAAAATTTAATATTAAGACTATATGAGTATAGTTTCAATGAAATACAATAGCTTTGGAAAAGTGAAAACTGCGTCGCATTGAATTCTTTTCATCCACAATTTTCAAAAAAAAAAATATAAAAAAAAATCTAATAACGTAAATAGAAAGTACCTATGCATGTATAGTATGCGTGTAGATAATACCTATAAGTCATAGAACATGGAGAATACAATGAAACATTTACAATAAAATCTGGTTTGATTATATTTTGTGGTAATACAAGAAACTCAGAAAATCCTATTGTATATATATATATATATATATATGTATATGTACATATATGGTATGGTGTATGTATATTATTGTTACGTATTGCGGATCGATTCTAACTGTCTGCAAACGTACCAATGTTCATTTCGGTTCGTCTGCAATCTACCGGTATTAACTTTTACTATTCTGCAATCAACCAATCACTTCGGTCATCATAGTATTAGTTTCAGTTCACGTGCAACTATGTATGTATAATACACTTGCACATGAATACATTCGCTCATATACAGGTAAGGTTTCTCCATTATTTCCTATCTTTTATAGCTTATTTCTTTGTAAGATTTGGAAGATTTGATAACAAGCTTTGTTCAAAAGCAAAACAAAACAAAAAACAAAAATTTTCGAAAAGAGGAGAAATAAAATATTACAACAGCATCGACGGGTACACTTTTGATAAAAAAAAAAAAAAAAAAGAAAAAAAAATAAATTTCCGATTAAACGTTATATATAAAAGATACAAAATATTGATGAGTGAATTAAAGGACCTCCGTCCGCTCAAAAAAAAATTGCAACATCAGCGGTGTTCGTTTAAAGAATGGGGCAGAAAATTGGTTTCGTTTAGGTACAATAATATAAATATGGCCGAGTGCTTTGCGAATAAAACGGTCTGAACTATCATCGGGGAAATTTTTATATGATTTTGTTGATTAGTTGTTTCCAATTTTCATATCGAAATTCCATATGTAAAGGTAAGTAAAAGTCCTTTCTGGCTGAGATATGGATTCAGTTTTTTTTTTTTTTTTTTTTTTTTTTGCCATTATTTGTAGAATCCAATACACATACACAGTTAGTTGTACAACGCATTTGAAATTGTTAAAACTTATTACGAAAACAATGAACCCACGGTGGAATCAGGCTCATATTTGACATAAATGACTTCGCCATTGAGGATTAGTGAACTATACATTTTCAGTGAAAAGAAAATATATCTGATGGTCCTAAAGGTCTTTAATGTGTACAAAAATAACTTTTAGGTTGGAAATGTTATTTCTGAAGATGCTGATAATGACACCGCAGTAACCTTGAATGCAGAATGTTACAGAGACATGATAACTAAGTTTTTGAGGTACGAAGTAGACAATTTCGACTTGAGCGAGAGAAAATGTTGCAACATTCTCGTTGCACTATCATTTTATTACGATCAAAATTCAACGAGCATGTAATCTCCACAAATGCCTTTGCGAACTTGCCATAGAGATCATGCGATACAATTCCCTTGAACTTTTTTCTCTGAGGTTATGTTATACCGTTAGAATAAACTGAAAACTCTCAATAACCTTATTTTCCAAGACTTTTCCTGTCATTGGTGAAATAACTGATGTTCCAGAGCTGAGTTTTTACAGCAATCCAGTGGCCATATTTTACATGAAATCATTTTCGAATGGAAATGCCGCGAATCAATATTTGAAATAAAAAAAAAAAAAATTCATTTTGACATATGAGTACCAAGCAGCGCGATCGCGTTGTTCACATTTCATGTCGAGAAAACCCAGCCAGTTTTCAAAAAAAAACTGTCGGAGAATCCCAAGCAATTTTAGAATTTAGAATTTATGTCAAAACTGTCTGGGTTTTCTCGATATAAAACCAAGACAGCGCGATCGCGCTTCGACATTCCTCCACAGTTTTTTTTGCAAAACCCATCTGGGCCTCAAACGGTTAAACACTCATTTGATTAACTTATATAAGACTGCATTTTTGTGTGGTATTGTTGATCAGTTTGAAAAACGCAATTGATTTAATCATTTATAAAAAAAAAAATAGAAAATAGGAAAGCAATGTCCAGAAGGGCGAAACTAATTTCAAATTTTCACGCCTACTTGTGTCAAAAAATGATTATTTACAAATTTTTTTTGAAAATTATGCCTTCAAAATTGTAAAGCATTACATTTACATCCCTAAATCGATCGATCCGGGTAGTCAAGATAAGACATTAGCATGAATCATTCCATCATTACTAAATGTTCTATAGATATATGTATATATATATATATACCTAGATATATATCTTTGTAGAAACATATAAATATGGATATAGGTATAAATTTTTGTACCTCATAACTCTATATGTCAGGTATAGCATTAATTTCTTATGAATTTTCTGAGAGAAGAGGTTACTCTCTCTCTCTCTGTGAGCATTTATCAAAATGTTAGTTTTCGATATTTAGGTAAAATCTTTAAACTTTTTATAGCATAAACTATTTTCATAAACCATGTCGATGAACTGTACGCTGCCCAAAAGTTGTTGAGTTGTTACATAGTTATTCTCGATATTTTTGCAACTAATACATGAAACTTTGTTTACATAATTACTTATGAGATGCTGTGGAAATGTACAAAAACATACTTTGACACACTATGATATATGCTCAATATATCGAATGAATGAATTTTCTATTCAAATATCTTACATAAACTAATGATTGATAACACGAAGCTTAGCTTAGCTCTAGCCATATATAATATCTTTTTGGCTATACGCTACAGCACTTACAGCAAGAATATATATGAAGTTTGTGTGGATGTATGCAACACACCGAAGAACTTGAGAGAAACCACTCTTTTTATAAAATGATAGCAAACAATTCCGAATCATTTTCCGAATCAATTCAATCATGTCAGTTAATTTGATCATAGGATGACCACATGTTCATGTGATGTTTTGTTCAATCAATCGAAATTTTGTGATATATTTTAATAACATTGACTGCACTGGCATATTTTCTTCGCATTTCTGCAACCATCGCTCATATAGTGATTTATTTAAAAAAAAAAAAAAAAAAAACTTCTTATGTAAAACAGTTGAGCGATTACTCTTGAAGTCTCTCACATGAAACAAAAAGTCCTTTTTACGATAACAAAATCTAAGAGAGAATGATTTGAAATAAGCTAAATACTGATCAAGCACACTTACTCTTATGATCGTCTCCCATATAAGAGATGCCTTGAGAAATAAACCTTTATATGCCAACAAGGATTGCAAGGATTTTAATGCGATTTAAAATGAAGCAATAAGCCTTTGTATGGCAGCAGGAAATAAGATGATGAAAATAATTTAATTGTCAAGTCTGGCCAACAGTAATCCTTTTAACCGTTTGCTTTTAATTACAACAAACAATTTTCAACAAAATGCTTCTTTGCTAAAATATTCTCACTGCACTGTAAAACAGCTGCATAAATAATCTTTTGCTTTTTTTTTTTTGTTTTTCTTTTCTTTTTTTCTTATTTCTATTTCACAATAAACCTTTCGCCTTTTCAAGCTTTCCGTACGAAGATTTTAATTATAAGATTAAAATTTTCTGTTATTTCGTAAAAAGATTTTGAAATATTAAAATGTATTATATTTCAAAATACGTTCTTATGCATGTGCATGTGAATCGGTTTACTCAGTCCTTGATGTAATAAAATGAAAATTGGATATGAAAATAAAAATAAAAATTAAAAATTTAAAAACACACACAAGTAAGAAAGTTATAGTCGACTGCGACCGAATCGTGTACATCCGCCATTTCTGACTTGAAAAAAAAATTCCTTCAAATAAATGAGATTTTCATACTCTACATATAATATTGAGCGGCCATGGCCGATTTTGTCCAAGTACTGTAGGATCATCATGAGTCATAAACCAAAAAAAAAAAAAAAAAAAACAGAAAAAAAAGCAAAAGTGTCTCAGTTTATGTTGCACTGTACCCGTGTCCTTTGTCCCAATTTGGATCAATTTCAATACCAACTTGTGTGGAAGACTTTCTAATGTTTCTGTCATATTGAAAATCCATTACTTAATTTTTGCTACCGGAGTACATACACAGACAAATACATACGAAGAGACGGACAAACGGACAAGCTTAGATCGATTCAGAATATGATATCGATGAAGAAAGTATATGCGTGCTGAAAGTTTCTACTGGTTGCTGCAAACGTTTTAGTGACATGAATATACCGCCATAGCTCAGTTGTGCATGAAGAAAGACAACACATACTCTACTCGATTACATGAATGCGCTACATTTCATTACTCTAATTGTCAAGTTCGCACATTCCTTAATATCATATAACTCATACGACATCCTATTCGTAATATCACTTGTTGACGGTATTGCCGAGCAATGTCACAAAGATATCACAAATTGCAAGCAGGAGTCACAAGAATTTTCCTTTTTTCTACTTTTAATGATTTAAACTTTTGAAAATTTTTATAACGACTCTTACTCCTGAATACCAAATTCAGTACACAATGACAAAAATGATGGCAAGAAAGTGCAATTACAAGAACTTTTGACTAATGGATGGTCACAAAGTTGGACAAAGTCCATTAACTTAATCACAATTCGTTTAAAAACAATAAAGGATTTAATTTTCTGCCTGAGTGGGAATATAAAAATATTTTCATTTATCATTTTCATCAAGATCCAAAAGGCACGTACGTACGTCCATATCAATTTCTAATCGACTATAAAAACTATAAAATGGCAAGAAGAAAATATTGGTTATTGCAGGCTGTAGATTAATTTGATAAAGAAAGTTTCACCATAAGCAAGATACACTTACTGAGCATCACAATAGTTGTCGCAATAGCTGGAAGAGTGGAAAGCTTCATTTACGATCTTTAATAGGTCTGAGAATCTGAAATTATACTCAAATATTTGCAACACTCACTTAGATCCTCACTCCTGATCCTGATAATTTTATTCTTATAAGAAAGAAGAAGAAGAAGAAGAGACTTTGATTTGTGGTCATTCAAAATTCGTCCAAGACGAGTACAATTTTTTCTCTTCTTTTCTGCATTATTAATAATAATAATAATAATAACAAAAAGGTCATGGACAGTGGGAGTTGAGGAAGGCAGGAAAGCAGAAGCTATGAATTTTATATATTACATAATATTGTTTCAGTTAAAATTCAGTTAAACCAAGAGAAACCATTATAAATACAAGCAAACCTTTATGAAACAACACAAGAACACGAATTTCATTCTATTGTGCAGGTACGAAAAAGTAATCGTACACATCTTTTGTTACTTTAGCCTACGATTTGCTCCTGCTAACAGTCGAAATGAAAAGGCAAACTAGAAGAGAAAATATATTCTCTCTTATCGTTTCAATCAATTTCTGTTATTTACGCAAAACCATTATCTATGCATACAGTGTACGTTACGGCATTAACTAAGATCGGCAGAAGGATAACTTCAAAGTCTACATTACATGTTTTAATTTTTACTAAAATTAAAATATTTACGAAACGTATTATCGATTAGTGATAAGGAGAAATAAGTTTTAATAATAAATTCGTTGCTTCCTCTTTATCGTAGAAATTTAAGTAAAATAATATTTTAACGTCAATCGTTCGAATTGTGAATTTACGCATTTATTCAATTCCCCCTTTCGGGGAATTAAGTTCGTAGCGATCAATTTTGATCACTAGCATAGTATAGATTAGGGGCTCAATTTACAAATTATTTAGCGAAATTTATATTTGCAATGCTTTGCCTTTGGCAGATATGCTGCTGCAATCAATCTTATGTCCGCTTAATTTTCTTCTAATTATTGTTAATCTTTTCGCCAGTCGCCAATTGCATGACACAGATTGTGTCTCTGGAATTCTCTCTGGCTTTCCTAGAAAATCGATTATGAGATTTTCGTAACTTTATGTTATGTCTTGGTTTGAATGGCTTATAAGTAAGTATTCATAGGCTGCGATAAACTATAATCGATCGTTGGACGGATGATCGCAACCTACGTACACAGATTCCCTGCATAATTGTATTATATTAACAGACAACCGCAACATATATAGATTGTATGAAGAGCACGTAGGCATGGTTTTCGGGCAGTAAGAATTTCGACAAAACATTGACTGCGTTTGCCTCATTCACTCCTTTTTCTCTTTCTTTTTTTATTGCGCAAGAACTTGTCAAGTGAACGCTTATATCGGAATAATCAAATTCGACGATGATACTATTGGAAATGATTAACAAGCTCAACGCTGACGATGGCAGAGAAGGCAGGGTGGTACACGAGCTGTCACACATCTGAAAAAAAGGACAATTCGCATATCCAGTCAGTCCGCCAACTGCCTGTCCGTGAATCCTAAATCATCACTTTTTTTCCCTCTTCCCAATGAAACTCACCAACACAAACGTGGCCGGACAACAATATCATCATATCAACGTTTCTTAAGCTCAATAATATTTTGCCCAAGTGGGTGTACAAATTGCTGTCTCATGACAGCAAGCGAAGAAAGAGACCTGATTGGAATCAATAATAATGGCGATAAATGTTATGATTTATTGTACAATCTACTAAATGCCGATGAAACTTGGGCCCACCTGGACGAATCACCACAGACTCAAAAGTCAACTTTCAAATAATTTGTTCCCGATTAGCCGCCATTTGATTCTAGCTGTTGTGGAATCGTGTACATTGATATATTAAAGACCCAACTGACCAATTGAATGTAATCTCAAACAGCCGAAACTAATATTGCATCGAAAATTCGAAAGAATACAACCGTTCGATCCCTGCATACGTACTTCTCTCATTCAATTTCTATTTACTCAACGGAGAGAAATTTTATTAATCAATATAAAAGAATATCTATCAATGAGTAAATAAAAAGTTAAATTACAATAATAAATTATATTCGATTATATAAGTGAGTAAAAGTGTTAATAAATTGTTTTCTACCCACATATTTTTTTAAATCTCATAAAAAACGCTTCTCACAACATCTATAAAAAAAATGATTTTTTAATATTGACATAGATATATATATATATATTATATACATATATATAATATAATATTATCTCCATTTTTCGTCTTTTTTATTCTTTTTAATTTCTCATAAGCGGATTATTTTTCAGAACGCACAGCTGGAGTGTGAAAAAAGGAGTAACAAAAAAAAATATTCTCGGTTATTATCCTGTATAAATAAATATTGAATAAAAATAAAAAAAAATGAAAAAAAAAAAACCAGTAAATAACAACAAAAATATTTTATAAAGAATTATACAAATAAACCATATTTAAGTGGCAATTTACGTATATAATTGATGAAAAAAAAAAAGGGCAAATATTTATTTACCTTTTCACAAAAGAACAAATAAAATTTATATTATTTTTTAACGCTTTCTGCATTATTATTTGAAGAGGCTGGCTGGCTGGCTGACTGGCTGGCTGGCTGACTGCCTGGCTAGCTGGCTGGCTGGCATGCAGGCGAAGTGAAAACAAATTTCATTTTCACTAGTATGCAAACAGATGTATTTATATATACATGTGTGTATATATATATATTAATATAAATATTAAATAAAGCATTTTTTTGGTTTTTTTTTTTTTTTTTTTTTTTTTTTTTTTGGTTTTATATATAACGTAAACATCATATCAGGCAAACCTATCGTCATTTGTTTTTTTCCATTGCGATTTCTATAGATATTCCGTAGCATGTTTCTGATTTATAGTACAAAACATATAATCACTCGTCAGTGCTTATCATGTAACAGACATATTATATGTCAGAGAAAGATATAATGGTTACACCAACTAGATATACACATATATGTTATTATTGTTCCATAGACAAGCGGAAATAGTATCATGAAAAATATTTATAAAGAGAAGTGAAGATTTTTATAAACTTTTATTTAATTCGTCTCCCTCTCAGCCTTGAAATATCCAATCGTTACTTCGGGGACATTTTCGGTTACAATGACAATGCATTATGGTATAGAATGGTAAAGATGTCTGCCGCAACAAAAAGGAAGGATTATCCGCTTCAAAATAATTTCCCCTTTGATATGAAGAATACAAGAAAACAATCTATTCCCATCTATCGCCATTCTGACGGAGCAAATGTGACGGACTAGCCAGAGAAATTAATTGCAAGACTGAACAGTAAAAATCTAAAGACTTATGACCATTGAATTGGTACTCCTCCGAGATCCTTTGAGTACTCGGCCACTCAGGATTAAAAGATCCTTTCTTTCTTAAATTTCTTAAAATCTAAATTTCAAAATTCAAAATTTTAAATTTTCAATTTAATTTCTTTTATAATTTAAATTCTACAAATTTTAAATTTTTAAAAATGTAAATTTTTCAAAATGAATTACCAAAATCTCAAAATACTAAATTCCAAATTTTCAATTTAATTTCTTTTATAATTTTAAATTTACAAAATTTTTAAATTTTCAATTTCATTTCTTTTATAATTTAAATTCTACAAATTTTAAATTTTTAAAAATGTAAATTTTCCAAATCTAAGTAAAAAAAAAATTTTTGTTTATTTATTTATTTTTTTTTTTTTTGAGTAAGCTTTTATTTATGCGATGGAAAATAAATTTACCCAAATAACTTTTATGTAACTATAGACTGAAGTTTGGGACATTTAGTAAAAAAGCAAATTTCTTGTGTGAGTGACAGGCACAAATTTATTTTGCAACTTTTAGTTCACTTAAATAGAGGCTTAGTCAAAAAAAAAAAACAATATTTAATATAATAAGCACACCATGCTGCGCTTGTGGCAGAAAGGGTGTATGAAGGAGGTGTGGAACACCCAGAAGGAATTGAGATAAAGCCACCTTTTATTAGACCGATCGAGTTCGAATCACTTTCTGAATAGATTTAAGCTTGTCTGTCCGTCCGTCTGTCTGTCCTTTTTTCCTGTATTCAACCTACCGAGCGCAGTACCTTTGGCAAAGTAAATAGGTTTCGAGGCCGCGCCTTCGATAGTGTTTATAAAACTGTTACAAATAAAACAGCAACAGTCAGGTGTTTGTTATCGAACAGATCTCATGTACGCAGCGTTTAGCTCCTTACCTAGGAATTTCCATTAAAATTTTCCCCTTTTTTCAAAGGGTAACGATATTCAATGAAAATAAAAAAAGGAAGAATAGCATTCTAATATAAGCCACGTGTACACATATTCTCCTTCTAAAAATCCCTTTCTATTATCCGCATCTGTAACTCTGCCTACTAATTAATTTTCTGATTCTGCGTTACTCGAAGAGGAAAGACTTCATTGAAGCTTCCGCTAGGCTATCGCTATTGTTATAGTTACTGAGCAAAACTTTAAGTTCACGCCTACATCGGATTGCAGAATATTCTCCTTATTTTCTTCTACTAAATCCAATGACGTTAAATTTTTGCCTTCAAGAGATTTCCGATTACTACAAAGAAAGACAGGAAAGCAAAATTTTTCGCTTTCCTTAAAGCATAATACATTCAATTGAAATTTCAAAAAAAATTTCTTATAATGCAAAGTTCGCTCATTGATTTGAATACGGAACGTATTGAAATATTTTGCGACCTTTTTAAAAAATCGCTTCAGCTATAAAATTTATTGAATTTGAGGAGAACGTATTAAAACTTTAACGCATTCTTTGGATATACCATCTTTCGGCCGTATGCCGGACTTTTGTCAGTCCGTCTGTCATATGTTAACTGAGTAGTTACAATTGTAAAAATTGCAGATTGTTCAAAACAGGTTCGTGATTAATGTGTAACTATCTACCTCTTCCATAAAGGTGGTCTATTTCATGGACTTTATCAATGATTGGCCGATTAGAACACGAAGAGTTTTTAATATTGAAAACTTCCGAACAGAAAGGAGAAAACCATTTGAGTATTACGTATATTGATAGAGGATTGGAGGGTGCGTTATATAAACTGCTTTTATAACCATCACCAGTTGTGGTACAAAGGCATATTAAGTTTGTGCGGATATATGCAGCACCCAAGAAAACTTAAGAAAGATCCATCTTTTTTTATACGGATCAATTCAGAAAGTAATTCTGATCTAAGCTTGTCTGTCAATCTGTCCATCTCGTATGCTATTGAAACCGCTTACAATATAATGCCTTATTTTGAAAAGTGTTTACATATAATAGTGGATCGCGGTTCACTCTGGCGCTTGTATTTGTTGAATTTTAATCAAATATAAAAATAAAATAAAATTCGGATTTCGAGTTTAAGATTCGTTTTTAAAGAATAAACGTTAAAATATAAAATAAAAATTTATTTTTATAAAGACCACAAACATTTTCATCATAAACATAAGGAAAACCTCTTAGAATTCACATTTTTCTCTTTTTTTTTTAAATATACACTACAGCGCGTTTATGTGGATGAATGTAGCACCCGGAAGGATTTAAAATAGTGGAACCTTTTATTGCACCAATCGATTCACGATCCTTTCCTACCTCGATTTAGTCATGTCTGTCCGTCTGATTTCTATTTATTTTGTTTTGTTTTCAATCCATAATTTGCATGAACCCTATTGAAAATAGATCGGACCATTCCATTTTCATAACTGCTCCGCGAACTTCATTTAAAAAAAATAGTTATATAAAAAAAGTTACGATTTTCGTTTCATTTTCTTCATTTCACCAAAAGACCAACCAAAAAACCATAAGCCTGTTACCTAGTTGCATAGATACATTTCTCCCCATGATAATCGATAAAAAATAATATTTTAGCAAACCCAATAAATGAGGGAAATTTGAATGGGTTGAGCCTATTTGATGAACCGTCTCTTCCACCACATTCTTACAAAAAGCTTTTACGAATCGTCACAATCGCGGAAATGAAAACGGAAAGCCGAAATCTGACCCAAATATTCCTTGATCGATTTAGAATATAAGGTTAAAAAATGGACTTAAGCTGTTCACATACATCTCCACAGCGCAGACGAAACTAAAACAATCTTTGAAAAATGCTGACAATTTTTTCAAGTTTTCTTCTATAACTTTCAATGCCATGAAAGTATTTCTCGAAAACGCCTGCTCAAATGGCTACCAGACATATCTTCATGATCGATGCAAAGATGCTCTTGATCGTACGTTCACAAATTTTGCCATTACGTTTGAACGTCATTTTTATGCCCATCGAGAGAGAACAAAGGAAACTTCAAAGAGTCTACAAAATATATATATTCTGGATCAGGATCAAATTCTGAATCGATTCAAATATGTCTCTTGGCCGCAAAAATGAAAGAATAAAAATTTGGTTTTTTGGTTTTCGTTCAACTATCCATCTGTCCGTCGGCGCAACAGTGCAATAGTTACGATAAATATTCTCCCGTTCACAAAAGCATGAATATCGCCTAAAAACTTGCAAAAGAAATTGAAAATAACCCAATCTTCAAAGAACTAGCCTACCACGCCTGCATGCCTATATAAGAAGAATGTGCGAACACCTTTATGTTACGTGTCTTTTGCTTATTACTTATAAAGCACAACACATACACTATATAAACTTTCACTTTTATTTTCAAAATAGAAACAATCAACCTCGTCCCCCAATATTATAGAAATTTCCTTTTCTTTTTTTTTCAGAATCACGATGATGGGTGTAAAAGATTCGGTCGTGACCGAATATAATTTTCCTACATGTCTTGTTTTATGCATATTAAGTGAACAGTTATTTCTTTTTTTTTTTTTTTGTCAATTCGGGTGCTCATAGAAGAATCACGCCTATCTTTTCTTTATGCTTTATTCTTCTTGTTACAAATACAAACTAATTTGTGCTATGAATCAAACTTGATCTATGGTCATTAATTGAGAACATCCAGGATTTTTGTCTTGACAAAAATCGACGGTTTAGCTGAGATTCCATACACAACCGGATAAACCGAAACTCATCCAAACTACCATTCGTTTCGCTCTCTGAAGAACTCTCTTAAGAGCCCAGAAATCAGATGTCAATATAAGTCTCGGAAAATCACTCGATTCAGCTTTTGTCACCCAGAAAGGCCATAAGTTCTACGAGTATTGTTAACTTTGCTTTAGTGGAAAAACGTGAAAAGTTATTAATCAAAATGGTACTCATTTGCAAGTCAATTTAAAATACATAAAAGGAAAGCTATTTGAATTTTGATGAAGACCCATTAAGTTTTTTTTTTTTTTTTTTTGCCTAATGTTTGCCACAAGCGTTATGGTACACACAATTCCAACTGCAGCTTCATGCTTGGGATGCGTGTTGGTGTACATATCCACTTTCTCTTCAAAGGATATTTAAATGTCCTCTGAGTGTGGGTGTGAGTCGGGCTCTTGATCCCCTTCACCATTTCTCCACAACACATCACCGTTTTTTAATATTCTTCTTGAGGGTAGCACTACGGCGAATCCCAATCACATTCATCGCATTGATTGCAATGATTCTTCGCGTTGATCATTTCGTCCGGTCCGCAAACTCTATGACATGCTTTTCTAATGGAAGGTATTAAGGTATTAAGCTTAGTGCAGCCTCCTTCCCACCGGCCTGATAGACACATTTATCACAAATTTGCCAGCGCCGCTACTGACATTTGGTAAACGGTATTGTCTTTACGCCTACGGCCTGCCACCGAAAGTAATTTAAAGTCGGCGTCGCAGTCTTACTTGTATGTGGCTCACTTTTTGGATTAGCCAACAATTCATAAATCGGATAAATTGCTTCTGTATTTCCTCGCAACCATTTTCCAATCATTCAGTTGTGGCCTAAGGCTTGCAACTCATCTCTTCAACAATTTTTTTTTTGTTTTACGTTCAATGCTAAAAAACACAAAAGACAATTTAAAAAAACTAAAACGGATCTCTCAAATCGATAAAGTTATATACCACGTATCCTTAAATCTTCCTTACATCTTATAAGTGACAAATAAAAATATTTTTTTCCTATTCTTCGGAATCCAAATGCTCGGCTCAGAAGAAAAACAAAACAAAAAAACACATTCTTATAGCGCACTAAATATTTTTCGTTCTTCTTCTTTTTATACAACAACAACATCAAAGTACATGGCACTGATATTTTATGGCGTTAGCTAGGCCACTGATTACGTATGACGTTAACTAGATATCACTTTCGATTTTCGACATTTTTAGTTATGTGTAAACATAACGTATGTTTTTAACATAACAAAAAACAAAAAAGAAAACAAGTGGAGAATGCAATAAATGAGTTACAGTGCGTGTGTGTGGGTAGGTATTTTTCTGATCGTTTACGTAAATTCATTTCGGCAATCGTCAGCAGTATTTACAGATCAGAACAAATGGAGGCAATCCTGTCTCTCATCACACGCCACCGGGGTAAGACGAAAAATTGCAACCAAAACGCAAGAGTATCAAGAGCTGAACAGACTGTGGAATTAGCTAACAGCGGAGTTAAATTTAATCGGTTAACCGAACATAGATATAGCGGGATGGCGAAAAGTAAGAGCATATTTTGATCGTTGGGGACATGTAAATAATTATTAATTGAGAATTTAGCGCATTGTAGCGTAGGAAAAATGTCTCCTAGCAAAAAAAAAGGGAGAAAGTAAGCAAATACGACCAAGTCTTTTTTTACACGGTAGATATGTTCCTTAGAAAACCGTGTAAAGAAATATATGCGCCTTATGGTAAATTTAGGGATATGTGGCACAATTTTAAAAACTCGTGTAAAATGAAAAAAAAAAAAAAATGTAAACATTTTCCCAAAGAACCGTGCAAAATAAGGAATACCGCACAAACAAATAATACAAAAACAATTTATTTTTATTAAAAAAAAAAACAAAATAATTAAATTTAGTTTAAAGCGAAAATTCAGTCGATAAGTGGAAAATATCAAAATTTCAACTGAAATTAAGAATAAAAAATTAATTTTGCAACTAATCGTCACTACTTGACAACAAGCGTGCACGTTTATTACAGGACCAAGACCAGCAATAAATCACGATTAACTTTTAGAACTCTATTGCAATTATTTATTGTATTCTACGAGCTGAGCACTGAGACTAACGAAATACTCTTTTCAAGTAGAAGAAGTATAACGACATAAAGCCAAAATTAATGTTAACTAATATTTAATTGCGCAGAGACGTCGTAAGATGACATACGCTGGTATATCTTCATGTTTTTGCAGAATTTCAACGACCTAATCAACGAGGAGCAAGTACAACGGGAGCAAGTGTTTAACGGCAAAATTTCTAAAGCGGAGAGGAGTAAAGCATTTGCATGCTACATCTTTATCACATATATCACGATTTTTTTGACTATCCGGCAAAGCGTTCTCGCCTCGAAACTCGAATGTATCATATATGCACTCCTTCATCCTTCATCCTTCGTCTTTCCAACTTCATTGCGATATTTCCGATATTCAAATTTCATCCAAATTGGATTCGTTGCATGCATGTGACTTTTAGTCGAGATTCTAAAATAAACACAAACCACAAAACTACGATTAAAAGTTAAATGTTAAGAAAAGTTTATAGAAAATGTTATTTCTACACTTAATAACGGTAAGTGTCTACAATAGACTTTCGAAAGCTTAAAACAAAATAAACTTTTTATTTACACAGCAATCACATACGGTACCAGCTTTACAACAACAACTGTACATAGGACATTTTAAGAGATCTGTTAAGACGAGTTAATGTAAATAGCAAGTCGAAGCTTTCAGACAACAGCAACATTTTTAAAGCTTAACAGAGAATTTAAAGTTAACAGAAAGAAAGCAAAAGACAAGCAAAAATGAGTTTTTTCCTTAACTCATACAAACAAAGACATAACGGAAACTTTAACGCCAACTATAGTTTCATAAAAGCAAACAAATCACATGGCATCGGAAAAAAAAAACTTGATAATGCGGCAAAAAGCAAAAAGCAAAAAAAAAAAAAAAAAATTAGAAAAATGAAACAGCGTAAGAACCACAACAAACATAACATAAATGCGGCGGCATGCGGCGATGATGAACATCCTGTGCAAAAAAAATAACATATTCCTCAGGTGGCTGATGTAAACTTACATAAGTATACACATATATACTACTAATGCATATAAAAAAAAAAAGCAAGCAAGGAAAGCAAGACATGAAAATATTATATGAATGCACATGGTTCAGATTAGTTGAAAAATTGTTGTTGCACAAAAAGCACGTGCTAAAGAAATAAATTAATAAAAAAAAGAAAAAAAAAAAAAGAAAAGAAAAACTGATTGATTACAATTAATACGTTTAAAGAAAGGAAGAATCCTACGACTATTCATAAACTTGTTTAACTTTTGTGTTTTAATTGTAATAAAAGGACAAATAAATCACAATAAAAATGTTAAATTTAATTAAAAACATAATAAAATTAAATTTTTTTGTGTAACAATAACGACCGTGACCCCTAAGAACCTTAGGAATATAGATCAAAAACAGACATGAAAATTTGCATGCGGGTCATATCAATAAAATGTATGAAAGTATCCTGCATGGATTTAAGTATACACGAGACTCTCAACAAATCCTACAATCATCCAAGTGTAAGTACATAAAATGTTTATCTAGTAAAAGTTCTTATATGCATGTGAATGCGTTTGCCTATAAAATGCACTCACGTGCTTATTACGAATACATGAGTTTTCCTTTTTGTTATTATTATTGAACGTTACAAGAGTATGAAAATGTTATTGTATTCAATTTTATCGTAGATTTATTTAACTAAATACATTTAATATAATTTTGCTACAATACGATGAAACAAAATACTCATGCATTTTTAAACTTCAGCATTCTTTTTGTACAAATATTTTTTGTACTTTCCGTTCTTATCCGTTTTCGAATTGATTTTTACTAATTACAGACAATCCGAACTGGGACTCGGCATTATGCCTGATTATGTGTTTGAAAATTAATTTCTGAAATAATTGTTCTACTTCCATGACGGGCCCAATAAGAAGTAATAAACGTTGCGTTAATGAGTTGAAAAGGATTATGTGAGACCATTGTTCGCTTTCCATCCGCATAAAAATTTTCCTTCTCTCCATTTCTCGATCTATTCGCAAAAAGATAAAAATTTACATAAACAAATATCGTCCTCTCGCCCTTGCAAATATAATAGAATTAGAAAACATTTTGTTATAAACGGAACCGTGACGTTTTTCTGCTGGTTCTAAATAGCATTTTTAATAAGTTTTAACTGAACACCTTTCGTGGATTGTAAATCCCTTCTCGTTTTTCTCTAGGCGTTTTTACTAGGCTTGTTTAGAGAAGAACAGTTCTTCTCATCTTTCTTAAATTTTCGTCAGTGTTTGTACCGAGTTTTGAATCATTATTCGATATGATTTGTGAGTATTTTTGCGAATCTATTGCGAATATGCCTGCTGGTCACGTCTGTCTGCTTGTTAAAAATATATGTAGAGTTTCAACAATGCAGGATAGATAGACACACAGACGAAGCTTAATTGATTTAGGCCTATACTTCATTTGCAAAGGGGAGAGGAGGACAAATTCAGTGTACCCGCTTCTACTCCTTCAGTGTTATATATAAAAACACTAAGGCGGGATCGCGGTCCATTATGCACTGACCCATATAAAGGCTTTTCCAAATAAGGCGTTATTTAGGCAGCGGTTGAGAAACTAATCCGATATGCATCTTTACCAATAGCGTTCGTGCTTATACCAAAAAACACGTCGACTTACCAAATTTCATCAAAATATCTTAAAAATTGTGGCCTATAGGTTGAACACAAAATTACAAGACGGACAGACGGAGAAAAAAAGTGCTTCCCAAACGATCAGTATAATAAAATGTGGATCTATCTCATGTGCTTCTAGTTGTTGCAGTCGTCAGAAAAAACTTAACGTGCCCTTGTCCCACAAGTGTTATAAGGTATAGTCAAGTGCTCTGAACTTACGAAAAGAGGAGCTTCGGTCCAAAATGAAAGTGTTCAATAAGCCAAAGATAAGGAAAAGCCCTAGAACTGCCTTTCTAAACATGGCAATAGTATTTTTCGATTGCTTGAGAACTTAGGCTTGTTTCTATGAGTTGCTTCTAACATCTTTATTATTGGATATAAGAATTTTTTCCGCTCTCAACACCAAAATTATCCAATCGAAGTAAAATTCATTTTTGCTTTACTTGCAAAATGTTTCAGCAGCTTTATAGGAATTCCCTTTAAAAACTATCGTCCACTTACAAGAATATTTAAAAAATATTTCAAAAATGTTTGAATCTATAATAAGAAATTATTTGATTTTATATTAGAAAACTCTTTCTTAGAGCTCTTTTGATTACGAATTGCTTTGGAATTTGAATTGGAAAGGCTTTGTGAAAAACACACAATGCATGAATGAATGAAATTTTCAAGAATCTCCTCTACAGTGTTTCTGCTCACTTGCTTAGTCTATATATGGAATATTCGAGTTTGGTTTTATGGCTTTTCCTTTTTATTTATTATTTTTTTCCTCGATCGTTTCGCTCTCTTCAATAGGTAAAAATTCTTAGTTAAAAATATTTAATGTAAATCATTGTAAGTAAACCTAAATATGATTAAATTTTTACATTTAAATATTGCACGAAATTTCTTGCATGAGATTCTGACTCTGTAGTTCTATTCATTCATGCGAGAATTTGAATTCAAATTAACGATTATTTTACATAACTCATACGTAATGTTATTTATAATATTATTTGCAGTCGTCCTCTTCAGTGATTAAGTAAGATTTGCCTTTAGAGAGAACTAGTAGAACTCTTTTCAGATGTTTATTCATTTTCTTTCTTTTTTATTTGAATTTAATGAAAACCGTCTATTGCTAAAGGACGTTTAAGCGTTCTTGCTTGTACATGATACACACAAGTACTGATGCATATTCTCCTCACACCATTCATCACTTCTTTTCAATTATGAGTAGCGTAACTAAATGAAGCTTCTCTCGTTCACACTGACATTTGAACTTTACCTTATATAGTTAGTTTCCTTTATATACATAACCCATAGGATAGTAGAAACCGATATTCAACAGGTTGCTGTTTCTTTTGGTATCCAATGTAAAGCAAAAACAAAATAGCGTTGAATAGAAACTTTTCGAAGAAAGAAACGCTTGTTAAATGGTAGGCAAAAATTTCTTTATTTATATTTTACTTTCCACTTTTTTTTCTACTGGATATTTGCTTTATAATTAAATATTCATTATTTGTCGCTTTGGGCCGGCGTTCCTTTCCTTGCATTTTCTTACACAATATCTTTTGCTTAGCTTTGACAAGTTTTCACATGAGTTGCCATTAACGTTAATTTTTCTTTTTCAATTAAAACTTCACAGTTATATGAATCCAATCAAATGACTGTTGAGGTCCCTCTGAATGCTTTATTACATTGGCAGTGTAATAAATTATACAATAAGGACATAATTCTTGCAATAGTGTAGGTATAAAATTGAATTAAATGAAGTTTTGATTTAAAATCTTTCGCAAAATTTCATAAAACTTGTAATCATGTAGTAAACTTTATGAGTGTATTTGTAAAGGTTTTTCTAATTCAATTTTATGAAACATTAATTCAATTATTAAGACAAAAGAACAAAGCAAAGAGTTTTAGTGAAAATTGTACGTAGTATGCTGATTACTATCTAATGGTTTGCGGAGAATAATTTTAAAGATTTCCTTAAAGTGAATTTCATAAATTTTTCCGATTTCGCTCGAAAAGCTTAAATTGTCGACATCACTGTAATACAATTCAATAAACATTTTTAAAGGATTTCGTCAAAATTTGATTTGAAAATATCGCAAAAGGCTTTATGCGGTTAGAATAAGAAAAATAATTTCCGATATGTGTTTCTAGTGTGCAATATTTTAGCTATCAAACCAATATCAATGTTAATCTATATTTACCGCTGAAGAAGATCACGCTTGGATCCTTAAACGATGAGAATAGATATCACATTAATCGAAGAAAACAAGGCGAACAAGCCATCATCACTGTCAAACGTTAAGAGATTGCGTTATTCACATACGTACACGCACACACATACATACACACACTATACTAGGCATTTAAAACAACTCGAGAGTTATATCTTAGGCCACAAAAATTTATCGTTGTTAGCAACTTCTGCCATTTGTGCAAACATGTCATTGCTTCAATATCGATTCATCAAATAGTTCAGTTCGAATAACTGCTTAGTAGCGATGTATTTGTATTCAAGATAGACTGAAACGGAATCTAACAATGCAACGCAAACATAAATAGACGGTAATGAAAGAGGGGTAGAACAGAATTTTAAGACTTATAACGAGAACAAGAGAAAGTATCCGTGGTTTTTAGCGACTCCAAAGGGACCAAAATCCATTCGTAAGTAAAATCGGCTAACAATATTCAGTTGAATAAGTAAGTAACAAGTTTCTTCCATTCTTGTACACCCCGCTATCCCGAAGAATATCGATGCATATTTTTATCGTTATATCTGTTGTGGTTTATAAGCAACAAGCAAAACAGTCAAATTTTTGAAATTTTTGAAAACAGAGGTGTTCTTAGATTATATATTATATTATGATCGTGTCCCTTAACCGATTTGGCTCAATTTGAATACTAATCTGTCTTCAAAAACTACCAATCTTTGTATCAAATCTGAAGCCGATGGGACCACGAGAATGTTCGCAGGTATTATACAGGCAGGCAGACAGACAGATAGACGGACATGATTAAATTGGTTTAGAATATGATACTAATCACTTTATGGGCTATCTACAGTTTGCGTTTTGGTAGTGCAAACGTTTTGACAACATGAATACACCCGTTATCATGAATATAAAAAATCGTTTGAAAGTGTTGTTCGGGCTTAGCAAAAGAGCACCCTTGTGAATTACCGTACTTTGACCCGATTGACGCGAATCCGAGCATTTTTGCACTGAAACGGATCAAAGATAATTACCTCGTCGAGTCTTCGATTCGATGTCTTCGAAAGATTTGTCTAGCGGAACAAAAACTAAATCCAATTGGAACGATATGGTCAGGCTTTTTGTAAGAATCGGGTAAATGCCCGATGCCCAACGAACATGCAGCACTTTGAATAAAGATAAAATCAACTTTTCCAATGTAACCAGTCTTTTTTTTTTCTACCTTCTTAACGACATATGGGTGTATGCGCCAAACACAGAGTATGTGTGATAAGAAATTACGTTGTAATGAATCGAACGATTTGACAAAATAACAAAAACATCTTCTATTTGTTATTATATTGGCGAATACACATGAAGACCGACAAGGGCGGATGGACGGATCTACGTCATGCACAATTAAATGTTTAAAAGAATTTTTTTAATGTAGAGTTTAGAGCAGTTATTCGCTCTAATGTTTTAATTTAAATAATAAACATCTAAGCACATTATTAATGGCAGTTTATTTATGACAACATTTAATATTTATAGTAAAGTGCATAACAATAAAAATGTCGTTAAAAAAATCACATATTATATGCATTTTATTACATTACTGTTTTTACAAACAGGTAAGAAATTATATTCCACTCCACTATGCTTTTCGTTTCGCATTCTGCTCGCCAATTAGTTTTATTTGACACCCATTTCACTCGCTGGTATTATTAAGAAAAAATTAATCCACCAGATGGCGGTGTCTACCATATAGCCATTTTAAGGCAGGTAGTATATCTTCCTTTTTAGGAATTTACTAAATGCTTTTCAACATTCCGTCCTGTCAAAAAAGTGAAGAAAAAAAATAAAATGTAATCACTTGATCGATCGATTTTTGCACGTAAAGGTTATAGTGTTTCGTAAAGTAAATGTGGAAAATTTCAGCTTTCAAACTTTAATAATTTCCGAGTAAAAGGCAAAAATCCGAAAATTTTTGTTTAAAAAAACGGAGTTGCGTACAGTTTACGATCCACTGCGGACTTCTGCTTTAACCAATTTAGCTCAGCTTCAATACCAAACTGCATGCAAAAATTTCCAATGTGTCTGCCAAATTTGAAGTCGATATCTTGGGTTTTGCAACCGGGAAAGTGCCAACAACAACCACCACACAGACAGACAGAAATATAGACGGAGAGACATGGACAGAATTTCACGCCAATCAAGAATATATTTACTTTATATGATCTCTGAAGCTTTCTTTTGTGTGCCACATATACTATGAAAACAAAGAAAATGAGTAGAACCCCATCTTACAGTGGTGGGCATAAAAAAGCAAGAAAAAAAAATAGGCTTCACTTTTTACTTAACACTTTAATGAGTTATTGCAAATTTCGTAATAAACTTACACAACTATCGCAGTCTTTCAAAAAAAAAAAACTCATATATTAGGGGGACCTATAAGTAATCAATTATTTTGCATTAATAGATATAATTTTTACTCTAAGGACATCTTCGATCTTTTTCTAAATTTTGATATCTCATAGCTTTTTTTTTTTTTTGTTAACTAAGTGATATTACAAAACCATTTACGTTGAATTTTTAAAAATTAAAAGAAATATTTGATGGCCGTTTCTCTCTAAGGATCCTTGTCCTATTATATTTTAATTTTTGTTATGTGTGTGTGATATGCATACGACATTGCCCGGTTCTTATATTTGCGTAGTATACATACACAATACATATGTCAATCGTTTAATAAAATGTCAACACTACTTGGAGTGTTTTTACTCTAAACAAAACGAGACATTAGTTAGCGTTATGTCAACTACATGCCACACAGAAGAAATATTATAGTAAGAATACCGATTTGTATAAACGTTTAGTAAAAAGTATTGCGACTTTTTCAATTATGCAAAAAACTTTCTTTTTTCATACTCCTTGCAGAGGACGTACTCCCTTAGTCAAATGTTTGTATCGCATCCAAATATGCATCCGAGACTTCACAACATAACTTGAACGAAAGCCTATCATTTTGTTCAGCTGTCTGTTGTCGATTTGCACGTTAAAAATTACGCTCACATCTTCTTCAAATATTCATTTGAAATTTTTTTTTTTTAATTAAATTTACATTTTTGTTCATTTCAAGTCAATTTCAAAAACAAAAACTAATCATTTTACTCTTTTTTAATGTTATGGAGAATTTTCAATTGAATCTTAAAGAGAATGAGTTTGTTTTCCTCAAATTTTAGACAAGTTGAAAGGGTGTATTAAGTTTGTGCGAATGTATGCACACCCTAGAAGGTCTTAGGACATGCACACCTTTTATTATACCGATAAATTTAAATTCACTTTGTAGATCGATTTAAGCTTGTCTGTCTGTCCGTCCATTTTATGTATCAAATTTGATCAAAACATCTCGAAAATTGCGACTTGTAGCTTGAACAAAAAAAACACACATGGACACACATCAGATGGACAGATGGGCAGACAGATTTGGATCGATTAGTATAACAAAATTGAGGTCTATCTTCAGTCCTTCTGGATGTTACATACGTCCGACAAGAGGTAAAGGGTACAAAATGTCGCAGATTCTCCGAAAAGTCTGTCCATACGCCATCAATATTTTGTAAATTTTTTTGAAGAACACATGGCGTTTACAATATAATGTCCGATCGATATATCAAGTATCCGAATCTCCACTCTATCATGCAATCAAGTATGTATGTTAGGTGTAAAGGAACTTCTTTACTGATTGGTTTTCTTTTTTAATAATTGCCCATCATCAGCCCTTACATTTACTCTTTCTTCACTTCCGTGCCAAAAAGACAAGCGATCTTTAGTCTACAAGGGGACGTATTTCTTGTCTTTATCGTTCCCTGTCATCCAATTAATCATCGATTTCCCCTATTCGTGTGACACGGTGGCGGCCAGAAAGAAGTGATGGAAAAAGAGAGATAAATAGAGGGTCGTAGCTTCGTGCGCGTGTACCCAATTGGTACCGAGCAAGCACTCGCTACAACTGCGATCAAAGTAAACTCGAACCACCCTAAGATTTGTACACGTGAACAGTGATTAGGTAGTCGTTCGTTATTCGTATTTAGTAGCCTGCTTAAGGTGTATTCTATACTTGATGCAAGCTAGTGGTGAGTGATAGTAGATTCGGCTTAAATCTTGTTCTTCTAAAAATAATCTTAAGAAAATATTGAATGCTATCTGAGCCGTATAGCAGGCGGTTCGTTTCGAATATCGTGAACTTGGTAAAAATATTTCTCACTGTGCCTGATTCCGTACTCTACCGCGATTAAATTGGGGCATTAACAGAAAATTTCGTTCTCATCGATCGTTTTTGATTAGTTTGCTGCAAGTGGAATTTCTATTGAAACACATAATAATATTAAGTTTTAAGAATCAATTTTTAATATTTAAGAATTTTTCTCAAGTTTTGCAAACGCTTCTCAACAAAGTACTCTCTACAACATATATAGAAGAAGAGTCGGTAAAGAAATGCATAATTTTATGCAATCATTAAAGTTATAATAATTCTTGATTTTGTTAAATATGTGAAGCATAAAAGTTTAAGAGATAATCTCTGCGCTCTGCACACTGCAAATCAATTCAATTTAACAGAATTTGTTAATTAGCACAGCCTTGAAAGTGTGACACCTTTTTGCAGCATAGCATAGCATATATAATTAAAATGTCAGTAACATATAAATGTAATTAAATTTGTTAAAACTCTTCAATGTTTGTTCATATTATTGATTTATATTGAAGTGCCACCAACTAGTTGCTGCCAAGGCTGTGAAGCGTTCCCATCATCTGCAAGAGTCACTTTATTTATTCTATTTAATAAATCTATTAGTTACAGAAATGTCTGCATTCGTGTACGTGATTGAAAAGTGAACTTATGTCATGCATTCGTTTTGAAAAAAAAAAAAAAAGGTTCGATTCAGACTTTAGGCGAATTTCAATACAAGCGAACACCATAGAGGGATCACTAAAGCTATACATGCACATATACAGAATATGTAGTCTAGCTTTGGTAAGAGAATAGCGTGTTTTTAGCCATAGGAGGAGCAATAAAATGCTTATTACATTATTTGTGTACAAGCTTGATGTGCAGTGATAGCCCATTACGCAACGTTATAAGAGAACAGCAATGAGATGACTCACTGAGATGCTAAACTGAAGTGCAACAGTGCTTCGAATTTCGAAAATAAAATATTTTTAAACATATTTAAGACTAACTTTGTCTCAAAAAAAATTTTAAACACCTTTCCTCACATCTTAACTACGCATGCGTATGTCGACGGCTGCAAAAGTAGAACTTCCAAAATGTGTACACATTCTTAACCAGCCTAAGAAATTGGGCGCCTTTAGCTATGCCCACAGATAATGCGATCATGACTCTATGTTTTCTTTCGTCTGCCCGGTCGTGTGCTCTTGGCTCTCTCAAAAGTTCTACTACAAAGCCATGTTTTCACGCATGGGAACGATTTCATAAAACATTGTTGAACGGACAGCTATAGAGCAGCTATAAAACGGTCAACAGCTTACCTGAAGTACACAAATGTAAGAAAACAGGTAAATAGTTGCGATCGGTCGATTTGCATTTTTATTATACTAAAATAAAAAAATGTAGCCATCCCCCCCAAATGTTACAGAGTCTAAACATAGCTTTTGTTTTTAGGTCTCTATATAAAATATTCGGTTCTAGCCGAATAACATTATACCTCACATCACTTGTGGTACGGGGTATATTAAGTTTGTGCGGACCTATATAACATCCAGAAGGGCTTCGGATAGACCCATCTTTTATTATATCGCCTGCCTTTCCGTCTATCCGTCGGATGTGTGCCCATGAATTTTTGTTTTCTACCTACGTACAGGTCGCAATTTTTGAGATATTTCGATGAAACTACTTTGACCCAAGGGCTGCTTGGGAATGCTTGGGATCGATTCATTTTTTTTGACCACTCCCCTTATAACGCCTTATTTTGAGAAGTCGTTGTGTGGAAAAAATTTGCAGTTTTCAAAATTTCCCAACAAAAGTCATTGGGTGAGTCATATAACCATTCGTACGAAAATCGAATCTTCATACGGTAAAAATATCTAATTTCAGCAAATTGGCAAAAGAAGTCGACCTTACCGAATTTGGTACCGCGCAGGTCTATTTTTTGCACTGTTCTCAGGAAATCTAAATCCTTATATTGCCAAAAAGGCCTATTTCTTAAGGTTTTATGATAAAAATTTCTTTATACAAATTTGAACCATATGGGTTCTGTTTCTTGGATCGCACTTCTTATAAGATTTCTCGTATATAGTAAGCGTCGTTCAGAGAAAGCTCTTATTTGTTAGTATTGTATGATGAAAATTGGACCATAGTAGTGATTGAGCAAAACACTTAACGATACCGAATTGAGTCACATAGGTTCATTTTTTAGACCCTAACATATATATAGGGGCTATCATAAGAAGCAATTCCTTATACAAAGAGACAAAGTTTTGTTTCTAGTTTTTTATGACGAAAACCAAAAACTAATAAAATATTTCGGAAGTAAACCTAGTTTGCTAAATTTGAATCAGGCCATCTATGGTTTTGGCCGTCCTTCCACATGCCGGCTTTCATGAAAAATATGCTTTTGCATAAAAATAATGTTAAATTTTTAATGTACTATTAGTAGAATGGGCGAATTATTATTAAACTAGGCGAAGTGGTGTAGGGTATCTAAATGTCGACCTTGCCCGATTAAAATGTTCTTACTTGTTTTTTTTTTTTTGTCACTTTTCATTGATTACCTTTTCTTCAAGAAACTATCATAAATAAAATTATCATAAAACTTTCCAATGCCATTCATAAATATTCCTAATTTAATAATAAACCTGTACATACGAAATGCATATTTTTTCATTATATGCTAAATAATAAAATACAATTCTGAACGTGTAATAAGTTGTAATTGTTAACACAATTGTAAAACAAATAGTTTGCATGAATTTTAATAAACGATTATTAAAAGCTATTCACGATACTCTTAATAGAATGGACAATAGTTACAATGCGAATTCATAAGTAATTCAAATAAGAAATTTAAAAAAAATATAAAGAGAAAATTAATATTTATCCCAATTAAAGAGAGAAAAAAAGTCGAATAACAATTCCATAGGTACGCAATACCAGAAAACCATATAATACCGCACACAATGGATGTTTTATCTTTCGTTTCCGTACTGCATCCTGACTTTTGTACTTTTTAATACTCGCGAAATTGTGAAATTCAATCGTTCGTTACACGCGCCCATCCCTTATGACAAGCATATAAAACATGTACACAAATGTCTGTAACACGCACACGAGATGCACCTTTTTTTTTAACGCCTTGATTCAGCATCCTTCTCTGAAACGATTTACTCTTGTCTGTCTGTCTGTCTGTCTGTCTGTCTGTCCATTCATTGTCTTCTCGACACAGCAGGTCGCAATTTTTGAGATATTTTAACGAAAGCTGGTATATCGACGTGTTATACTTTAGGAACCCATCTACGTCTCCATTCTTACTTCAAAAAAGTCATTGTATGAAAAAAAATTTGAAAATTTGAAAATTTGAAAATTTCTCGAGAAAAATTGCTGGTTAATAGTATTAGTAAACTATGACAAATTTGATGTGGGAAGTTTGAGTCTCGATGAGACAGTTTTTTTCGAATTCGTATATAACCGCTGCAACGAAAACGATGTAGTGGTACCACACTGCATATTTTCCATGAAAGCTTGCATATCGAAGCATGTCGAGAACATCATATAACGTGATCCAAATTTAGCAAATTGAACTTAATTCCCAAAAATGTTATAATTTTTAAGTTTCCGCCATAGAAAACTGGAAATTATATCTTGTCTTTATATAAGGATTTGCTTTTCATGATAACCTGCATGCATGTTGGCCTCTAAACAATAGATCTATGCGATCCAAGTTCCTTACCATTCAATTTTTTTGCTAAATTCCTACTATAGACCAATTTGCGTTATAAAATATTAAAAATTAAACCTTTTTCTGAACGGCTTACCATTCCATAACAAATCAAATATGGAGTATGGTACAAGAAATGCCCGCATGGGGTTCAAATTTGATTCACTTAATTTTTAGATCAAATTACTATAATGAATAAAAATTTCATCACAAAACATTAATAATTAGGCTTTTTTGCCATATAAGGATTTATATTTCCTAAGAATCGTTATGGGCGGCGGTATCGAAAACTAGATGTACATGGTCCAAATTCAGTAAAGTTGATTACTTACTGTGTCCATTTATTATTATGAACCAATTTTGACCATGAAATGTTGAAAATTAGACCTTTCTCCGTATCAAGATTTCGTTTTCATCGGAACAATTATATAAGAGGGAGATCAAAATATTGCTGTAGCCAATTGGGAAAAATGAAACAACATTGCACAGCGAAAATTTTTGAAACTTGCAATTTCATCCCATATGACAATTTTGCAAAATAAGGCGTTACATAAGCAATGGTCGGAAAAGTGGGTCAAAGCTTCGGCAGTATGCCAAAGTTTATCAAAATATCTCCAAAATTTTGTAAAAAAAATCTTGTAAATTGAACACACAAAATGGATGGACAGACAGACAGGCTTAAATCGTTTCAGAGTCGGTACAATAAATTTGGGTGCATTTGAAATCCTTTCTCGGTCTGACATACATTCGCATAAACTTAATACAGCCTGTACCACAAGTTGTGTAGGGTATAAAAACAAACGAGATGTAGGTTATAGTAAAGAGTATTGAATAAAGCTTATAGATAACAAATAATGTATGAAGAATAACACGAAATGCATAAAACAGTTGGAGAAGAGAAGTCTATGAAGCTCCCTCTCTGTCTCTGTCTCTCTCTTTTTTTTCCTTCCTTCGCTGATCCCCGATAAATATACATTATGCCAGTTTTCCACTAACCACGTAAGCAATGTTATGAATGTGGCGCACATGAAAGAGTTTTATTTCGTTAATGACGGTCACGTGAGTTGAAAGCATTGAATCATTTGTGATCATTTTCCTACGAAAGCCTGCGATAATTACGAAAGATTCATTTTAATTATTAAGCTTAGCTTCCCAAAGTTAATTAAGAATATGAGATCAGTTTGATGCGTTCATTTTTGTTACGGAGAGAGTTTTAATAACGAATAAGTGGTTAACACCCTCTGCAGAGCCAAATTTTGCAATAATTAAAAATGCATAAATGCTCTTATAAGGGTCTTCGATAAGTGCCTCTGGTTGTTTTTCAAAAAAAAAAAAAACAAAAAGAAGCGAAATCTACGTGAACCTCTTTTTTATTAGTAGTTGTGAAACATGCGTGTGTGTGTGTGTGTGTGTGTGTGTACTCCACAACAATGACTTCACATATTGTATAGAACATGATAAGGTTTTTCACAATAGACTTTTTGCATTTTTGGTGGGCGGAATTCTGTACTACAGTTTTTTGTGCAGAGCATTAATGCCATATACCAGGTGTACAAGTGTGAAATGGAAATTTGAGAAACACATAGCGCACCAATGCAGTATGTAGTATATAGTGGCTTGAGCAGGATGAAAAACCTTTTCTTTGGTATCGGTTTTGCTCAGTTCAATATATCGAAATATAGACCGAATAAGAAGAGTTCGGAGGTAATATTTTTTTTTCTCTTTGCTCGAACGATAAAAAAGAAAATCGTTTTTTCATCATATTATTACGAAGGATGAAAAGTGGATTTATTGCGAGAATCCCAAGCGCATCATTTCCATCGATCGTAAAATCGACCCGTTTCCTTTAATATGACCAATGGCCGCTCTAGGTGTAACATGGTTACAGAATACGAAACAAGACAACATGAGGTTTCTTGCTCCGCGACATCGCTCCGTTACCTATGTCAGAACCATTTGGAAGCACTCATTTTGGAAATGGTAGTCTCAGCGACTTTCTAACCGCAGCTGGCTGCTGCCGAAGATCACTTGCTTGCATGGATGGATGGATCACACTTTTGCTGAGAATTGCTGCTGATATTAAACTTGTAGACAATAACTAATAAAGAATTCATAACTAAATGAAAATAGATCGACGATAAAGCAAAAGTGAAGGGAGAAGGATGAAATGCGTTAAGCATATTTTTATATGTTTCGATATGTTTTACAATTTCCAAAATACCTATGGTACTAAGAAGAACAAGAAGCGTCTCAAAAGTACAATAATCAAAGTTCATTATCTCTGTGCAGATCCAAAAAAAATCGTACTTAAGCCCAATTACATCAAATTGACAAATTTCGGGGAAAACATCGCCTGGGCCCAGTCAAGATTCAGCTTCTCCAAGAACGGTAGCGGGTTTATGGAAGTCGAGAAACCATTGAAAACAAACGACAGCACTCGTTAAAATTACAGCCCGTAACTGTCAGCCGACAAAATAATTCGGAATTTGTCAGACATTGAGGCAACTTAATAAGTGCACTACTACTACTACTACTACTACTACTACTACTGGATCGAGACCGAACGCACTTATGGTCAATTTACTTCATCACTCAACAGTTTAATAGTAACAGACACGCCGAGCCACGGCAAGCTAAGTGCCGTGGGAGATGGCAAATTAATAAGTCTAAGACAACGATCATACGGAGGTAGGATTCGTTGAGGATCCCACGTAACGCAAATCTAAAAAAAAGACCTCTGAACAGATTCAGAAAGATCGATCGATATACACACACCATAATTTGATGGCCACACACCCATCATCGCATATTCAAGAAGGGGATCTTATTAGTGCAAGATAAAGCATTTTCGTAACGTAAAGGTCAACGAAGTCATTAAGCCAACGTCTACTTTGGAATTAGAATTATTTGTCATAGAAAGAATTTGCAAATTGAAGCTCAATTTCGGATCTATACCCGCCCACCCAAATAATTCAAGAATTCAACATTGCCACACCTATCGATATCGATCGAAATAGTAATTGACAGATGTGGGAGCAGACTTAGGTCGTGATAACTTTTTGCGCGTATTATGCTTGCGCCAATTCGATAGCTCAGTGAGATCGTCTTGGAGCAGGAAATTGTCGTCTATATCGCAACGATACTGTAAAGTCTTATATGCCAAAAAGGTGTAATTTTTAATGCGTCGTAACGAAAGTTAATCCATAGGGATTTTTAATTATATAGATCGATTTTTTCTACTCCTGGGCACTATGAACAAACGCTTCTTTAACGAAAAAGTCTATTTTGCTACTCTTCGACAAAATGAAGAGAAATTAAGTTTTCTATATTCTGTTTTTCGATTTTCGCTTATACATCTACAATTTGGGCAATTCGGTGTCTTGGCCAAAGAATAATAATGTCATCGAGATTGAAATCTTCATAAGAATAAAGTCTAACGAGGATGTTAATCTATATATAATAAGCAAGAATTGTTTTTTTTGCTAAAGAAAATTTCATGTTTCTCGTATATTTGCTTTATAAAAATTGTCCTAATCACAAATTTATAACAAAAATATTTTTAAGATAACATACCGAGCTAATCTATAATATATAGTAATCTCCTTATTATCAATATAATTGTTGTCCAGTTGTTTTGTGATAGCTTTCTTTTTACCACGGATATCACTCATTTGCTTGAAATGCCGACACTCAACAGTCACTCGTATGTATGTATGTATGTCTGTCTGTCTGTCTGTCTGTCTGTCTGTCTGTCTGTAAACGCTCTCGCATCGATCGCTTGTACTGCGAGCATTCAATCAATAGTCTAATCACAAGAACGATATACCTGCACAGCATGATGGGCTAGTTTCTCTGTTAATGTAGAATAACTTATATTACATTCGCATTTATAAATATTCTCAGTAAAATTTATAAATAAAATAATGTATGAAGAAATATATGCGTATTTGTTTTATATTTAGAAGATATCAAAAACAATTTGACCCACATTGTTTGCTTTCGCTTCATTCTCTTTCTCTATCTTTCTCTCTTTCTCTTTCTCACACTCTCTCTCGCTACTCATGCCTACTGATTGAATTGCAATACTTGTTCGTTTCGTAATTTCAATGTAGGAGGATATTCTTCAGCACAATGAAAAGAATTTTTTTTTTTTTTGTTTTTTTTTTTTTATTTTTTGTTTTTTATACGACATAGCTAGTTTAACCTCATCGGCTTAGGGCCCAAATGTACATACATATATATATATATATCTATTAAGTATGTAAAAAAAAAAAAAAAAAAAAAAAAAAATTTTTAGTTTTCTTTTTCAACTTTATGGGCATATTTCTGGGCAGCTTACAATCACAAAAAAATTGTTGATTTTATGTTTTATACCTGAAGGGGTCTTTTACACTTCGGTGTAAATTGATTTGAGTCGTTTCAAGTTTTAATGATTACAAAAGGCAAAAAGAAGTTAACCCACTTCCATAGCATACCATCACAGTCCAACTTTCATATTAATAGATAAAAAGTTCTATATAACTTGAAATTATTTCATTCTTATCTCATTAAAGCGTAGATAAATGAATTAAGGCCACCCTTAGCTGGAGCTCTTTCATACGTGGATACGTGTAAATCAATCAAATTGTAATGCTGTCATTGCCTTAACATATATATATATATATGAGCCTTGGATGTAATGTAAACAAAATCACACAAAACCCAATCAAAAAGTTTCTTTAATGATGCTTCCTCATATTTATTATATCCACGCTATCAAGCGATTAAGATAAGACGGCTTGTCATTCCGTTTGTAACATTTAAAAATAAACATAAAAGATTTTAAAAAAATTAACAAAACACTTTAATGACCTTGATCGTCACAAAAATTCAAAGTTGACTTAACCGTACAATATGATCATAATTTAGCAGACAGCTGGCAGATGTAGATTAAGTGGTCAAATTATGAATGGACGTTATCTGCTCAGAAATACTTGAAATAAAAAACAATCAAAATTATTAGACATTACTGTGAATACTTTGCAGAGATACTTAGCAAAGATGTAAAGATTTGGAACGAATATGATGCTGATTGACGCGGTCAGAGCAAAAAATTTCATAATTATTCATGATTATTGAAAATTCACTCCAAGGCTAAGGCAATGTTTTTCAACCAGACTCGAAACGTTATAGTCGCGCACGGTTGACTATTGCATGCACTACACCACTTCCCTTTTGTTACAACTCTTTATGTGTTATAAGCTATTGCCTGGCAAGGGCTGACGTTTTATGAGAAACTTTATCTGGAGCCGTTCCCGAAAAACAGATTTATTTAGTCGAAGAAAGTGAACTTTTTTCTATCAATTCTCACTTCATAAATTAGATTTCATTGCTATATAAGAGCTTGTCTTTTATACCACTATATTAAACTTGTGCGGATATATGCGACACGCAGAAGGAGTTGAGATAGATCGACCATTTATTATACCGACTGAGTCGGAAAGTGATTCTGTGAAGTGATCGATTTAGAAAGTGGATGTGAAGCGATCTAAGTTTGTCCATCCGTCCATCCGTCTGTCTATCTTGCTTTCTTCTATTCAACAAACAGGCCGCAATTTTTAAGGCATTTTGAGAAATTTGAAAACACTGGCAGGTTTTTGGCCCAACGCCAAACACTATTGATTGGTTCGGAGCGGACCACTTTTTTTACCATTTCGCATATAACACCGCATTTTAAAAAAACTGCTATATGAATAATTGTTGGGTGTCTTTACGTGTTATAAAAAAAGTATGTTTGGGAGAAACTTCTCTTCGCATCTAAATCTTGTACATAACGGATTCAATTCGATGCAATGAAGCTTTCTGCCTCTTCTCAAGCTATGCAAGCGTAAAAAATTCCATCAAACAATCTCGACCAGGTGCGATCTCTAGGGTTAATGCAAAAAGCCACTGACAGAGCAGAAGATGATTCTATAATAAATCGATTGATGTAACAAAGGATGAGTCTCCGCACAATCAATGTGACAAAAGTAATGAAGCAATGATGATAACAAATTTGACGAAGAAATTTTCTGATTGTCTCTTATATTAAACTCATATTTGATTTGTTACAATGAAGCGATGACAACGATTTTCTTTATATTCAATTAATTAATTACCGCTTCAGGTACGCAACTGATCGAACTGAACTATTTTGCATAGATGCATAGCATCAATAAATATGTGTCCGATATTTTATAAAATATTCTTATAGTTGATCTCTGTCAGAATTGAAATCGAACTATTTATAGACATCTAAATACATCTTCTTCGGATCTATTCACACAATAATAATAATAATAATTTGGACAGCGATAGAAAGTTTAGTATGAAATCAATTTATGAAAAGATTCCTAATCAATAAAGAGGTAAGAGGTTAACTTTAATAATATAAGAAACTTCATATCAAATAAACGAGAGAAGATCCGTTAATAAGGTGAACTTTGCAGTTACTTTTATATATATATATATATATATATAAAATTGGAGCGTAAACGACAGGAATGTTTCAAATAATATTTCTCGACATTCTTGCGCTTTGAACTGCAATGCAAACTAAGAGAGCTCGCTCAGTTCTAGTTCAAAGTTGATTTATGCAAATCGAATGAGAGAGTGAAAGTATTAATAGTTCCATAAGCAAGCAGAACAGAACAGAACAGTAAACACAACAAACGTATATTGTGAACTGCAAGTCATATCATCCAAGCCATGTGGCAAAATTAATACACCATAACTTTGTGAGGGGAAAATTTTCGGGTGTTGAAGTCCAAGAGAGTAAAAAATGGCAAATTTAATGTTTGTGTTTAGCCTTGACCGTAAATGTTTTATCTTGAAAACGCTTTAAGTGGAGTTACGACAGATGTTAATGTGCATGTCAATGTGTGCAATTTTGATGTAAATTTTTTCCATAATTTTATATATACGTTTTAAGCTTTAAAAGATCCAGACAAGTCATTTTTACCGAATAGTTTATAAATACGCTATGAAAAGGAATACAAAGGCAAAATCTTTGGCTATAAGTTCTTCTTTATAGTTAACTCGTCTCTCAGTGTCCTAGTCGACGATAGCTAGACGATAAAAACAATGCAAAAAAAAAAAAAAAAAGGAAAAAATTTGTCTTTCATTCTTGTTTTTAAGTAACTGTTCGGTTGAACTTTACAGTAAATGTTTCCGAGAACGGGGACATTTTAAATATTCATACTCACATAGGCATTTAAATGGATATTAGCATTGTATGTCGATACTTTTCAAGATATAAGCAAAAAAAAAAAAACAAAAAAAAAAAATGCATTTTTTTGACTCACACGAACACAGCGTTTTCTTTGAAATGAATCAACTGAACTGATAAGAATGAGAGATCGAATCGAAAAAGAGAAAGAGAGAGAGAAAGAGAGATTGAGAGAGAGAGAGAGAGAGAGAGAGAGAGAGAGACAGTAAGTAAATGGCAAATATTGAAATTGAAAATGAGTATATTGTCTGCATAGGCATATATTTATGCGTACATGTATGTGTGTTATCGGTTCGAAGAGAACAAAAAAAATTATTTACTGAAAATGAGTTCTTTTCAATACAATAATAATAATAATAATAATAATAATAATAATAATAGTACGAAGAAGAGACATCGATCTCTCGTTCTCATACTTTACATTTATAAATTAGAAAAAAACAAAAACAAAAAAAAATAAAATAAATAAATAAATAATTATCAATGATAACAAATTATTATTGTATTAAAATAATAAAAAGCAACAACATTTACTAACAAAATAATGCCATTTAACATAGTGTGAAGAAAAGAATATTAAATTTGTATTTTTACTCTAGAATAATAACTAAAAAATCATGCGGTATTCAGTGCTTAATCGGCGCTTAATGATACTGCACGCATTACTCCCAAGCAAACGTAACGTATGAAAATCAACAGCCAATTGGTTATAATATTTCGTATTAAATATTCTCTGTTTTATTGCTGGAAAACAAAAGAATATTAAAGTAGATTTTTTTCATATGCAAAATATACAAAAAAAAAAAAATAAAAAAATAAATAAATAAATAAAACAAACAAATATTTAAATAATAAAAAAAAAAAAAATATAAAAAATTATTGAAATAAATGAATGAATGAATAAATAACTCTATGAGAATTCACATAGTTACTGTTTACCAACAAAAAGAAAACATCAAAAAAAAAGAAAGAAAAATGTGTTAATAGACTACAAAAAAAAAAAATAAATAAAAATAAAAATAAAAAAATATGATTACAAGTGCAATTTACTTTCATTCCTCCCCAATATTTACACCTTGAACAGAATAATGCTCGAAGTTGACGTGAATGATTTTTATATTAATCAAGACTTATAAAAAAAAAAACAAAATAAATAAATAAATATATAATAAAAAAATTTTCGCACTTTTTTCATATGTATATGTATATGTGTAAAATAAATTGTTTCTCTTAAATAACAACAAAATTAACAAAAACATAAACAAAATATTTTAAAAATATTTCAGATAAATCGCGCACCAGAGTTTTTAACCAATAGGAAGTTTTCAACCATTCAAATAAAATAAAAACAAAGGTAATAATCATTAAACACAAAAAACATATTTTAATAAAGGATCGTTTTTTGTATTATTGTCAGAAACGATAGTAAATAAATAAATCAATAATACAAAAGAAACAATGTTAAACACAAACATCTGCAAATTTTTTGCCTCTTTAAACAAAAAAAAAAAAAAAAATTTTACTCTTTTAAATCTAATCGAAAACAAACACATATTGTCAATGAACTCGTGCCAATGCTACGTAATATGCCGCCTAGATATAGCAAAACAAAGACAAAAACACACGGCACACACAAACACACACACACACACACGCACACATTTAGATTTAGGCAAACAAAAATTGCCAAACAAAACTTTGTCTTAAGGCGAATCTTAAACACCTACCACACCTATGCAGACAAGAATTATTTGAAAGGTCTGCGGGGTATATGTTTCCCTACTCCATGAACCGGGACTCCAAAGTATATGAAAATAAATTGAAAAAAAAAATAAAAAAATAAATAAATAACACTTTTCAGTTGAATCAGTAACGTATAAATGTCGAAAAATACCAGCTGATCAATAGGCCGAATGTTGCCTCCATTGCCGAGATATGCATTTCTCAACATTTTCAAAATTTTGAACAAACATAAGTACTTTTGATCAAATCAAGACACACTTGCAGATCACCTTATAAATCTTTTTTGTTACACTTTTCCCGCCCTACTAAGGCATCTTTAGTCCTTATACGAAGTTTCCGAAGTATATTTTTTTTTATCTGTTACTAACGGGATGACCTTATAAATAGTGTGACGCGCTGTCCTAGCATTGTGTACACTAATATACTCGAGAATATATATTTGTGTAAATATTCATTTATTAACAAGTTAATGGTGGTCACAGTTAAATCCATCCATTTCCATAAAATTATGTATACGCACGGTTATCAATGCTAAAGAAAAGAAATTATAAATAATCGTGTGTGGAATTTTTACTCAAACACCGTATAGCACTGTAACGCATGTAACGCAATTCTTTAAGCAATTCTTGAATTTCAATCACTTAAAGAAAAGATTTTATGTTTCACATTTCGGATCCTCAAAGAAAAGAAATGCTCGCCAACACCATCTGTACACCTTCTGTCTTCAATGTCTTCAGGACTTTAAGCAAAGAATCGATATTTTATTATAATCAACGAAACACGTTGGTATCCGTAGTAGTTGACAGGATAGATAGTAAAACATGGTAGCATTGCGTTGAAATCTTATAAAAACTGATTTTTATTATTTTTTATAGAAAATTTAGTAAAAAAAAGTTAATATTAAAAAATCAAAGTGGACAGCGAACGACAAAGTTTAGAGAAGAAGGCATAATTTTATTGCGTTTACGACAACTTAATAATCTTTCTTACTTCCATCACTGAAGAATTGCGAGTATTTTCGATTTTTCATATCGTTTGTGACATTCAGAAATATTTGCATCTTTTTCTTGTATGATTATAATTGAAACTTAAAAAAAATATTGCATTCGCCTTGTGTCGCACCTTTAATATTTACAAAATTTGTAGTTAAGGAGAGACTTCGAAAGATTGAAACATCCTATTCAAATTTTTCGCATCAATTTAGTCCATTTTAAGCTTGCTTCATCCTTGGGCCACGCCAGACTACCGCAAATCCTTAAAATATCTACAGGCTGCGTATAAAAACACATGGAAGACGTCAAACAAGTTGATGGACAGTGAGACACAATTTAAGCAGACGAAGAGGCGGTTAGATACACATTTAAACAAATGGACAGCCGGACTGATGAATTCTCAGGCAGACCGACTGAAAGAAAGGCGAGCATTCGCGCAGATGAACAGTCAGGCAGACGGATAGACAAGTCGATTCACAAATGATTCTGAAGCATTCTGGTAAAAGAAAAGATGAAGAGATGAGATATCCTCAGGCCTTTCTGTGTTTGACATACATCCGTACAAATTTAATCTATACTAAGAACATTTCGTTTTTCAAAAGTGTTCGAAATTTTCACGTGCATTGGTGTGTGTAAAAAAATCAAAAAACTTAACCACGCCAACGCAATATTATTGAAGTATAAAAATTTCTTTTTTCTCCTTTTTTTTGCAATTCTTTCAATTTTGAAGAAACTTTTCCTTTCCCATAATGCCTTAATAAACGATCTTTGCATCACACAATTACTTTATCGGTTTTCCGTCCATCCTCAATTGCTTTTTCTAATTGATAAATTATCCCAGGCATTCTGAATATCGACTCCAGGGCTATGTTCGATTGGTTGAATTTTTTGTATTATTTAAAATTTTGCCGCCCTACTCATAATCATTATTTCGTATAATTTTTGGATAGTGTAAACACAAACATAGTGAAACATGTCACACCTTCCTATTTTTTTTTTTTTTTATCTACAGCCATCAATTAACAAATTTCATCTTTTTATCTCAATTGTCGCAATAATAAGAGCTTCAACAGTAGATGATGGACGGCAAGAATGACTGATAGAATGGACGAAGAGACAGACAAATAGGCAAACGGCAAGAGTAAATCGACTCGAACTTCCCAGTTTATGAATATTGTTTAGATATAATACATATCTCGCCGTTGCAAACGAAAGCATGAATTCAGTGTATCTCAACTTTTGTTAATGACTATAGAAAATGTTTAGAATTTATGCAGATGCTGAGAGCATTCAATATTCATCAGAAAGTAAAAATGACTTTCTTACTTCCTTTTTGATTTAAATTGAATTTCCTTTGATTCTTTGTCCACATCGGAGACTAGAAATTTTCTGAGACTTTTATTAAAATAATTTAAATGAAACTTTCCTTGTTCCAGTTAAGAGAGAGACTAAACCAGCCGAGGATAAAATAAAAATGATTATTGCTTTTCCGCATTCACTGCTTTATCTGCTGCTAAATTCCACACTCTCATGGCTGCTAATATAATAATTATGAAAATTGTAATAAAAGAAAAATAATTGCAAATCATTTCCTATGGTATAAATGTTCTTAAGGAAATCTGGCGCAATTTTCTTTATATAAATAATTACACATTTTAATAAACAATATAAAATATCTAAAAATCTAATTCTGTTGCTATTTAGTATATAATAACACAAAGCAAAAAAAAAATAAATAAATAAATAAATAAAATAAAATACATATATATATATATATATATATATATATATTATATAGAGAAAGATTTATAATAAATAATTACAAAATTATCTTGTTTTCATTTAAAGCATTTACTGTTTGTTATCTTCATTTAGACATATTAGCCTAGCGTACTGTCCCTGCAACCATATATCCATAATGAAGTAGTAAAGTAAATGCAATTGTGTGTATGTGTGTGTGTGTGTGTGTGTGTGTGTGTGTATGTGAGTACTATAAACTTTGAGAAAATTAATAAATATCTCTATGTTTTATGGGCCAATAATATATATGCTGGACGTTCTTTCTTATTTTCTTTCTTTCTCTATTTAAATGTTAGTAGATGTATATATACATATGTATATGCATATAAGTTAAGTAAGGTTATCTGAACTGACTTTTAAGCAAAAAAAAAAAAAATGCTTATAATTTAATTTAAAACGAATTTTTAATACCCATCCTAGATAAACACACATATACACATTCAGTCCATAAAAAACTAATTCATAAAATTTGGAAATTAAAAGATCATTACACACACGCACACGCACGCGCACACACACACACATGCATACGCATTTCTCTTTACGTCGTTGTGTGCGATGAAAATGAAATTTTTTTATAAAGTTTTTGCAAAATTTGGTCACACAAAAGAAAAGAGCGGATAATAGTTAGATATATACCGCTAGCGCTGGCCAATAAAAATGTTATTCACAATTTTAGTTATATGTCGTAGATCAAAGAGCATAAAAAATTTATGATAATGCATCCGAATTATGCGTAAACAAACAAACAAGTAGACAAGAGACTAAACTTGAATTTATTGCGGCAATGTTAAGGACAAAAGCATTAAAGTAACAATAAATTTAAAATTTAAAAAAAAATAACAGATAAGTAGAAAAACAAATTTCAATATATAGAAGAATGCGCTTAAAAATGCAAACATATGCGCGGCATGTTGTCCATTTCATTCCAGCAAGATATTGAGAGGCAAACGCATTAAGAATTAAATATAAACATTCATAGACGATCCCTATATATGTATGAAAAAAAAAAAAAAAAAAAAAAAAAAAAAAAAAAAAAAAAAAAAAAAAAATTA